>OZ024719.1:36943249-37355426 GCA_964016875.1 Fallopia convolvulus
AACAGCGCCCCGATATGCACAGTACCGTGGGGCCATGACTCAATAGATGGAATCACATCAGGTGTGGTATTGCTTTTTGTGATTTTGCTTTAGAACACACTATTCTCTCTCTCTCTCTCTCTCTCTCTCTCTCTCTCTCTCTCTCTCTCTCTCTCTCTCTCTCGTTTCTTGCTTTATTCAGGAACAATGGTGATTCCAAATGAGCCTAACCCGGCTGAATTATATCTTACTAAGGAGGCAATCGACTTCATTAGGTTGTCCATTAGTGAGACCATAAGGGAAGGGCAGCAACGAGCTGCAGAGGTCGCAACTGCGGCTATGAACCCGAGAATGCAGCGTATTGAGGAGCAACTTGCAAAAGTAATTGAATCATCTCAAGCAAGTCAAAAAGTTGCCCCTGCAATTGAGCTTTCAAGTGACCCGAATAATGCCTCAGCTAGCAACAAAGGCAAACAACATGTAGTAGATGAAGAGCATGATGTACTTGCTAGCTACAACAAAGAACAAGATCTACCGGACCAATATTCACCCACGGCCAACCGAGGTAGAGGAAGAGGCATGGGAACGAGGCAACCACCAGTTACACACCAACAATTCTATACTCAGCAATCGGCTCGGTTTCCTCAAGCCATCATCAACAAAAACAATACAACAATCCTTTTGATGATGTGACTTATGGCTATCCTGGGGAAGAAAGGCGCTCGTGGCATCTTCCCCTTGATGACTTTTACAACCAAGCTGAGGTTGTAGAAGACATTCCACCGGGTTATGGAGTACAACGGCCAGGCAACAACAACAACAACGCTAATCAGAACGTGAACCAGATTGGTATGCGTGATATAAAGATCAAGATAGAGCCATTCAACGGAGAGCTCAATCCAAAGAAGTATCTAGAGTGGGAACAAGCTACATTCTTTATTCTAGATCACATGGGCTATGAAGAATGGGAGAAAGTTGTTGTTGTTGTTATCCACTTTGTTAGGACCACTAGAAATTGGTGGTTCTGAATGAAGGAGGATGGAATCCGAAAGGCCTTGCCACCTATTGAAACTTGGGGCCAGCTGAAGTTTGTCATGAGGAAGAAGTATGTGCCAGAAGAACATACTGAGCACATGAGTCTTAAAGTTGTTACATGCAAACAAGTTACCAAGTCTCCAACCGAGTACTTCAATGAGCTTGAAGATTTGAGCTTTAAGGCTGGAATTCATCATTCCCAAAGGTCTCTAAGGACCCAATTCATGGCTGGACTGAATCAATCCATTAAAGACACACTTGAGATTCAACAAATAAAGGATCTCAAAGCATTAGTGCATTCAGCCCAACTACTTTATGAGCAGCAACAAAGGAAGAAGAAGGAAGCTTGGAATGCACTAAAAAGGTATAATTCTAATCCTACCTAGTTCAAATTCCACTTCTAATTCTTCTAACCCTTCTATGTAGCAAAAGGGAGCTTTTAGCTCACATAAACCAGCAGGTTCTCAAGGCCAAAGATGTCCCACAAATGCACCTCAAGCACAAGCAAGGGCACGTGACATAGTATGTTACAAATGCCAAGGAAGAGGTCATTATGCCAAGGAAGAGGTCATTATGCCAAGGATTGTCCAAATCAAAAGCAAGTGTTCCTTACCACCAATGGAGGATATATGAGTGATGAAGAAATACCTCCAAATCAAGTGGAGGAGGAGAGGAATGGACAAGAAGAAGAGGACGTGGAGGCTATTGAATCGCACTGTATCTAACAGCCTTTAACCTTGGTAACCATGCGTACTCTTACTTTACAAGAAACACCTAGGCTAGATCAAAGGGAAAATATTTTCCATACTAGGTGTACTGTGAAGAATCAAGTGTTATGCATGATAATTGATAGTGGTAGTCGCTGTAACATAATAAATGCTAGAGTAGTTGATTACTTACAATTAAAAACTCAACCTAGGGCTACTAGTTATGGTCTCAATGGTATTAATGATACAGATGGTTCTAATCTTGTTACTCATCAGTGTTTAGTCCATGTTTCCATAGGAAATTATGTTGATGATATCATGTGTGATGTGGTAAACATGGAATGCACTCATATCTTGTTAGGTAGACCATGGTTATTCGATAGGAGAGTTATTTATGATGGCATGCTTAATACATATTCGTTTAACTATGACGGGAGGAGAGTGTCTCTTCTACCATTGTCGCCCCAACAAGTTTTACAGGACCAGGTACGACGGGACCAAGCTAGGGCACTTAGGCGTGCCAAGGAAGAGCAAAAAGAGGCCGAAGCTGCAGCCAAGGCGGCGTGGCACCGCTCGGCGCCCGGTGTATCTACAAATAACACCAGCGTTTCCCAGTCTCCACCCTGGCGTTTTGGCTCAAAATTTAGGACAACATCAAGCACGAGTGGAGCTACTGAATGGGTCAAAGAACGCCGAGAAAAAGTGCCTAATTCGTCAAAAGTGTTGAGCAACACTTCCAGCGGTGCACCTGAGACGAAAACGGGGCTATCTCCCAAACCACTCAAGAGTTTTGGCTCAAATTTTGGGAGCAATTCAGAGACTCAGAGAGATACAAATCAGAAAGAAGAACCCCTGTAAAAAAAGCCAAAAATCGGTTTAAAAGGTAGTATAGAAAAACGCTCTCTAGTCGCACAGTCTAGCGTTTCTTTCCCTACTTCTTTCTGTTTACTTCTTATGAGGAAAGAGATACTAATTCTTAATCAAGATATTTCACATCTTCCAAAGTGTATTCATGATTTATTACAGGAATTTGAAGATGTGATGCCTGAAGAGTTGCCACAAGGCCTTCCACCAATTAGAGGCATTGAGCATCAAATTGATTTGGTGCCCGACGCTTCTCTACCAAACCGTGCAGCTTATAGAGCAAGTCCAGAGGAAACCAATGAGCTTCAAAGACAAGTACAAGACCTCATGGACAAAGGCTATGTGCATGAATCCCTCATCCCATGCGCGGTTCCGGTGATATTGGTGCCAAAGAAGGATGGCACTTGGAGAATGTGTGTTGATTGCAGGGCGATCAACCAAATAATAGTTAAGTGCCGTCATCCCATTCCTAGATTAGATTATTTGCTTGATGAATTGCATGGTGCTAATTTCTTTTCGAAAATTGATTTAAGAAGCGGGTACCATCAAATTAGAATGAGGGAAGGGGATGAATGGAAAACTGCTTTTAAAACTAAGTATGGCTTATATGAATGGTTAGTAATGCCTTTTGGATTAACTAATGCACCTAGTACTTTCATGAGGCTTATGAACCATGTTTTAAGAAGATACATAGGAAAGTTTGTTGTAGTCTACTTTGATGATATCTTAGTCTATAGCAAAATTTTGCATGAACAGGTAGATCATCTTAGGGCTGTTTTGGACACTTTAAACTTAGAGAAGCTTTGTGTTAATTTAAAGAAGTGTTCTTTTTGCTCGGAATCTAGTGTTTTTCTTGGTTTTGTTGTGTCTAAAGGTGGATTGAAGGTAGATGAAGACAAAATCAAGGCAATCAAGGAGTGGCCACAGCCGACTACCCCAACCATGGGGCGCTCTTTTCTCGGCTTGGCTGGCTTCTATAGAAGATTTGTGCGTGATTTTAGCACAATTGCAGACCCTCTCCATGAGCTTACAAAGAAGGATTCATCATTTAAATGGAGAGAGCAACAAGAGAACGCCTTCAACACATTGAAGGATAGGTTGTGCAACGCCCCGGTGGTCCAACTCCCTGATTTCTCCAAAGCATTTGAGATTGAGGTGGATGCATCAGGCCATGGCATAGGAGGCGTCCTCTTGCAAGAGAAGAAACCCATAGCTTACTTCAGCGAAAAGCTTAGTGGGGCTGAGTTGAATTACCGTACATATGATAAAGAATTGTATGCTTTAATTAGGATTTTGAAAACATGGTCTCATTATTTGTGGCCTAAGGAGTTTGTAATTCATTCTGATCATGAGGCTTTGAAGTACTTGAAAGGCCAATCCAGACTTAGTAGGCGACATGCAAGATGGGTTGAATTTATGGAGACCTTTCCTTATGTTGTAAAGCATAAGAAGGGCGAAGAGAATGTGGTAGTTGACGCCCTTTCTTGCAGGTACGTTCTCTTGAACCAGTTTGATGTTAAAATCCTTGGATTTGCAATGATTAAAGAGTTGTATGCTAGTGATCCTCACTTTGCTGAAATTTACAAGAATTGCATGTCTAGGGGAGAAATAGATTCCTACTTTATTGATGATGGCTATTTGTTCAAAGCTGGTAAATTATGCATACCTTCATCTAGTATACGTAGGCTTCTAACTAAAGAGGTTCATGAATCAAGAGGACACAAAGGGCTAGAAAAGACTTTAGAAGGCTTAAAAGAACAATACTATTGGCCAAAAATGAGTAATTATATGCATAGATTTGTCAAGAGTTGTGTTGTTTGTGCTAAAGCTAAATCTAGACTTAACCCTCATGGCTTGTACCAGCCCTTGCCTATTCCTAGTTCACCTTGGGAGGACATTTCTGTGGACTTCATTGTTGGATTGCCTAAACTAGGAAAGGTAGAGACTCTATTTTTGTAGTAGTAGACTGTTTTTCCAAGATGGCTCACTTTATTCCATGTCACACGACTGATGATGTTGTGCATATTGCTGATTTGTTCTTTCGAGAAGTTGTTAGATTGCATGGCATTCCTTGTTCTATTGTTTCAGATCGTGATGCTAAATTTTTGAGTTATTTTTGGAAAAGTTTGTGGTCTAAGTTGGGAACTAAGCTATTATTTTCTACCGATCATGTCACCCACAAACTGATGGGCAAATTGAAGTTACTAATAGAACGTTAGGGGTTTTACTTAGAACTATGCTTAAAGCTAACCTCAAACGTTGGGAAGATGTTTTGCCTTTTGTGGAGTTTGCTTATAATAGGTCAATCCATTCAGCTACAAAAATGACCCCTTTTGAGGTTGTTTATGGGTTGAATCCAAGGACGCCAGTGGATTTGACGCCTCAGCCATACAATGGAAAAGAGAGCTTTGAAGCTGACAATAGGGCTGAGTTAGTAAAGAAGCTGCATGAGAGAACCAAGATGCACTTAGAGAGGAAGTCAATGAAGTATAAGGCCCATGTTGACAAGGGGCGAAAACAAGTGATCTTTGAAGAAGGTGATCTTGTTTGGGTGCATCTTAGGAAGGAGAGGTTCCCACACATGGAGATTGTCCATTTCGATTCATCAAGAGAATCGGCCCTAATGTCTATCAAATTGATATGACTGGTGAGTATAGTGTCCATTCGACGTTTAATGTGGATGATCTATCTCTTTATGTGCCAGATTTTGATTCCGATGTCGAATCAAAGACGATCCGAGCTCAAGTGGAGGAGAATGATGTAGCGAAGCCAGCCATGTCTCCTACCGACGTCGATGAGTTGATTCGAGTGATTTCTGACGGACCGATCACAAGGAGTCGAGCTAAGAAGATTGCTCAAGGCACAACAACAATCATAGTTCGATTGGAAGTTGTCCTTGAAGAGCCAAGCAAGAGGAGATGGGTCACGTGCATTCGTCATCAACTAAGCCCGAATTCAATGTTTTAACTACAAGGGCCGAGTTTCACAATTATTTCTTTATTTAGAAACATGTATTAGCTTGTCTCACCTTAGGGCTGAATTTAGTAAGTGACCGGGTGAGATAAGTTGTTACATGGGTCAAAGTCAACCCTTTGACTTGACCAATCTAAGTAGAGAAAATATCAGCTTTATTTTTATTATTATAGGCGTGTTTTAATTTTAATAATGTAGAGAATTCAATCAATAGGTTGATGCTAGTTGGTTGAATGTTCTCTCTCTTGTTTGTTATAGATATTTTGAGTTTGTTATGATATTTTCTTAAATAAATAAATCAGCCATGCTTTATTTTATTTAAGGGAATCTAGTTTGTTATAGTTCTAGATATTTTATTATATCTTTGGAAGCAAGATATGAGGCTATCGTCTATCTATTAGGGTCGGCTTCCATATGACTTGCTCTCCAAGGAAGACACTTTGTATTCTACTATTTATACTTTGCAATTTGCTTAATGAAAAATCAGCTTGAGAGAGATTAAACCCAATTGGTTTAATCTATCTCTTGGGCCAAAAATACACATGTGTGATCAGCATTCAAGTGCATTCATTCGTTCATCAAATCTTCCAGCTCCAATCCTTTCGTTCTCTTCGTGTTTGTTAAATTGGTTTATTGACTTAGTCAATTGTGGTTGTTCTAGATTTGATTGTTAAAGATCAATCTAGTTAATCAATCAGATTTAGTGTTAGAGCCAATCTGATTGAACTATCAAGTTGTTTGTTTCAATCTATCAATTGTTTGTGTTCGTTCATATTCAATTTCGAAATCATCTTTGCTTGCACAACAAGTTACTGACTTTGAGAGTTTTTTAGGATCTAAAATCAAGTTACAAGGTAAGATCGGGATCTGTTGGGTTTACTATGAGATTTCTAAGGAGGATTCTGAGGCAATCACGTATCACTTCACTTGCAAAGCACCAACCCCAAAAGTGGAATTGGGGTCCAAATCACTAGAAATGGAACAAAAATTCCATTCCTTGTTTTCGTCGATGATATCATCATCTTCGCTAAAGCGAATACCACTACATGTAAAAACATCAAAGAAATTGTCGACAACTATTGCCAGATATCTGGCCAAAAGGTCAACTTCCACAAATCCGCCTTCCAGGTCACCAAAAATACAAGTAGTACAACTAAGAAACAAAACACCTTTAAACCACTAATTATGCGGACCACATCCCAACTTGCAAAATGGAAAGCAAACACTCTATCCCAGGAGGGACGTAAAACCCTAATAAAAGCAAATCTATCAGCACAACCTAAATATATATTACAATCCTTTATGCTACCCCAAGCTACCTTATAAAAACTTGACCAAATCAATAAAAATTCCTTTTGGAACAAGGATCACAACTACAAACCACTCATTAGTTGGAACTCCATTTGCCGCCCACCAACTCATGGGGGGGGGGGGGGGGGGGATCGCCAAGGCAAAAGAGATGAACCAAGAACTCCAAATGAAACTGCTCTGGAAAGTACTAGCTGAACAAGATAATCTATGGGTCAAAATTATTACGGAAAAATATCTTACAACGGAAAACATGCACTACAAGAAAAAACATAACACCTATTGGCGATGGTCCAAGCTAATAGGCCTTAAAGACCTGTTCGTGAAAGGACTTATCTGGCAGATCGGGGATGGAAAAACCGTCCGAGTATGGAAGGACTTATCTGGCAGATCGGGGATGGAAAGACCGTCCGAGTATGGAAAGACAATTGGATCGGTAAGGGCCCCCTCAATCCAAGGACAGATGCGGAAAACCTCATTAACTGGGACGAAATCGTGGATGAGTACCTCTAAGAGGATAATTCGTGGAACATTGAGAAATTGAGCAAGGTGATTAACCCTAACGACCTTGAAATCATATCCAAAATCATAAACCTTATTAACAAAATCCCGGACAGACTATACTGGCAACCTAGCAAAAATGGATGGTACTCAACCCATTCAACCATGCAATGGATCCACCAATCTAAAGGCGAACCAAAAATAAACCTAGCTTGGATCAACAAACTTAACATCCCTCCGAAAGTGAAAATTTTTGTCTGGAAAGTAGCCATAAATGGTTTGCCAACTAAGTTGAGGCTCGCTGCCAACCATATCCCGGTTCTGCCGGGTTGTGAGGCCTATAATAACCTAGAGGAGGACACTAACCATGTGTTACTCTCGTGCCCATTAACCGAGGAAACAATCAAATCAGTAAATCCCAAACTCTGCCGGATCCTCAACCAAATTTCCTATGGGGATAATAAACCACACCATGTCCTGGATAAGATAAGGATGCGATTAACAAAAGAGGAAATGGAACTCCTTACTAACATTTGGTGGTGTCTATGGTGATACGTGATTGCCCTGGAATCCTCCATAGAAACCTCGTATTTGACCACACAGGATCCCGATCTTGCCTAGTAACCTAACCTGAATTTGCAATTAATGTGAGAAGTCGTGCACAGCAAGTAACCAAACTGATTTGAATGAATCTGAAAGAACCGAATTTGATAGATTGAAAAACTGAATTTTGATAGTTCAATCAGATTGGCTCTAACGCTAAATCTAATTGATTAACTAGAACGATCTTTAACAATCAATTCTAGAACAACCTCTATTGAATAAATCAATGAATCAAACTTAAACAAACACAATTGAATTTCGGATGAAGAGAGAGAAGTCAGATTGATGATGATATTGATCTCGAACACTTGCAAGCATAGACACGAGTTTTTGATCCCAAGGACTAGATAATCCTTTCTTAGGGTTTATCTAATCTCAAGCTGATTTTTATTGAATGAAAATGCAAAGTAGAAATAGAGAATACAAAAGCTAATCCTTGGGGAGCAAGCAAAGTACATGGCCGGCCCTAATAGGGTTAGAATGGTCCTTTTCTTGCTTCCCAAGATATAATAAAATATCTAGCTAATATCTATCTAGATCCCCTTAATTAAATAAATCATGGATGACTTATTTAAATAAGGAAATATCTCTAACAAACTAAAAATATCCAAAACAAACTAAAAATATCTCTAACAACCAAGAGACAGAATATTCAACCAACTAACATCAGCCTATTGATTGAATTTCACTACATTATTTAAAATAGAAAATCGTTCATAAATAAAATAAACAAACATAGAAATTTAATATTCCCGTGAGACTTGAACAGCTCTCAGTAAAACCCAGTTTTCGGCCCTTTTCTGTTGGATTCTGAATTTGAAGTAAACTACAAAGTTGTAGAACTTTTAATTATCTTTCCAACGAGTACTTAACAGACTTGAGATGAATTTTCTAGCCCAAGTTATGACCAGTTTACTGAGCACTGTTTTCCATTTGACGGACTTCTTACTTTCCGAACTTTTGTGACTTGATTCTCTTCCTTACTAGCCTTGGACGCCATGGATGGATATTTTGAAGAGATAGTATCAAGTCCATGAACACCTCTTTAAATTTGAACGCTCTTGACCTTGGGAAAGGTCTCGGTCTTGACCTTCTAGACACCTTCTTTTCAACTTTAATCTTCATGGTCTTTTTATCGCTATCATTCTCCCCCACTTGACCTCGAATCGTCCTCGATTCGAAGTTGCATGTAAGATTAAGAGGAGAAAAATCTTGAAATGTTGGAAATACTAAAGGCACCATGGTTAGTATAGAAGGTTTTGGAGCAAACATAGTTGATGGAAGACATTGAATCATCTCTTGGACATTAAGGCTCTCTTTGACAAAGACTAATTTTGAGAGATCCGTTTCTTCCTCCATGCTCGTCCCTTGAATGATTTCTTCAGCTGGTACCTCCTCCTTCAAACCTTCCTCATCAATATGGCTTTGAAGATCACATAGGAGGTTACTTTCTTCTTTAGAGGTCTCTTGGCTATGTGGGGTTATAACTTTCTCTCCTTGAGTGAACAATCCTGGTTTTGGTGAGTCAGAAACTCCCAATTCCTGCAAAAAGGAGTTAGGATCCAAAACAATGGAAGAAGAGTTAGAAATGTACCTCATTTGACTAGAATTAGCCAAAGCCTCATTCTTTCGTTGGAGTTGATAAAAATACTTCTGAGCAGCTCGAACCAAGGCATCAACATCATTGTAGTCTGTATAGCTTTCAAGATGTTCTTGGAATTGAGAATTCAGTCCATCTAGGAATTGTAGACATATATACCTTGGTGATACATCAACTCCAGCAAAACACATCAATTCTTCAAGCTCCATGAAGAAGTCAAGTGGAGATCTAGAACCTTGCTTACAACTAGCCACTCTTTTCAACCGTTCAGAATGCTCATATGGAACAAACTTCTGGCGCATATAGAATTTCAATTGATGCCAAGTTGAAATGGGCTTAAGACCTCGGTTCCAACGATCTCTCTGTACATGATCCCACCAAAAACGTGCAGCTCCCACAAGACAAGTTGTTACTGCATACAACTTCTCTTGTTCAGTGTAATTATGGTACTCAAGGAAAGAGACGGTGTCTTCTTCCCATTCAAAATACCATGTAGGGTCAGTAATCCCATAAAAAGGCTCTATTCGGTATGGAACATATTGTTGGGACATCCTGAAACAAGCAAGAAGTAGAGAGAGTAGTGTGTTCTAAAGCAAATCACAACAAGCAATAGTCTTGACCTTCTAGACACCTTCTTTTCAACTTTAATCTTCATGGTCCTTTTATCGCTATCATATGGTACTCTAGGATTAAAAGAGTTTTCGACAACAATAGTAACAATAACTTGAATAACACCACAAAAATTTGCGACTTTCTTCACAACCAAATTAAAAATTGGAAAAACGCGAAAGCATCGGCCTTGGATAACCCACGTTCCGGAACAGTTAGAGGTGGGCCAAAAAGAAAGCTCACAAAATGAGCAAAACCCATAAGTGATTTTACTAAATTGAATTTTGATGGTGCAATTAATGCGGATGGTGTGGCTTCTTACGAGTTCATTCTCAAGGATTCCAGCGGCTCCCCCATCCATTTCGACAGAGGATTGGTTGGTCATCAGTCGGTTTTGACTTCCGAGACCATCGCCTTACGCCAGGGACTACTCGAGGCATTCGTCATGGCATTCCCCGCATCCAGAATGAAGGCGATAATTTGCAGTTGGTCAAGGTCGTTGTTGGTGACTGGCGCTGCCCGTGAGAGATTGAGTTGCTTCGTTCGGACATCCACTGCTTGGTGGCTCATTTTCAGGATTTGGATATCGCTCACGTCAACTGTGAGTGCAATTCGGTGGCGAACTACATCGCTGGATCTTTCCGATGCGTCTCCTCTATTCCACTTGCAGTTGACTCGGGTTTACACATCCTCATCCACCCCTCATCCATTAGGATGCTCTTGGGAGGTCACTAGCTAGTGACCACCCAAATTCCTTTCCTTATCAACAAAAAAATATCTATTTAGAGTTTGGTTCAAATGAAACAAACTTTTATTCTAAAATAAATTATTATCCTAAAGCGAATACACTTTTTGTAGTTGGTAGTGCACTTTTCTTATTTTAGGCTGTACTTTTTTGGATTTACAATTTTCATACTTTGTAGTTCACTTTTCGTACTTTTTATAATACACTTTTTCGAATTATATTTTTTGTATGTTGAAATGCACTTTCGTACGAAAAATGTACTCTGAATTAGAAAAAGTGTATTTGTTTCACGTTACAATATTACGGGATAAAATTTTTTTGGTAAATTTCACAAAACCTCCCGTCAAATATAGGTTTATACACCAAACCACCCTTATAATTTAAAATTGTATTTAACCACCCATAAAAATTATCAATTGACCACCCACTAATATCATTCGTTAGCTTTCCGTTAAATACTTAATTAAATTACACTTATTGTATCTATTTATTTATACTTTTTTGATAAGAAAATTATGAAATAAAATAGTGTAACCGTTGTGGGAAGCAGAGATGGGAGATGGGACATTGGGTCTATAAAATAAAAAGCAAAGCGGAGAGGCATGGCTTGAAGGTTAATTTCCATTTTCCGAAATCGGAATCGAATCGCAGAGGAAATTGGCCTCTCTCTCCACTGGACTACTCCATAAAGAAGATTTTGAGCGGCCATTGAAGCAGACTGTGACTAAAAGTGCTTTTTCCCCATATCGCCAGGCAGCTTTCTGGGCTTTTCCTATTATTGTAGGCGTGCTTGTTGTTGGATGGCATTGAATTCTCATCATCCCGCATCGAGAGAAAAAGACAAAGGATTAACACCATCGCGCCAGGATTTGTGCTCTGCTTTTTAGGGTCTCTCTTTTACAGTACAACATTGCCTTGCAGCATAGCCGTCTTTCTTTTCTTCTATTTTCTGACTTGTTGGGCGCGCATTTTCTTTCTTTTCTTTTGCGTTTGTGACAGAGGAGAGTAGAGAGAGCATTCATTAATTTAATTCTTACGTTTTCTTTTTCCCCTGTTACTGCTGCTGCTACTGGTATGAATTGAATTAAAGTCTTCCAAGTCCCATCCCATGTGCTGGTTGATGTTTGCTTGCGGAAATCAACAAGCAAAGATAAGCCAGTTTTTAGTATTAGTATAACTAGAGGGTACTTGAATGTGGCTGGCTCTGGGTTTTTGGATTTGCATCAATCTTATCCATGTTTCTTTAAATTGCTCCGCTTTTTTGGATCTGGGTCAAACTGGTTGGTTGGTTCGTGCATCTTACTGTATTACTACTACTTACTAGGACTAGTAATTTTGATTTTGGGTTTTCTCGATCTCGTTCAAAATCTTCTAGGTTCCTTACAATTTGTTTCTTTCAACCGACAGAGCAATTTTATTTGTTCTACTATATTTCTCAGAGCCAGACCATCGCTGAAAGGGAAAACGAAGCAATGTTGCCTCAGAAGCAAGCAGAGGACGCGATCGTCTCCACTCTGAACGAAACTAACACAGATGGACACGTGTCCAAGGCTGAATAAGCCGGCGACGGCGACGCTTTCTTCATGTCAAGAGCATGCTCTGGCATGGCGGCTCTGCGTGGGATGCCTGGTTCAGCTGTGCTTCCAACCAAGTAATTGAATTTTGCGAGACCAAAGCTATACGAGCTATGAATTGACTTGATGATGATGATGGTCCCTGTTGGTTTCATTTTGTAGGTTGCGCAAGTGCTGTTGACATTGCCGTACTCGTTCTCCCAGATGGGAATGCTATCAGGAATTATCCTACAGATTTTCTATGGCCTTATTGGTAGTTGGACTGCTTATCTTATCAGCGTCCTCTACATTGAATTCAGGACCCGCAAAGAGAAGGAGAATGTCAACTTCAAGAACCATGTCATCCAGGTTCGTGTTTCAGCTAGCCCCTAATTAATAGTAGTAGATTAGTAACTATTCAAAAAGAATAATGGTAATCCTAATTGTGCAGTGGTTCGAAGTTCTTGATGGGTTACTGGGTCCTTATTGGAAGGCTGTAGGACTTGCCTTCAACTGCACTTTCCTCCTGTTTGGATCAGTCATCCAGCTCATTGGCTGTGCCAGGTGAAGCCATCTTTGGTTCACTCTGTCTTAATTGTTGTTGCTTTTAATTAATAACTTTGCTTTGTTTTGATGTATGTGAGTTCAGTAACATCTACTACATCAATGACCACTTGGACAAGCGCACGTGGACCTACATATTCGGATCTTGCTGTGCAACCACGGTGTTCATCCCTTCCTTCCACAACTACAGAATTTGGTCTTTTCTTGGACTTGGAATGACCACTTACACCGCTTGGTACATGACTGTTGCTTCCATTGTCCATGGCCAGGTAGGTACCAGGACGCTGTCGTTTCTGAAATTTGATGTTGTGGGTGGGTCCAAACCCTTGCATTCTACCTTTTTTCATGTATTTTTAGTGTTGAAATGGGCTGTTTTTCAGGTTGAAGGAGTAAAACATAGTGGTCCAACATCAATAATGCTGTATTTTACAGGAGCCACCAACATCCTCTACACATTTGGTGGACACGCTATCACGGTGTAAGTAGTTCCCTCTTTTGTTTTTTTCTCCTATGCTGAAGAAATCTGATACAACATCAGTACTAGGGACTATTATTATTGACTAATAATTTGGGATTCATCAACAGTGAAATCATGCATGCTATGTGGAAGCCCCAGAAGTTCAAGTACATCTATCTGATGGCCACCCTGTACGTATTCACCCTGACGATCCCTTCAGCCACGTCCGTGTACTGGGCATTCGGCGATGAGCTCCTCACTCACTCAAACGCCTTCTCCCTCCTCCCGAAAGACGGGTCGCTGCTGTTGTACTCATGCTCATCCATCAATTTATCACGTTCGGATTTGCCTGCACGCGGCACGCCCCTCTACTTTGTGTGGGAGAAGGTGATCGGAATGCACGACACGAAGAGCATCTGTTTGAGGGCATTGGCCAGGCTCCCCGTGGTGATACCGATTTGGTTCCTGGCTATAATCTTCCCTTTCTTTGGGCCAATCAACTCTGCTGTGGGGGCCCTTTTGGTTAGCTTCACTGTCTACATCATCCCAGCTCTTGCTCATATGCTCACCTACAGAAAGCCCTCTGCTAGACAGGTATGCATACCATAATTAAGTATCTTGATATTCTTAATTATTACGCTAAATTCCTAATGCTGCTGCTACATTCACAGAGTCCCCTGTTTACCATATCTTGATATTCTAATTTTTAAAAGAAATGCCTAGCTAGCTGATATCATTGAACTCGAATTTTGTTCCAAAGGATTGTGTAGCATGTGTTCTTGGGGTTAGTAAAGATATTGTGAAAATATCTAGGGGAAGAGGGAAAATGGGATGTGTGTGCAATCCCGTTCTTTGAGCCGCCCAGCACCAACATTTATGACTTGGAATTGGCAATACTTGAGAAATGGTGTTGGGATCATTGTACTATTTGTAAATACTATTATTATTATTGGACTCATATCCGGGCAAGTGTAATTTAGGGCATTTCATTTTACATATTTTGACATACATATGTATATATATATTTTGTACAGAATGCTGCGGAGAAGCCGCCATTCTTCCTACCGAGCTGGGCAGCCATGTACGCCATCAACATCTTCATAGTGATGTGGGTGCTTGTAATGGGATTCGGGTTCGGGGGATGGGCCAGCATCACCAACTTTGTCAAGCAGATTGACACCTTCGGCCTCTTTGCCAAGTGCTACCAGTGCAAGCCCCCGAGCGCGCTCCCTGCCCACCACTGATCGCTACTCTCATGCTAATTGATAAACAGGGTAAAGGCAAATAGTGTGTTTGTTGGTATCAGATTCAGATTCATACATACAGCAGGGGGGAGATAGTAATGTTTCCTTTCAAAATGACAAAATGACAAAATGACAAAATGTAACGTGTGCGGCTTGACAATGCTATATCTTCTTATTTTGGGTTTTCACTTTTTAAGGCTGTCATATATGGTTTATAGAGTCTAAGTAGAAAATTCTTATGATCCTCTTGTTTTATAGTACTAATGTTTAATTAATTCAAGTCTGACCATATGGGCATAGCAAAGTTGCATTCTTCATTTACCATTTGGATCCACGTTTTGTATCCAACATCACTTGCTTATGGGTCCTTGTCACATGGACTGTACTCGGGTCATGTGCGGATCACGTGCTTCTCTCTCTCTATCCATTGTCCCATGCAATTCCAAAGTGATAAAAAAGGCTAAACTTGGATGACCCTTCGACCATCTTCCTTGTCAATCAATCTGCAATCTTCTTCCACATGTTATTTTAGATTTTTCTGTTTTCAGTGTCGAGAAGAAAGTACTCTCTCTGTCATAAAATGTTTATCTATAAAGTAATATTGTACACATATTAAGATGAAAAAAAGGAATAAAAATTAATCAATAGGAAAAGGAGATTGTGTGATAGTGATGAGTAAAGATGGGTAGAAAGAGAAAGAAAAAGGAAATGACAAAAAAGGTATTGAGATATATTTTTGATTGGAATAGATAAAAAGTGAGATTGAATAGGGGTAATATTGTAAGAAAAGTCTGATATATGAGAAAAAGTTAAAAAGATGACAAATTTTGTGGGACGCCCAAAAAAAATAATGAACAAATATTATAAGACGGAGGGAGTAGATACAAGTTTCGAAATTATATACATGTACATGTAATGCCATAATGGACCAAAAAAATATGTTTGTGTAAATCTTCCAGTGTGATGTATTAATGCCATAATGGTGCATTTAACGGGCATCTTTGACTTCACAAGGACATATATTTTTAAAACTGATTGGTTTGAACAGGGAAAACTGATTGTGCATGAAGAAGATGCTTGGAAAGAAGGTGTTTAAGAGGCTAAAACCAAAACCTTTCTCAAGGTCTCGAGCATTCAAGTTCTAGAATAAATTCAAGAACTTGATCTTATTTGTTGAAGATATTAATCAATGGCGTCCGAGGCCAGCAAGGAAAAGGATGAAGTCTTCAAAGTTCGGAAAGTTAAGAAACCCGTCAAATTAAAAACAGTGCTCAGTAAATTGGTCATAACTTGGGCTAGAAAATTCATCTCAAGTCGATTAAGTACTCGTTGGAAAGATAATTAAACGTTCTACAACTTTGTAGTTTAATTCAAATTCAGAATCCAACAGCAAAGGGCCGAAAACTGGGTTTTACTGAGAGCTGTTCAAGTCTTACGGGAATCTTATCTTTAGTTTAAATTTCTATCTTTATTTATTTTATTTATGAACGATTTTCTATTTTAAATAATGTAGAGAAATTCAATCAATAGGCTGATGTTAGTTGGTTGAATATTCTCTCTCCTGGTTGTTAGAGATATTTTTAGTTTGTTAGAGATATTTTCTTAATTAAATAAGTCAGCCATGATTTATTTAATTAAGGGAATCTAGATAGATATACTTATAGATATTTTATTATATCTTTGGGAGCAAGATAAGAGGCTATCTTCTATCTATAGGGCCAACCTCCTAGTTATCTTGGTCTCCAAGGATTAGTTTGTATTCTACTATTTATACTTTGCAATTCCATTAATGAAAAATCAGCTTGAGAGAGATTAAACCCAAATTGGTTTAATCTATCTCTTGGGCCCAAAAACACATGTGTTTATGCTTAGGAGAATTTCGAACTTCATCATCATCCGATCTCATTCTCTCTTTCGTTCCTTCAATCTGTTCGTGTGATTTGATCAATTTGATTGTTCTAAGTTGATTATTAAAGATCAAACTTAGTTAATCATTCGGATTTAGCGTTAGAGCCAATCCGAGTGAACTATCTAGTTGATTATCTCTCAATTTCAGATTCGTTCAATTCATAATTCAATTCAGTTTCATTGTTACTTGCGTCTCAAGTCATCTAATTTCGAAAGCAATTGTAGGTTTGAATTGGTTTACTAGCAAGATCGGGATCGTGTGGGTCATATACGGGGTTTCTACGGAGGATTCCGGGGCAATCACGTATCATTCATGTCGACAACGGAGGCAAAATACGAGGATAGGCTTAGAAGAATCAAACAGCATTGGCCAGGTGATGTGTACCTGCCATAACCCTAGGGTCCCGAGACCGTGGCGAACCCCTTGGGCTAATCCGCGGCTCCGTAGGACTCGTGCCAAGTCCCGTGGTCCGCCTCACCAACGACACCACGGCCCCGAACGCTCGAGTCGTGCCAGCGCCGGGCCAACCCGGCGTCGACACATGAAGTCCTTGTGCGTCACGCCTCGGCTGTGCAGCGCCCCAGTCGGTACCGAGCCACCGGCCCTCGGTACCGTGCCAGCCTTCCTCGGTACCGAGCCCCACGTCTCAATACCGACCACCATGTCCACACCGGGCCAACCCGGCGTCGCGACATGAGGTTCGCGCCCCGCGCCTTGGCCTTGTCGTGCCACGCCTAGCGTGTCGCGACATGCCTTGCGCGCGTGCTGGCGCGCCGACGCCCTTGTCGCGTCGCGCCAGCCCTTGTCAGGACCTTGTCGCGACACTCGCGACATGGCCACCGTGACCACTATCCGTTTTTACCATATTTAGTATTATTTCCTTTCCAAACATTACTATTTATGTCTTTACTATTATTAATCAGCATTTATGGGCTTAGGCCTAAACGTTGGGACACTTACATGTGTAACCCTAGTTTGGCTCATGCCTCCTTAGGGTTTTCTAGGAGCTCCTTTATAAATAGGAGCCTCCTCTATTGTATTTCGTACGCTTTATTTTGATTAATGTTATGTTGTTGAGATTTCTCCAGAACTCTTCATTAAAGGCGTCAACCCCAATTCTCTTCTCGTATCCCATATTTTTCCGGTTTCCCTCAAAAGAAGCCACCTTCTCAACCCTTTCAGTTCTTCCCTACCAAGTCTAGTCGTTAAATCGGCTCAAACCTATCCAAATCCGACGTGAGAAGACCATTTACGAGTCCAAGATCGATCCTCTCGTGAATCCTTCAACGGGGTTCACATCAACTGGCATCAGAGCCTCGGATTGCGTAAGTCTCTCTCACTCTTTTACTCGTTTTTTGCACGAAATTTTTTTCTTTCCCATCATTTTTTCATTAGCTTCCGCCATCTCTACCATCATCCACTAGGTCCATTGTTTTTTGCTTCAAAAAAATTAAAAAAAAAACATTGCCATATCCCTCGCCGACTTGCACTTGTTCTTTGGTTCATCATATTGAGTTTTCGAGCATTGCTTGCATTCATCTTGTTTTGTTGAATCGATTGACTGTGTGTGTCGTGCATTATTTTTGCTTGGTGCGAGATTTGGTCCGATTTGGCCTTATCTCAAATCTCTTATTGTTAGAAAGAATCTTGCGAGATCAAATCTCCAAGATCTCGTTAGTTGCCGATTTTAATAAAAAAAAAAGATTGTGTGGATAAGAAGAGCCAAAATAAGGTAATCTTTATCCATTAATTTAAAAAAAAAAGATATTGTGAGATACACAAGCCAAAATAAGGCAAGTATCTCACTATAATTTCGGCAATCTTTTCTCTTTCTTATCATATCTATTCTTACCTTGATTTGCATATCCTTGATTGATTGCATATCTTTCTTGTTTCTATCTTTGTGAAGACACAATCTCACCTTCCTTTAGGTCGAGATCTTTCTTTCCTTTTCTCTTCTACACTTGCGTGCCAAGGCTTACCATAGCCGACGCATCTCTCTCTCTTTTCTTCATTACTTGTTTGTTTGTCTTGCGTGTTCTTGCTCTTGTGTGTTCCTTTCTTGTGCAACGTCGAGATCCTTAGCCTCTCATTCCTTTACAAGTACTTTTCGTGCAAACTAAGGGTACTTGAGTGGTGAGTCTTGCAAGATCTAGACGCTTCTTTTTGCTTTGTTTTTGTTGGACTTGTTACTCTTCTATGTCCTCTATTGTGACAGGCATTCACCGGAGACGCTTTGCCGGGTCTGACGACCCTGGAGCGTTTTTGGCATGGGCCAAGCACATGGCCACGTACTTCGGTCAACGAAATTACAACCACTACGAGCAATTTGACATTGCAATTCGATGCTTCACCGGATACGCTCGTAGATGGTTTGCACGAGTCCAAGAGGATAGGTACTCTCAACAACGGCGCCCCATAAAGACGTGGTCCCACCTTTTATGTAAGATGGTTCCACATTTTCTCCCTCATGTGGACGCCCTCTCCTTTAAGGAGTCCATCCTTTGGCGCATGACCCAAGCGCGAGAGCTTTCTACCAGCCATTCAGCGGTCGCCCCAACGAGAGCGCCGATGGCCACGGGCCACATGACATCGTTACCCGTGGTCGAGGCCATTAGCGCGCCCGCTGAGCATGTTACAATGTCTTCCAAGCCAGCCGTCCCTCTTGCTCCTCCCATGGCCGAGGCACAAGTGCTCCTTCTCGAGGTTAGCAAAGAGGACGCTCCCTCCCTTCCTCCTACCGAGGCCGTCTTGGCACATATCGACTCCGTGGTTGACAGGTTAGTACCTCCACCTTTGTCCATTAATTTTCATACTAACTTGTTTCCCCTTGTGTGTTCTAGTGGACATGTGCAGGATGATGCCGAAAGGCCACATGCCAATCCTAGGGAGATTGGCATGGCACTGCTAGCGCCGACACATGACGCTAAGGGCGTTTCTGGCCATGACACCACTTTCAGCGGCGTTTTTTATTCAAATGGATCAGAAATGTCCCCTAAATATGTACTCCATAAGACCGCCCGGGGAAAATGATGAAACAAGGACGAACGCCGATGGACAGCCCCTCGGCGACCAACGCCGTAGCAGTTTCGGGGACTTCGTACCTTGGCTCGATCCAACCACATTTTCTCGGCGTTCCTAGTGCGAATTGGCTCCAAATGCAGGGAGCTACTGGCCTCAAGAGTTGGGACCCTGGATCTTCTCCGAGTCCGGACGATGACGAGCCACCCCAACTTGATTTGTCCCCGGCACAACCACTTCTAGGGAGTTTTCCTTGTCTTTCTTTTTATACTTTATTGACGATTCCTCTTTGTAAAGGACCCTCTCTTTTTTGATTCTATTTCTTTCTTTTTGCAGGTTTCGAAGGATAGAAAGCGCCTTCCACTCTGACGCTCGACGCGGGGACGCGTCGAATCTAAGCGGGGGAGGATGATGTGTACCTGCCCTAGCCCTAGGGTCCCGAGACCGTGGCGACCCCCTTGGGCTAATCCGCGGCTCCGTAGGACTCGTGCAAAGTCCCGTGGTCCGCCTCACAAACGGCACCACGACCCCGAACGCTCGAGTCGTGCCAGCGCCGGACCAACCCGGTGTCGACACATGAAGTCCTTGTGCGTCACGCCTCGGCTGTGCCACGCCCCAGTCGGTACCGAGCCAGCAGCCCTCGGTACCGTGCCAGCCTTCCTCGGTACCGAGCCCCACGCCTCAATACCGACCACCATGTCCACGCCGGGCCAACCCGGCGTCACGACATGAGGTTCGCGCCCCGCGCTTTGTCCTTGTCGTGCCACGCCTAGCGTGTCGCGACATGCCTTGCGCGCGCGCTGGCGCGCCGACGCCCTTGTCGCGTCGTGCCAGCCCTTGTCACGACCTTGTCGCGACACTCGCGACATGGCCACCGTGACCACTATCCATTTTTACCATATTTAGTATTATTTCCTTTCCGAACATTACTATTTATGTCTTTACTATTATTAATCAGCATTTATGGGCTTGGGCCTAAACGTTAGGCCACTTACATGTGTAACCCTAGTTTGGCTCATGCCTCCTTAGGGTTTTCTAGAAGCTCCTCTATAAATAGGAGCCTCCTCTATTGTATTTCGTACGCTTTGTTTTGATTAATGTTATGCTGTCGAGATTTCTCCAGAACTCTTCATTAAAGGCGTCAAACCCAATTATCTTCTCGTATCCCATATTCTTCCGGTTTCTCTCAAAAGAAGCCACCTTCTCAATCCTTTCACTTCTTCCCTACCAAGTCTAGTCGTTAAATCGACTCAAACCTATCCAAATCCGACGTGAGAAGACCATTTACGAGTCCAAGATCGATCCTCTCGTGAATCCTTCAAAGGGGTTAACATCACCAGGGTCGATGAAGTATGTTGAGAGGTCGTGGCTCGGGCCTTACAAGAAGTCGATAGTTAGAGCATGGACCGATCATTGTACCCACTTCGGAACGAGAACAACAAACAAGTACTCATGTTTTAATGTTTTACATATTTTTGGTTGTTGAAATTATGTGATTTACACATTTGTAATGTACATAATACTAATATGTATGACACAGGGCGGAGGAATGCACAGCGTGCTTAAAAAAATACTAGACAGTTCTCGAGGAAGCTTCAACACAGTGATCGGAAGGATCCACAATTACATTCAGTCCCAAGTTAATGATATAAGGGGGGATCTGGAGATGTCACGTAGCAAGATTCCAACTGAGTTGAATAGTGTCCCTAGTCGAGTTAGGACGATATTCATGTGCCTATTTTACAAAGTGTCAACTTTGTGCATTATGAACTTGTTGAATATGTACTACGACCTGAATAGGGACGCCGCAGAAGGAAAATTAGAGAAACAGTGTGATTATTTTTGGGTACGGGAGTGGATGGGTCTTCCTTGTCGTCATACGATTGCCAAAGCCATTCTAACTAAGCGGCCGATCCCTCCAGATGACATACACCCATGTTGGCATCAGGTGGTATGGGATGGAGTTGATCCGAAGCGCATTCCCATATAAGACAAAGAGGCAAAAAAACTTACCGAGATCAGATGGGAAGATATGGTGGAGAGGAAGCATCGGGGGAAATTGACATATGACCATATGTACTCGATCACATAATCGTTTGTAGACAATGTGCTGGGAAAAGAGTCATCTTTGATTGAGCAGATAGATGCTATGAAGAGGGGACGGCCAAAGGGGTCCACTAAGTGGTCAACAAAGAGGAACAATACTTTGCTTGAGAATCGGATGGAGGCATATGAAAAGGAGAAGCAACAGAAGGAAAAGGAGAGCCAAGTAAAAACCTCATTGCCCGGCAAAAAAGCGTGGAAGGCCAAAGGGCTCAACCAACAAGGCCCCGAAAAAAGTTACGACGGGGACAAGTACACAAGAAGAGAGGGGCGACATGATGTGGCTGGATTTCAACTTTAAAGTTGACAATGTTAACGACTTCATGTTTCCTTACATTGATCAGGTGCAGGATGTAATGGCAGATGGGCATTGCGTTATCGATCACTCGCCGTGTTGTTGGGACAAGTACAGAGCGAGTACCGCAGAGTTCGGTTGGAGTTGACAGCCGAATTGAGGAGGAACAGAGATGTATATGAGCCTATTTGGAACAAATCTCCTATTGATGAGATGTTGGATACTATGCCCTATGTGGTTAAAACTTGCGCTCGAAGATATTGGATGGAGATGCCCATAGCCGGTTTGATCTTTGCCACAATACATCAAGTTGCAGTTGTTTTGTTGTCGTGGGATGGATCGCATACATGGTTGCCGATGCAGGCGAGAGGGGACAACCGGTACCCTCCATCGAAGATATATGCCATAGCGCTCATGGGAAACAGAGATCACTTCATACATGTGAGTCATACATTATAAACATGAAAGTAAATTAGCGCTTATACTTTTTTACTCGGTAATATATTATCTGTTTAATTTGTAGGTCTGGTTGAGCGACGACTCCCCACTTCCTCCTCCGCCGAGAGATTGGACAAGAAGCCATCAACCTAGCGTCAACGGGTGGGATGAGCCGTTTAGACAGAGAATGGCAAAATGGCGCGAGAAGCGGATTAGCCATAATCTCGAACCAAATGTTGTTGTTTGAAGTCCATGATATATGTAATTAGTTAGAACCGTATTAGTCTTATTTGTAATGCATTTTTGGGATTAGTGTTTGCTTCTTATGCTAAATATGGTTTTGTGCTGGTATAATTATTAATGGCTTTGAATTGGATCATATAATTACGAACATGATGTCGGGTTAGTGTTTGAAAGGCTATTAAACTATAAAAACTAACATAAACCCTAAACCTACCCATAAATCGTAACATTACCATAAATTATGGTACTAACAATTATAACATGAAATTTCAAGAACCGGAATAATTTTTATTTTTCCAGTTTATTTTGAGGTCGGTTCGATTATATTAAAGTTTTAATATGATTAATAATGGTTCACATAATAAAATATACATAAATCATCTATTATAGCTCCCAAAAATGATTTAAAGTACATTCTCTTAGGAACCGGTTTTAATTTTGTGATTTGAACCCTAAAAATAGGTGAACCAGTCGGTTTAATTTAATTCTGGACCAAACCGAATCAAAAGTGCGTTACTTGAAAATGAAAATAAATCCTATATAAATCGATAGCCAATGTGGCACACTTGGTCCAGTACACGCGATTGAGGAATGGGTCTACGGTTCGAAACGGGGGACGTGATGCAGCCAAAACTAACTCGCAAGCGAACGGGGTCAATCGTAGTACCTCAAGTGTCGATCCCACAAGGACCAATGTAATATCAATTGTAACCCTACTAGTAAATTAGGCCAAAATATAAAGAATAATAGAAATCTATATCTAAGGGAACTAATAAAGAAAATAAAAGGGATAAAAACTATAGGATAGATGTGTCTAAGGTTAAGGATCACCACAACAATGTTTCAGTAAACAAAATTATATTCTGCCTGAATTTATTTGAAGGACCAACTATCTAAAGTAAACACTAACTCCTCTCAGACGATAAGTGTATGTACCTAAACTCGACTAGTAGTCACTCTCGCACAAAGCAAGTCTAATTTAGATCCTTTGGGATCTTTAATGATTAGGGGAAAATAAAGATAACATCCGCTCCTTGCGCTCCGCTGAAATTACTCAAACCCTAAAGCAACTACGATAGTTAAAAATCACACAAGAGAAATTAAGTCGCTCTCGCGCAAATAATTCTCAAGTTCAATCCTAGGGATCTAACATGAACAAATAATTTATTCAATTAATCAATCTCCTATTATTGTTATCTCCTCTCGGTCTCAAACCCTAATAGGAATCCTATATACATAAAACAAATAGGGCATAAAGTAACCTAGGATCGAATCAAATATATTTCAATTCAGGCAAAGAATATAACTTTAATTAAATACACATTGAATGGATCACTAAAACCATAGAACTAGGAATTAGCCAAGCGTGATTAAAGACATAATCATAATATATAATCTATCCAAGAATTATTCAATACAATCAAAGAGTAAGAAAACTTAGTCTCAATTATATAAATAATCCAAATCAAGGGTTAGAAACTTGAAAACCAAATCTTCCAATGTGCCGGCCGAAATTCCTTCATGAAATCAGCGTACAAACTTTAAACAAAGCTAAAATACAAAAAAAATCCAAAACTAATCTCTCCCTCAACTCTTGTACGTAACGTAATATATATAGTGCAAATCCTCCCCTTCCACATGTGGGAGTGCAAGGATACGCGAGCCCGTCAGTTGAATTCCTAGCCTAGCCCATATCAAATTAACTTCATCTTTTTAAATTGGGCCTTCTTTTTTTTAATTCACCCATTAAATCTTCATGGCCCAATATTTTAGCAAAGCCCAAATCCGATTGAAATGAGTGTTGAGGTCTGATCCGTAGCTTTGCCATTTCCAAAAATAATCTCTATTACAGCCAAAAATAGCCTTAAATACCTGTAATATATAAAAACACTAATGTAGATTCCGAATACATAATAAAATAAAATAAATATAAAATATGAGAAATATGTATGAATATGATCTAAATTAATATGCAACTAGACCCCTAAAATACGACTAAATTAAGCGTTATCAAATTCCTCCAAGCTTAAACTTTACTTGTCCTCAAGCAAGAACTAAAATCAAATTCCACATGAAAATCAAAGGTGTCTCAACCCGTCATAAAATCAAGCAAGTTGATGGAAGTTTAGATATTATCAATGCATCATCAAAGAAGTAAATAACCATCAAAGAGACTAACTAGTTATCTACTTTAGACCTCACGGGAATATATAAGAATCACTCTCGCTCATGTGTTTGAGGGTAAGTGTTTTCGCTCAGTCTCAAATTTGAAAGCTAAACTACCATAGGCTTGTATCAGTATCCTAAATCTCCACCACGAGAAACCAAGTACATGACATAAATCAAGAGGTTTTTTATTGGGTTGTAATAGAGCCAAGGTAAAGAGAAAAAGGTAGGGAAATATTTGTCATGTGGTGCTAAATCCGGGAAATAAAATTAATCATAAGAGCTCAACTAAGCTCAACACCAAGCTTAAAAGATTTTCTTTCTCAACTCAACACCCTTTATTCTTTATTCCAACTTTTTTTTTCATTGCCTTTTCTGATTTTTTTTCTTTTACTTCTTTTTTTTGCAACTTTTTTTTTTGCAACTTTTTTTTCCAAAGAAAACACTAATATAAAATATATCCCAACCACCAAATATATGTCAAATCTCCCCCCCCAAGCTTGGCTCACAACCACAAAATTAATCAACTAATAATCCTAATTCCCGGATGGGTAAAAGGCTTATAATATGCTCGGGATTAGTTTTGTGGAGCTTCCAAAGAAAAGGCTATAAAGGCTAACATGGGCTTCAAAAAGAGGATAATATTGTAGGGTGGATAAGGGGATATATAGGCTCATGAAAAATAATGCCTCAATCATTTTTATGTCATGCACAAGAGTTATAAATGTGGCCTCGAAAAAGAGTCTAAACGCAAATTGTAGAGATAGCAAACAAATTGAGAATCACACACAAAAAGAAAGAGGACTCGTAGGAAGTAGTCCAAGAAAGGCTAAGAATTTTTTGTAAGTTTCAAAACTAAATTAGCTCAATGCATAGCTATAAGTCACTTCAACTCAAACATTTTCAAAATATTGATATTTTTCATCTTCAAGCAAGATCAATTAGGGCATCAACAACCAATGAAATTTCATGGAATTATTTTTAAAAATATACAAGCAAAGCCAAGAAGGGGTTCATATCCAACACCTAATATGCAAAATGCAATGCATGAAAAAGAAAATAATAATAAAAAAATACATACGGAACCCCACATGAGATTTTCCATCCCCCAAGCTCAAATTCTACATTATCCCCAATGGAGAAAAAAGAAAGAGGAAAAAAGAAACTCACCGAATAATTTCAGGCATTTAGGCATGTTCATTGAATTCTCGAGAAAGAGGCTAGAAGTCATTTATATCCATGGAAGTTACTCGAAGGCTCGAAATCTCAGCATAGCCTCCTTTGAATACAAACCTATCCAACAAAAACAACTTCCAAAAACAAGCAAAAGCTCTAAAAGAGAGCTGATTAGCATAGCAAGTTAACAAATCAAACCAAATGATAAGCACCAAACTCGCTGAGATATATCAATTCCATCCCCAATCAGTTGAAATCAGAATATTATATCGGCATGATTGACTTTATCAACTAACAAGCTCACAAAAATTGCGAGATGTAAAAAAATCAGAAATCTGCCTAACTTAAACCAATCAAGCACCAGCCCACAAAATAGTAAAAATTAACATACCTCACATCAACAAAACAGACGTACAACATGAGAAGATGACAAAATCAAAGCCCAAATTACACCCCACTCAAACAAACCAGCTGAAACATAAGCTTACAAACCCCGTCTTTCAACATCAATGTGATTCAGCTAACTCAAACTCAATTTCAATTTTAGCACAAGAGTGACCCATCTTTGCATAATTTTAAGCACAAAAATCAGCTTCAAAATAGTCTCCTACAGACTCAAGTTAATCCAAGAAACCGAACACTAATATTCCAGAATACTGCAGCGAACAGTGAATCAACAAGTTATTTTCTGAAGCAAACCATTTCAGCAAAGCATGTTCGTTCAAATTCAAACAGAAAAAGGAGACTATTGCATTCATATGTGAAAAGAAGTAGATCGAGTCTCTGCTATGCCTATTTCGATTCAAGGCACACCCAACAACAAGAGCATAATTTGATCAATCAAACAAATCGGCTCCAATCATTCATCAAGTCAGAGGAACTTAATTAACCAACAACACTAATATCATCCTCTAAATCAATCAAAACTCAGTTGCAGAGATGGAAAATTTCTGCATAGCAGTTTTGGGCACAAGATTTAGCAGAGAAAGGAGCATACCTCACTTACCGATGATCAATTCAGCAATTCAGAGCAGCGTCGAGGTCTGATTCTGGCGGTCTTGAGAGCACGAGAGAGAAGTGGCAGCCAGAGAAAGGCGTGCGCCAATGGTGGTGGAGCAGGCGGCCTGACTGGCGCGAGGACTGTAATCGTGTGAGCGCTGCTGCGCTGGTGTGGCTCGCGCTTGGAAGAGCGGTGGAGTGCAACAGATGGTGTCCCATTAGTCTTCTCCGGCAGTGGACGGTGAAGACCGACGGAGTGGTGATCCGGCGGCGTGTAGGTACTGTCGGAGAGAGGGGCGAGGCAGCACAAAAGCGGGCTTTGGTGATGGTAGCGCCGGCGAGAGAGAGTGCGGCCAGAGATGGTGTGGATGGCGGCCGTGAGTCTGGGGAGAGAAAAAGAGGGCCGGCTGGAGAGAGGCCAGAGGGAGCATCGGGAGAGAGAAGAAAAGATAGAGGAAGAATAAAAGCGTCTCTTTTTTTTATTTTTATTTTTTTGAATTTTTTTTAGAGGATCAGGTCGGGAATTTTTTTTGTAAGCCTCGTTCGAGTTTCAGGCCGAGACTCTTCCTGGTGTAAACTCATTCCGATACGGCCCCCTCTTTTTTTTTTATTAAAAAAAATATACTTGATGGGTTGCCTTCCATCCATCGCTTATTTAAGGTCCACCTTCTACTTTTGTCAAATTTTCGGATCGGGAGAGTCGGTGATACCCATCTGAATCGGATCAGGCTTCTTATATGGCTTCAGTTGAATTTTTCTGACTTTAAAATACCCCGAGTTCTTATGTCAAAGCTCAACAGAATCATCTTTAAGAACTCGATTCAGGAGGTATGGACCGGACCTTCTTGTACTCTTGCTTCCCGGAAACATATTTGATTTATGATGATAGAGAATCACTTGATCCCCTGGCTTGAATTCAACTTGTACCCGGTCACTATCAACACTTCTTTTTCCTTTTTTCCATCTACTCCGACTCTTCTTTTATTGTATTGCTTCTACCTTGAGGTTTTGAATCTCCAATGTAGTTTTTGGTACCATTACTACATCAGGCATTGTTTCAGGAAGCTCAACTTGCATCTCAGAACAAGTTTCTCTCATGGTCGGGGTAGCCTTTTGGATCATCTCATACTCATTAATCATTGGGTCATCCTTGGTCACTTCGGTAGGCTCTCTTTTAACAACTTGTGGGTCGTCCCACTCTTTCTCGCCACTTAAAAATATAGCAGTGCAAAATTCAATGCGGTGCACCTTTAGAGGCTCAATAGGCGACTCTGGACTGACCAACTGAGCAATCTAATCTTCTAGTATCTTATTTTGTTTGGTCAATGCACCTACTTGAGTCTTTAGAAGGATCACTTCACCTTTAAGATTAGACAAATCTGCTACTTGACTATTAATCAAGTCGAAGGCTTTTCCCACAACGTCAAAAAGATCCTGGAGCGTTGTCACCCAATTAGGACTATGGGAATTTGAACTGGCCTCATTTGCATTCCCCCAAAATATATGACAACATGTATGATCATGATCAATAGCTCCACAATCACAGAAGAGGTTAGAAGTATTTGGGTTTGAAAAACCCAAATTAGGATTGAAATGATCATACCTCTGAGTACTTGTATTAAATTTAGGAGAAAGAGAGGAAAAAGAGCTTACCTCATACATACTTGAATAATCCATTTACTCGACTCTAATAATTTGCCTGAAACAAAAAATAAAAAGATCAAAGCAAAAATAAAGACCTAAATTTACCACATAAGAAATAACAATCAATATTAACAAATTGGTCCCCGGCAACGGCGCCAAATACTTGATGCATCCAAAACTAACTCGCAAGCGAACGGGGTCAATCGTAGTACCTCAAGTGTCGATCCCACAAGGACCAATGTAATATCAATTGTAACCCTACTAGTAAATTAGGCCAAAATATAAAGAATAATAGAAATCTATATCTAAGAGAACTAATAAAGCAAATAAAAGGGATAAAAACTATAGGATAGATGTGTCTAAGGTTAAGGATCACCACAACAATGTTTCAGTAAACAAAATTATATTCTGCCTTAATTTATTTGAAGGACCAACTATCTAAAGTAAACACTAACTCCTCTCAGACGATAAGTGTATGTACCTAAACTCGACTAGTAGTCACTCTCGCACAAAGCAAGTCTAATTTAGATCCGTTGGGATCTTTAGTGATTAGGGAAAAATAAAGACAACATCCGCTCTCGCGCTCCGCTGAAATTACTCAAACCATAAAGCAACTACGATAGTTAAAAATCACACAAGAGAAATTAAGTCGCTCTCGTGCAAATAATTCTCAAGTTCAATCCTAGGGATCTAACATGAACAAATAATTTATTCAATTAATCAATCTCCTATTATTGTTATCTCCTCTCGGTCTCAAACCCTAATAGGAATCCTATATACATAAAACAAATAGGGCATAAAACAACCTAGGATCGAATTAAATATATTTCAATTCAGGCAAAGAATATAACTTTAATTAAATACACATTGAATGGATCACCAAAACCGTAGAACTAGGAATTAGTCAAGCGTGATTGAAGACATAATCATAATATATAATCTAGCCAAGAATTATTCAATACAATCAAAGAGTAAGAAAAATTAGTCTCAATTATATAAATAATCCAAATCAAGGGCTAGAAACTTGAAAACCAAATCTTCCAATGTGCCTACCCAAATGCCTTCACGAAATCAGCGTACAAACTTTAAACAAAGCTAAAATATAAAAAAATCCAAAACTAATCTCTCCCTCATGGCCCAATATTTTAACAAAGCCCAAATCCGATTGAAATGAGTGTTGAGGTCTGATCCGTAGCTTTGCCATTTCCAAAAATAATCTCTAATTCCGCCAAAAATAGCCTTAAATACCTATAATATATAAAAACACTAATGTAGATTCCGAATACATAATAAAATAAAATAAATATAAAATATGAGAAATATGCATGAATATGATCTAAATTAATATGCAACTAGACCCCTAAAATATGACTAAATTAAGCGTTATCAAGACGAGCGAAAGCCACCCCTTTTTTTCATATGCCTTGCGTATCATGAAGCGCACACTTCATGATGCGCAAGATTAGGGCAAACGAAGGCAAAGCCAAATCAGTACTGTAACACTTGCGCTTCATGAAGTGCAAAGTCACGACAGCCAGACTTCAAAGAACTGCAGCAACTAGTGAAAACAGTTTCTGTTGTGAACGACAGTACTTGCTTGTTTAGTTATGACAGTATGGTGATTACACAATTGGTAAAACCAGTAACCATAATTTTAGAAAATTGAATCACAAAACCTTTCAATAATTTAGACAAGGTAGCACAATTGGTAAAACCATGAGAATCAAATGTCTATTCAACAGAGGGCAACAAAATTCATATGAGAAGCCAACAAGTGCATAAACTATCTAGTCTAACACATGGTACTAAGACATAATCTATTCTAAAACAGAGTAGTAAGACATAATATAGTCTAAGACATAATCTACTCTATGATGATTGGCTTGTTTGGATCGAAACCATCATCCTCTTCCTCGTGCTTCACTAGGCGCAAATCAGTGTATGACGGGACTTCAATCTCAGGGTTGCCGTTGGCCCTTGCTTCGGCATTGAAGAGAACAATTTCTTGCAGTTCCATCTCCTCTTGGAAAATTCTCTCCATCGTTGTGAGGTAATCGAGTCGGGCAAGGTGTTTCCCGACAGTCTTCAAGCCTACTTCCTTGCTGTTGATTAGCTCCCGAATGAAGAGACGGATCTCTTGTACATCCGCCAAGTGCTTGCGAAAATCATCTTGAGTAGGATATGCCATTGATGGAGATATATGCAGCAAATATGAAGAAGCGTGGAAGGCTACTAGTTTGGAGAGTTATGTAGAAGCTAAATGGTTTTTATAAGAAGCGTGAATATTTTGGCCATGGTTTGATATTGGCGGGGAAATTTTGCACCAAAATCAATGTAACTTACGGAAATCGCAGATCGTTTCCGTAAATATAGGATCGTGGCCGATTATGAGTTATGTACAACCGCCTGCGGAAGATTTTCTGGATTCTGGAACAGAGAACTTGCGACGCTTCATGAAGCGCAAGTCTTAAAGCATATCATAGACGGATACTGTAAAGTTCTTTGCGTATCTTGAAGCACGCGCTTCATGATGCGCAAGGCTTATGAGAAAAAAAGGGTGGATTTCGCTAGTCCCCCGTTTCGAACCGTAGACCCATTCCTCAAACGCGTGTACTTGGACCAAGTGTGCCGCATTGGCTATCAATTAATGGAGGATATATTTTTTATTTCAAGTAACACAGTGTCCAGTCGGTTTGGTCCGAAATAAAGTAAACTGACCGGTTCACCTATTTTTTGGGTTAAAATATCGAAATTATAACCGGTTCCTAAGAGATTGTACTTGACATATTTTTTTGGAGCTATAATATATGAGTTTATGCATATTATATTATATGAACCCTTATTAATCATATTAAAACTTTAATATAACCGAACCGGCCTCAAAATAAAGTGGGAAAATAAAAATTGTTGCGGTTCTTGAAATTTCATTTTGTGATTGTTAGTGTCATAATTTATGGTACGGTTACGATTTATGGGTAGGTTTTAGGGTTTAGGGTTTTATGGTTTTAGGGTTTAGGATTTAGGGTTTAGATGCAAATTTATTATTTGGTTTAATATGCATAATCAATTACCTATAATACTAACATAAAACGGTATTTAGCATTACAACCATACAATGCACCAAATATCAATTACAAATACTACCGCTATTTGACATTTCATGTTACAAGGTCGAAGGTTTAGATATTGTGGTTGGTTACAATGACAAGGTTTTAAGGTTAGTACATGTTTGATGGATATATTGTGTATATGTCATTGTTAATATGTTATGATGGATGATGCTTGTAAGATAGGGTGGTAGGGTTTAGGGTTTAGGTTTAGTGTTTAGGGTTTTGGGCTATGTTTTTAGGGTTTAGGGTGTCAGGTTAGGGTTTAGAAATAAACCATATTAAAAACAAAAACTTCACCCCATGTATTTAACACTTTAACCATAGACTATGTTCATTACAATCATCTAAACCGTTAATCGTAAACCCTAAACCCTAAGCCCTAAGCCATAATACCCTAAAACTTACACTCTCCCAAACCCTAAACCCTCTCCCTCACTCTAATATTGTACTTGTAAGGATGTTGGGTTAGGTTTTAGATGGTTTTTATACTCTACAAGTAACCATAATTTAAACCCTAAACCCTAAACCCTAAACCCTAAATTATAATACTAACAATCTACCAAAATCCTAAACATAACATAACCCTAACATTAACCCCAAACCCTAACCTAAATTACAATAAAAACTAACATTACCCTAGACCCTAAACCCTAAACCTTAAACCTTAAACCCTAAACCTTAAACCCTAACAATAAGATTAACCATATCACAAAACCCTAAATCCTTGTCAAGAAACATAACGGAGTACTTGACATGATGTCGGGTTAGAGTTTGGAAGGCTATTAAACTATAAAAACTAACATAAACCTTAAACATACCCTAACCCTAACCTAACCTACCGTAAACCCTAAACCTTACTTTAAATCGGAACCATATAATAAATTATGGTAATAACCATTACAACATGAAATTTCAGGAACCGGAACAATTTTTATTTTTCGAGTTTATTATGAGACCGTTTCAATTATATGAAATGTTTAATATGATTAATAAGGGTTCACATAATTAAATATACATAAAATCATATAGCTCCCAAAAATTATTTAAAATACATTCTCTTAGGAACCGGTTTTTATTTTGTTATTCGAACCCTAAAAATAGGTGAACCGGTCAGTTTAATTTCATTCCGGACCAAACCGAATCGAAACTGAGTTACTTGAAAATGAAAATAAATCCTATATAAATCGATAGCCAATGCGGCACACTTGGTCCAGGTACACGCGGTTGAGGATTGGGTCTACGATTCGAAACGGGGGACGAGCGAAAGCCACCCCTTTTTTCCCATAAGCCTTACACATCATGAAGCGCACACTTCATGACGCGTAAGGCATTTTACATGACTCCCGACTCAACTCCTGAAACGCTCTTGGGTAGTATCTTCTAAACATCAAAAGGAACCCAACAACCAAAATCCCCGGTAAAAACAGTTAAAAACTCCAATAACAACAAATAAAACAGTCAACCCTTTGACTTTGGAGTCTGTTCTCCCAATATGTGCTTCTCCAGAGCAGTATGATATTGGATGTTGATGTTGAACATCAACAGTCAAACAATTCCCAAAGAATCTTGACACTGTGGAGCTCAAACATTTCGGTAAACCGCCGGTTAATCTGTTGTTGGATATATCCACAAAACTAAGCTTGCCTCCACAAGTCAAGTGGTAAGGGAGTGAACCACTCAGTGAATTTGAAGCCAAATTCAGATAGCTGATATTGGGAAGAGAGAAAATTGACATGGGCAATTTTCCCTTTAACTGATTGAGTGGCAGTTCAAGGTGCTGTAACTGATTTAACTGATTATTGGAATAGTTTACTAAACGTTTTCCTTGAGCAATACAGGTACAAAAATCACAAGTGTACAATGAAATCCCAGATAGAGGAATTACATCATTCTTAGTCACTTGTTCAACTACAACATCAACAAGATGGAACTCATAATTTTACACAGGTTGTCAAGTCCACCTATATTACAAAGCAGCAAAAGATTATCCTCATCAATTTGTGATTAGGGAAATAAAAATTCAAAGGGGACTTATAAGCCTTTACTAGTTCGGACACGACATGCTTGATTGTAAAACTGAATCAGTTTTCTTTGAATCGTCCAAAATTTCAGTAGCATGGTATTAAGCAGTTTCTTCCTATGATCCATATAAGCCGTTGTCAGTTTTTTTCCATCTTACTAAAACATTCCAAGAACAACAGTTGTCAGTAGCATGGTATTAAGCAGTTTCAACTTTATTGCATAACTCACCAACAACAAGCCAAAACAGTAGAGTACAACCACAGAAAATGAAGAAATCCAAAATGGATTTCTTCATTTTTTCTCCATCATAATGGAAATGTAAGCCTAAAATCTTAAAATCCTCAAGCACATCAGAACAAAATGCTCATCTTGCTGAGATCAACATCAACATAAACAAAATTTCAATATGCTTAGCCCTCAATTTTGATCAACATACAAAGCAACTTAGAAAAGATGCTAAGGACAACAACAATACAAAAGTAATGGAGCCATCAGTAACACAATAGTGGGCACGTGCAATCTGGTTAGCTCGCTCATAGATATGTGCCAGAGGAAGATAGGATATGTAACTGCAAATAAAGAAAATAATTCAGCAAATGACCAAAAAACAAATAGGGGCAAAGGTGCTGAACTAGAGCACATGTGATTATGACAAATGTGGTTATGTACTCACACATCTGTAGAATAAAATGAGGCTAAGAGAGACATGCCAGCAACATTTGCAATCAAATTTCCATGCGTTAACACGACCCCCTTCACCAAAGAAACAATTGTCACTCCTAAAACTATTTACCACTAAAAAACACTAATAAAAATCTGGTTTACCTTTGGTGTTCCAGTGGTCCCACTTGTGTAACATATGGTTGCAATATCATTAGGTGATGGTGGACAATGGGGCTTCAGATTAATGTGGCCCTAAATCATCAAAAAACATGAGTTAATTTCACAGAGAAGAAGAAATGACCATATTTTACCCTTTAGCTAATTTTATAATCTTGCAGAGCATACCACTATAACGCGGACATTTGGAATATCTGACAAGAAGCTCAGCAATTGCCATTTTCCAGAGAAAGAGCAATTAAGTCTAGCAACTGATCAATCACACATTAAAAATTCACAAAAAAAATCTTCGTACTAAACAAAGCCTATAAATTAATAGGGTAACAACAGTTCAAACTTTAAGAATCAGCATAACATGGAATTACATACTCGCCTTTTTTTGTATGATCAACATACAAAGCAATTTTGACTGCATTCCATTTAATTGTCTCAATGCCATCAGTTTGCATAAGGACAAAAACAATACAGAAGTAATGGAGCCTAGATACTTCTTTCAATGCAGTCCATCAGTCTGCAGAAGGAGAACAACATTACATGAAATGTACTTCCAAAAAGTTCACAAGAAAAGAAGAACATAGAAGGTGCTCAAGCCAAACGTATCACACATATTGTCTTTTAACAATGTATTAGAAAACCATGACACCAATATATCAACATAACAAGGCATTACACCGGTTCTATCAAAAAACAAAACCATGACACCAATTACACCAGTTCTAGTCACATCGCTAAACACCTCCAGATCCACTCCCCTCGCCGGGCTCATATCTAGAATCCCGATACGGCCTGCTCAAAGGAGGTGGAAGTGGTGGACGGTCGTCCCCTAATATGCTAAGCATGTCCTACAAGTACAGCCTAGCCGGATGATCAGCGGGCATCCCTCCCAAAGCGCCCAACGCGTATCCAACGGCTTGCTGCTGTCGCTGCATAAATTAAGGCAATTTTTAGTTATAACAACATACTAAAACTTTATATACCATTATAGCATCCACTACAACATGCGGGTGGGTGTGTGGCTCCTGCGGACGGTCCCGACGCTCTGACCTAGGATCGACGTATGGATGTGTGACTCCATCAAACCAATCCCAATAGGCAAGGTCCGCCTGATAAGCATACCGAGCCAAAGGGTGCTGCTCAAGGTCAATGAGGTGGTCGTACCGCTAGTTCCAGTAGAGCTGATCTTCGGTAAAACCCACCTCATACTTGCGCCAAGATGTGCCACGAACCTCTGTATCCGGCACAATGGGCTCAACATGTATGCACTGGACCCTGAAGTACTGACGTAACCACCTATCAGGCATGTAAACCTCTCGTGTGAGAAAGCACTCAAGCACCCCTCGAAACCTGGAAATCCGGTAACGCTCTGAATCGAAATCAATGTCTCTCCACGAATGCCACTTTATCTGGAGTAAAAACAAGTCAAATATAACAACAAGGTCTACATTTTGTACATTTCCTACTATCCACATATTGTTGGACTCTATGTTTTACCTCATCAACGTGGACCCTGTCTAATACTTTCCGAATCTCCTCCAGTCTCTCAGGCTTCTTCGGAGTCCAGCGCGTCTCCACTCTAGCTCGGGCACCCGCGCGAGTATCGACCAAAAGATCTACCCTCAGTATCAGATGCCCTCTGAAATGCTGTAGGTACTCCCATATCCAAGTCTATACAACAATTATAATTACTTGATTACATAGAAAAAAAACCATAAACAAATACAAGTACATATAAACTCATTCTCTTACCCTGAGAAGGAGAATACAACCCGCCACGCCCTTGCTATCTCGTCGAGATGCAACACCCATCTCGCGGAACAGGTTCGCCAAAACCGCAGCACCTCATGCATATCCACTCGTGCGGTAGGGGTTTATGAGACAGTGCAAGTACTGTATGCTGATACAGTTCGTGCTCTTGTTGTAAAAAAGCCCTAAACCGATGACCCACAACAAATATGCAGCAAATATCAAATGACTGGCCACCCCATCTGCAATCATCCTCATCACATGTGCCCTAAGATCGTCACTCGGAATGCCACCAGATGAATATCTGCGAAAGGTCAGCGCATCAATCGAGAACATATCCATGACCCGCGCCTGAAACTTCGTGTCCTCAAACTGCTTGACGACACGCTCCCCGTTGATCGGAATCCCTAAAATGCGCTCCACGTCATGCAACGTGATCGAAATCTTGCCCCATGGAAAATGAAAGATGTTGGTCTCGGGGTACCAACGCTCTATGAAAGCCGAAATGATGGCGTGGTCCGATCCGCGGTAATCAAGAACCCCAACTTGCCTCAACCCGCCACGTCCTGTAATCTCCCACCATGTACCCGACGCATCAACTTCATGCTCCTCTATATGAGTCCAATCCAACGGCCGTGAGTATGCCTTATACAATTTCCTCCACTGTCACAATTAAGAAAATAATTTCGATTAGTTCATTTATTTGCATACACATAAACATTAAAAAAATTCGTAAATAAGCTCACCAATATGTCATCAAAAACTGGGGCAAGAGGATCGACTGCGGTGGGAGGGGCCGGAGCAGCTGCGGGAGGGGCCGGAGCAGCTGTGAGAGGGGCCAGAGCAGTTGTTGGAGGGGCCGGAGCAGCTGGGGCACGAGGGGACGGAGCATCTCGAGGAGTCCACCTCCATATCGACTCCGCAGTATGAGTGGGGTAGTATCGAAGGAGGACAACCAAACGTGGTCCTCTTGGCTGCCACATGGGTACGTCGAGAACAGGAGGGACCGGAGCGGGAGGAGGGTCAACAATGGGAGGATCCGCGGCAACTGGAGGCTGAACAACAGCAGACGGATGAAGTGGAGGCTCAGAAACAGTATTCTGTATGATGGGAGGGGACGGGATATGAGGGGTCTGAGAAGAGGAAACCGATGCAAGTGCAGGAGTCATATCGATGTCCCTCGAAAGATCCTCTCCGGTCCCAATCGGAGTCTCTAAACTAAATGAATCAATGTGCTGAGACTCTAGTCGTGGGGTGGACTGCTGGGTAGGGGTAGGGGAAGATGGACCGACGTCCTCTGCCTGATCAGTCACAACAACGTCCATCGGAATCTTCTCAATAGTCTCAACCGGAGCAGACGGACCAACGTCATGCTCTGTCTGAATATCCACAACATCATGCGTTGCCTCGTCCCGCCATAGCTCAGATATCAACGTATCGACCCCTAATCTCCTAGCCCTCTTTTTCGGCGGAGGGGCCTCATCACGATCAGACTGCAGTATACCTCGTGCCTTCGCATTCCTAGTCCTCTTCTTCTTCGGCACAACAGGTGTAGTCGCGTCGGGAGTACGCAACTCCCGACTAAACTCCTGAAACGCTTGTTTAGGATTTTCGTGATTTGTTTTAATTACTCCTTTAAAAAAAAAGGTACTTTGTGCCTTTTTGTAATCACTTTTTATACTTCATTTTGCAATTACATTTACTTTCTTTTGTATTAACTATTTTTATACTTATAACTTCTTTCATTTGTATTTCCAATTTAATTTAATTTTTCCAAATAAATATTAGCTTAACGTCCATAACTAAAGGCATGTAACTAAATTACTACAACGAATTGAAAATATTAAACTTAATTCATATATTAAAACTAATACAATATATAATATATGGAATTGTAAACAATTCAAATATCATATTATGAATAATAAATTACGGAATACACACCATCATGGTTGTCTCGTCCCAACCATCCCTCTTATCGTCCTTGCCCGTCTCAGCATGATCCGGAGAACCCCCGCCAACAATCCTCGAAACATCATCGCCATCTATAGCTTCACCAGCTCTATCACTACCCTCAACAACCATACCAGCATCTGCATCGCTCGCCTGCTCCACCCTAACTACGTCAACCACTGTTCAATAAAAATAAATTAATTCATATTCTTACTATAAAAAGTACAAGAAACATCTAGTCAATAAGAAACATCAATACATGAAAAGTAGTTTTAGGGTTCAATTTAATTTTCTTTTGATATGAAACTCAATAATGTATTGGCAGATGGGGTATCGAATTCGGCCCAGGATCGCCTTTCACTTTCACTCATCTCAATTGTTGAGCAGCCTTGTATCAATAATGTTGGAATTCATAATGACTAAACATTCTCTCCTTGTATCAATAATTTTGGGAGTCCTGGTGGCCCCACCCTTTTGCCTTGTATCAATAACAAGCAATCTATTGAGCAAGCTCCCTCTCACACCTCCCATATTGGAATTCCTAATGAACAGACATTATCTCCCTCAACTAATCTTATGAATCCCGATGGACCTACTTTTTTGCCTTGTATAAATAACAGGCAATCCATTGAGCAAGATCCCTCTCAGATCATCAATATCGGAATTCCTAATGGACAGTCATTATCTCCCTCAACTAATCATATGAAACCTGGTGGACCTACTTTTGCGCCTTGTATAAATAACAAACAATCCATTGCTCCCTCTCACACCATCGATGTTCCTAACAGACAGACATTAAACAAAAGCATGACTAATGTAGAATGCACAACTTATTGCAATAAAGGAACACTGATGTATGGGTCTTTAACTTTATTCATATCTGTTTTTTTTTAACAAAGCTCATTCCCCAGCACAGGCCATTCATTGATTTGCAATGATTATAACATTGTAGCTTAAAAACGTTGTTAATTGATTCATTAGGATCAACCCTAGGGTTGATCTAGGACCCTTCTAAAGTTTCAAGGCACTTTTAGTTTACAAGGAATTAAAAATTACATTTGTTGACACTTTGGACAGCAAACTGTGAGATGCTGTATAGTCAATCTATGAGATGCTTATCTCAGTTCAAGGATGCTTATGACCATAAATCCAAGCAGAGCATATTTTGAGCATGTATAAAGAGAAAAAAAAGTGCACTAAAATTTTTAAGTGTCCTCCAAAGATGTGGACAACAGTGAAGTATGAAAACAGATTTTGGAAGAATCCAATACAACCATATTGAATGAGAGATTTAACACACCTAATCAGAAAAAATAATCTTACCTAAACATAATAAGCATGTCTGCTAAAAATATGCTAACTGAAAGCATCCCCAACTTGATTTTTCCATCATAGTCATAACTCATAACTAAAAGTGCTTGAACATAAGCAAGAACATAAGCACAAACATAAGCACACACCAGGAGAGTGCCACACAAAAACAAAGGCCTTCTCTAAGTAATTCGCTACTCTTTCACTTTTTCCTAAGTAAATCACAGAATAGATGCTCTACAAAAGTTCCAAAAAAAAATCACCCATCAGAATAAACACAACCATTGTAAGAAAATGGAGAATAAATTCACGCTGAGACATAATGCTATCTATTGTTAATCCCTTGCAAAGCAGCTGCAGGATTATGAATCACATAACCTGATTTTTGTTAATCCCTTGGATATTTTCCCTGAAGAGGGTTTTAGAAATGTAGCAACAATGTATGTAATGTGAAGTTTAGATATGCAGTTCCATCAAGCTCTCTGTTGGAGTGTTCAAAACCTGGGAGTTTGATTAAGTTGTACAACTGATATAATAAAAAAATTTCTGTCAAGGAGAGTCATTCATATTGATTGTAGAAATCTGCGATTTTTGCAGACATGAATACATGCTTATATGTAGCATTGTTTCTGCTGTTTACTACTGAAAAAAATGTACCCTTTTCTTCTTTTTGATGAAAAGGTGAGAGGATGTAGCATTGTTTTCTTCTTTTTGTTGTTAGCTTGTCAAACTTCATATATAGTTTCAGTAAGATGGCAAAATTAAACTGAACAAAATTCATGGCAGGTTGAATTCTAAAAAGCTCTCAAAAGCCAAAAGTGGCATGAGCCAAAAGTGGCTACCATTTCCTCCCTATAAACTTGGCAACAGGTCCAAAAAGACACAAAATTGTCTTATCCACCTAAGGTATCTAGAGGCACAAGGATGACATTAAAATGAAGCACCACCTTTTATCATCAAGACTAAATTTCAGGTCCGAGACACCACAGCAATTGAACATTCAATTATGATTTCTAGCTTGCATAAAGACTAAATTGTACTATGAAGCCACAAACTAGAAAGGAGTTTCCCTTACACCTCTACAAATGATTGATTACCATAGAACCCCAATTAGATATCCATAACACAAAAGATGCACACTATACACTAGTTTTATTGTAAAGGGTGCATCTTTTGTGATGATCAAATAACTAAGCACATTTGTTGGATCATAAAGTATACAATGAAGATCAATCTCATAGTAGAAGCAATCAAACAAGTCTAAATCATCAGGCAGGATGAGAGAAAATTCGCATGAGCAAGACTGACCAAACAGACTTCATTGATAGAGAGAACAAAGAGAGTCTGTTACATTCCAAAAATCAACTCAGTAAATTACAAATGAAGCCTATTTACACACACTAGTCATAACTAGCTATAGTAGATCCGAGTTATCAATTATGCATCCCAAACGAATAAATTGAGGAAGAGGAAAAAATCAGCTTAAAAGGGGCCAACAATTTCAACACTGTCAAATAACAAAGGCGGAAATTTGGTGAGATTAGGTGGACCAAGTGAACAATTTCCGATTACAGTGGAGCTGTGAAGTGGGTTGGATTAATTTGCACATGAAAACGATGGTTCAGAGTCAGATTCTTTCAAGATTTGTCAACCAAATAACACTAATTTAGCAAAATTACCCGATTTTCCATCAACCCTAATTCAAACTTCATATACCCCAATTCAACCACTATAACCTAGATTGAACTAGAAATCCCCCAATTCCATCAAATTCAATACTCAACCTAATATGAGGTTGTTATTTACCTGGTGAATGGTCGTCTCTCTCACCATCAGCCTCCACACCAGCACGCTGCACATCGACGCCGACGTCTTCATCTGTCAAATCACGACCTCTGCCACCACCAGTAATACACCCACTTACACGCATCATTTCCGATTGATTATGAAGCAACTGTGTTCCTATAATGAACAATTTCGCCTCTGGTTTCACACTTGGGATGGAGAAGGTAGAGAGGAAGAAGATGATATCCGCTTTTAAAAGCGTTCAATTTAAATCGTCCGTCACGCTTCATGAAGCTTTACGCTTCGTGAAGCGTATGACCCCGGGTATGACCCCGTGGGAGGGCACCCTTTAGGTCATACGCTTCATGAAGCGTACGCTTCATGAAGCGTATAATCCCGTGTGCGCCGAGGCCTTTTTTCATGTGTATAAAGATTTTCTGTTCTATTTTTAAATAATACTAAACGGATACAAAAATTAATCAGAGTGGGGGAACAAGTAAATAAAGTCGCAGGCGTAAAGGCATCAACTTAGCGTGAACTTCATCGTAGTAGCATTCTTTGCCCCTTCGATCATAAGCTCATTTAGATTCTACCATTTTCGATATTCAACGCATTTGAAGTTAATATTTTTATCAAAACGATACTATTTTGAAAATTCACAACGACATTGTAGCCGTGATTCAAAAATTAATGTACTCTCTAACTCAACTAACTTGATATGTCGCATAACCTTGATAAAAAAATCATATTAAACTCCTTATAAAGAAGCTAGTAGAACCGTAAAGGAGTTATGATTCTTAGAAGGAAAAAAAACAAAACATTAACTAATTTAAAATTTGAAAAAAATATTTAAAAAGCCATAAAAAAAGATGGGTTGGACAAATGTAAAACTAAAACCCGACTAAGTATAATCAATCTCTAAATAAACTTTCCTCTAATAAGATTGTAGCGTACTGTGTACCTAATAAATAAAATGTAACGGAATATCAGTTCCTAAATAGTTATAACTTAATTGCAATCCCAGAAGGAACATAGGGGTACTGTTTACTCATTTATAGTCCGGACGGAAGTTGGATAACACTGGCAACTCAATAGTAATTGATACAAATCAAGGGAGGATCCAAGTGAATGAAGGCCAAACACCAAGACCTTTACTAAGGTCACGATCATTTAAATTTAAGGTGTTCATGGATCTGATATTATCCTTTGATTATGTTCATCAATGGCGTCCAAGGCCACCAAGGAAGAGGATGAAGTCATCAAATTTCGGAAAGTTAAGAAGCCCGTCAAAATAAAAACAATGCTTAGTAAAATGGTCATAACTTGGGCTAGAAAAAAAATCTCTAGTTCGTTCAAATTGTGTTCGATAGATAATTAAAAGATATACAACTTTTTAGTTTACGTCAAATCCAGAATCCAATATCAAAGAGGCAAAAAACGCAATTTACTGTGAGTTGTTCAAGTCTTAAGGGAATCTTATCTTTAGTTTTAATTCTATCGATTTCTAGATATTGTATTTATGATAATTTCGGCCATAGGAGTTTGTTTGGGCTGAAATATATCTTGCTTTATTATTATTTATATCTTTTTGAGTTTTAGGATTAACTTTTTAGTTTCTTATCTAAATAATTCAAATAATTATTTATTTGACTTATTTATGGTAAAGGGACTTAGATAGAAGTTTTAGGAATTTATTAGGTTATCTTGTGAGGCAAGCAAAAGGTCCATTATACCCCTCTAGGGCTAGCCACCTAGTTACTTGCTCTCCAAGGAGACTCTTTTGTATATCCTTTAAATACCTTACAATTTTCATTCAATAAAAATCAGCCTGAATTAGATAAACCCCTATTGGTTTATCTAGTTTATGGGCCATTAAAGCAACTATTGTGTTAAAGCAATTTCGATCATAATCATCACCAATTCGTTCTTGTTTCAATTCAGATTTGAGTTGTTAATTTCATCTATTAAGATAGTTCTAGTTTGATTGTTAAAGATCAAACCAAGTTCATCAATTGAATTTAGCGTTAGAGCCAATTCAATTGAACTATCTCTTTGGTTATCTTAACTCTTCAAATAAGTTTCATTCCCATTCATATTTCAAGTTTCTTGTTCATCAAGTTATTAACTTTGAAGGCAAATCAGGTTGGAAAGAGAATTACTTGTCAAGATCGGGCCAAAGCAAGACCGAATTGTCATCATCGAGCAATCGAGGAGATAATTCCGTATCAATTGGTATCAGTTATCCTGGCTGAGACAAGTTTCATTCTTTGATATTTTATATTGATCTTAAATTTATGTTAGTGCGGATTTTTATCAGCGCCTTCAACATCACTTGGCGAAGATAATGATGAGTGCTCTTCAATTTTAAATAGTCTTTTCACATATTCCTGCGATGTGATTGAGGAAGAATGTGATTTTGAGGAGTACAGAAAGGAAGAGGAACCGCCAAATTTGCTTTCTTTGGATCCAGTTGAAGATTTTATTGCTTGGCCAAAGTTGTCATCATCAACGCCGATCCTTGCACCTCCTAGATCAACCCCAACATGGGTCAATGTGAAACCTAAGGAGGAATCAAAGGCAACCCCAATTTTGTCCGTGGTTGAGGACGAGGAAGAGATATCATCAAACAACACAACTATGGTATGTCCGAGCGTGCTTGAATTGGCGCCTATGGAATTCAATAAAGATCTTCTTTCTACATTGGAGAATTCTTACTATGTCCTTTTGTTCTTTACCAACGTCGTCTTGTGGACAAGTCGAATTCAAGTGGGGGAGAATGATACAAATCAAGGGAGGATCAAAGTGAATGATTCATTGAAGACGAATGGAGGCCAAACACCAAGACCTTTACTAAGGTCCCGATCATTTAAATTTAAGAAGGTGTTCATGGATCTGATATTATTCTTTGATTATGTACATCAATGGCATCCAAGGCCACCAAGGAAGAGGATGAAGTCATCAAAGTTCGGAAAGTTAAGATGCCCGTCAAAATAAAAACAGTGCTTGGTCATAACATGGGCTACAAAATTTATCTCAAGTCCGTTCAAATTGCATTGGATATATAATTAAAAGATCTATAACTTTGTAGTGTACGTCGAATCCAGAATCCAACAGAAATAAAGTGAAAAATGCAATTTATTGAGAGTTATTCAAGTCTTACGGGAATCGTATCTTTAGTTTTAATTCTATCTATTTCTAGATATTATATTTATGATAATTTCGGCCATTGGAGTTTGTTAGGGATGAAATATATCTTGCTTTATTATTATTTATATCTTTTTGAGTTTTAGGATTAACTTTTTAGTTTTCTTATCTAAATAAGTCAGATAATTATTTATTTGATTTGTTTATGGTAAATGGACTTAGATAGAAGTTTTAGGAATATATTAGGTTATCTTGCGAGGCAAGAAAAATGTCCATTATACCCCTCTAGGGCTGGCCACCTTGTTACTTGCTCTCCAAGGGGACTCTTTTGTATTCCCTTTGAATACCTTACAGTTATGATTCAATAAAAATCAACCTGAATTAGATAAACCCCTATTGGTTTATCTAGTTTATGGGCCATTAAAGCAACTATTGTGTTAAAGCAAATTTTGATCATATTCATCACCAATTCGTTCTTGTTTCAATTCAGATTTGAGTTTTTAATTTCATCAATTAAGTTAGTTCTAGTTTGATTGTTAAAGATCAAACCTAGTTCATCAATTGAATTTAGCGTTAGAGCCAATTCAATTGAACTATCTCTTTGGTTATCTTAACTCTTCAAATCAGTTTCATTCCCAGTCATATTTCAAGTTTCTTGTTCATCAAGTTATTAACTTTGAAGGCAAATTAGGTTGGAAAGAGAATTACTTGTCAAGATCGGGCCAAAACAAGACCGAATTGTCATCTTCGAGCAATCGAGGAGATAATTCCGTATTAGTAATCCGAACGGAAGTGGGGGCACCGACCCCCACTTGAGTCCGTCCCTGATACTAACCGTGCTATGCACGGATGATTTTTTTTACATCTTTAAAATTAATAATTTTTATCCATAAAAAAGTCTAAAGATAATTATAAAAAATGAGAATATATATATATATATATATATATATATATATATATATATATATATCACGTTAACATGAGAGAAAACCAAAAGTCAATAAATCAAAAGTAAATTTGACCACAAAATTAAACTTCTATATATCATAAACATTATAATTTAAGTGTAATAAATTAAACAGTAATACTAATCGTCTTTGCTAAGTCAAAACTTAATATTTATTAATCAACACTTAACAAATCAGTTATGAAGGTCAACTAAGCAAGAAAATTCAGTTAAGACAATGTATGAAAGGTACTAAGATAGATAAGGAACAATAAGCAAAACAATAAGTAGATATGTAAACAATACTAGGCTTCAATAACTTGTTAGTGTCTAATTAACCAGCAAATTTTCTAGTGATTTGTGCAAGGTCCAATCAAGATAAATGATCATGCAAGGGTCAATTTTATGTGGACTAAGAATTTGTGACACAATCAAACAAGTCACGTTTCAGCAAAGCAACAATTTGTGCAACTTAAGTGAAAGTCACACGACTAGAGCAAAAGAAAGGAAGTGATGTAGTGTTCCAGTTTCGGGCTCAACAATGTTCACTTAAGGTTCCTTGATGTCCTATAACTAGATAGGGTATATCACAACTAAACACTTTGACGTGAGTTCATCTATCAAGTCTTCCACCGAGGCCCTAGAGCCCCACGACGCACCTTGGCGCGTGCTTTTACAACCCTTGCATGTGCCGCTCCTGGCGCTATTACTCGGTTGTGCGCTATTTTGGGCAGATTTACCACGTGAACGTGTTACCTGCTAAAATGAGGGAAACCTAACCAAAAAGTAGTGGTAACGCTTTATAGATAATAAATACGATGTAAACTTAAGAAGAAAGAAGTAGAAAGCAAGACGAGAAGAGTTATCGCGATTGTATTATGATTATTGTGATGGAAAATTCCTTCGAAGTTACAAATAAGCACAGAAATGAAATTGGCAAACCAAAGGAACAATTTTAGCTTCCAGAGTATTTCAGAGTGTGATTGTCAATGAGTTGCGAATGTCCCCCTGATCTCTCCTTCGTTCCCGTTTTATAACCTCCCGTCCTTTGTGACCGTTACGAGCCTATCTTCTTCCATGGATGTCGCTATCACTGCTGGAAAACGCGTCTATAGCCAGGAAACTAGACACGACTTCAACCACAACAATAACCACGAAATCACGTTAGTCACAACATCCCCAACGGATTTCCCTTCGAAAGGTGCCCAGGGGCTAAACCGGCTGAGGCTAAATATCACTTTGGAAAAGAACCACATAATTCTAGTTTTGTGGCTATATAGCTGCAAATAATAGCCACGAACTAGTTCATTTCTAAATATGTGGCTATTAGCCAAGAAAGACATGTTCAATGACATCAGCAAGAATTTAATTTCATGGTTGGTTTTGAGTGCATCACCATCAAATTTTAGCCACAAATGTATATTGTATCTAAATTCGAGTCGAATTTGAACTTTATCGCCCCTAGTTCATGGCTATTAGCCTTGAAATTTGCATTGAATCTATTTAGTGGGAAATTTTGTGGCCATTTAGCCATGACATTTGCATTGAATCTATTTTGTTTCAAATTTTGTGGTTAAATAATTACGCATTAAAAAAAACAAAAAATATTATACCATAATATATCTGCTAATTTCTCTCAAATGTTTTCTAGTTTAATAAAAGCAATAGTAAAGTATACAGAAAGATGGACATCAAAAGCAACAAAAAATGCAAACGATACAAGAAGCAATTGAAAATGACATAACACATCATTATCTGTCATAACACATTTTGTATGTTTGATACAAACATTTTATGAAATTAAAGCTAAGCATCATGAGTCTTGGACAACCAACTATTAACACATCTTTAATTAGGATCATTCTTTATATCCTTTTGAAGAAAAAGAAGATGCAAATAGTTATATTCAAAAAAATGTATAGATTGTTGCAATTATAGAAGCAAATGAACCCTGTAATTATAGCAAATGAACCCTGCAATTATAGAAGCAAATGAAAAAAAAAGATGCACATGAATTAATCAGATTTCAAGAATAGAACCCTGCAATTATAGAAGCAAATGAAAAAAAGTAGGCAGTTACATAGTCAACAAATCAATCAACTACGTTAATCCAAAACAACCTCTATGCAAGATTGTTGGAAGAAAGAACAAACGAAAAATGAAGCAAGGTGATATCTGAATGATGAAAATGAACATCTAATTTGCTCAACCAACAAAATAGAAGTTCACTACAAATCAAAAAAGATATGGTCAAATTGCTAATGGAGTTAGCAAGCAACTTGGACACAATTTACTATTACGGCAATATGGTGATCAAGAAATAAGGAAATTCTAGGTAGATGGTAAGTTTTATACCAAAGAAAAGTGACAATATCAATCAACATTAACCTAAAGAAAAATATCATAATAAAGAAGAGGACAAATATCCAGTTAAAACAAAGATTGAAGAAGAGCTCACCTATTCGTATATGGTATATTCGAATAAATTAACCTCGACTAGACCAAAATCATACTCGTACAAGGAATTCAGGAAAAAGAAAAAGGAGATATGAATGAAATTAGAGGATTTATAAAACTAAGCAGCTAAGATTGAGATTTGCGGTAAATTCAAGCATGAAACTGGAGGAAGCTTAGGTGGAATAGTAGATTGGTGGGTGGGTGAGGTTGGTTCTATTGTAAAGCTTTAAAGCTAGTTATGTGTCAACCCACCAAACCACATGTTGTCTCCCCATCTGACCAAAATAAAATACATAATTCTCTATCTCTACTACTTTAAAAGGACCAAGCAACTTGGACACAATTTACTATTGTGGTAGTATGGTGATAGTTTGTTCTTATCTAGCATAATGGACAATTCAAATAAATTGTCTCAGTTAGAAGATATAGTTTAATTAACTGTGCACGTTATGATGTGATTCCATCTATCGAGTCATGGCCTCACAGTACCGTGCATATTGAGGCGCCGTTGCACACGCTGATTTCCGACCTTGGCGCGCCTTCGCCTTTGATGAATGGTACCACTTCTTATGGCACTTTTAAAGGGACTATGCTCCATGATTTGAGTGAAGATCTCAGCCCTAAAGACAAGTTCAATTTGCACGACAAAGGAGGGTCTTCACTTGGACAAATATCCAAGGCTGGTGTCCGAGGCGCTAAGAAGCCAAGTCAAGGTACCACGCCCTATCTTCGGCGCATCACTCGAGCACATGCTAGGGAAATTCTTGACAAGATCAAGGAGGAGCTCATGGCTCATAAGTTGGACTTTGGTTAGCAAAGGTGAAAGTTGGAGTCTTATGATACATCATGGTTCGATAAGTGACAACTTAACGGTTAAGGACGATTAATGTGCTCTCGGTTTTTATGGGTTGTTTTTGTAATTTTCTTTAAATGAGGGGGCTGATTTTGTGAGGCTTGTTATCTAGGTTATATGGTCGTCCATCCCCCTCCTCCCTTGGTGGACTTGGACGAAATTTGCTTCTCTTTTCCTTGCATTTTCAATTCAAAGTTCTTGTTTTGTTTCGTTCAATTCTCGTTGTTCAATTGTTGGTGAGTCATATCCGACAATTCGAGCATCCTAGTTTGTTTGAGAGCTTGGGGAGTCATATCCAAGTTATCAAGCATCCATATCCCCTTGTTCTCTCCATTTTCGAACCATCATCCATCGCGGAGGTTTCTGCACCATCTCAGTAAATTCGACATAACTTTCAATCCACTCATCATCTGTCTCTCATATTTTGAGGGATTACTCAGAGATCTAACTTCTCGAATTGGAATCACTCAAATCCGAGTTCGGACGAGTAAGATCCATCCAGTTGAAGGCGGGTCAGTTGCGTGGTGTTTGTTGTCGGAATTCCTTGGATTCTCATGGCGATCTCTTTGCACCATCATACCCTCCATCGATCCTTTCATCAAGTGGTATCAGAGCCACGCGAAGGTATCGCCATCTAAATCTTGTTCCGATCTTGAATTTCCACTTGTTGCAAGTTTTAGGTTTGAACTCTCTAGGGCTGCGTTGTTGTTGTTGTGTTTGGCCTTGTCCGAATTGTTGTCTTGTGTTGTGGACGTTTTCTTGTCTTGAAATTGTTGTTGTTTGGTCGAGTTTGGTGCTCATCCATGGCTGAAAACCATGCCCAAAAAACGTCCATGGATTGAACTCCAAAGGTCCTTAATTTGGTAGTTGAAAGGTTGCCTTTGATGCTTGAGTAATGCCTTCATTTAGTGCTTGATTTAAGTGTGTCTTGCTGAAATTGGCTGAGTGAAAAACGTGGGATTTGATTCCATAATTCAGCTTTCTTTTGATCGCTTTATATCATTACATGCTTGTTGTCGGTTACGGTGCTAGGATACGGGAACGACACCAAGACGAGACATCTTGTGTTGTTGTTTAAGTGTCTTGAAATCTTTTGTTGAATAATCAGAAAAACCTTGCCGGCGGCGTAAAGCTAATAAGGGGCCAGGCACAGAAAGAAAGATTAAAGACTAGAAAAACCTTGCCCGGCGGCGTAAAGCTAATAAGGGGTCGGGCACGGAAAGAGTAGTCATCTTGTAGTGCCTAGCAAAGGCCTACAAAAGTCGTCTTCTAGTAGTGCCTAGCAAAGGCCTACCCAAAACAAAAAAAAAAATTAATTAACTTCGAAATACTTGGTGTTGAGTCTTGGTGGTTTAGTAGCTTCCTAGCATTGTTTTCCTAAGCAAGTGTGTGATGAATTCTCTCTTTGTTGTCTTTGTTGTTTTTGCCTACTTGCAACTTGTCGGATTTTCATCTCGGGCAAGTCTTGGTGATTAATTCGTGTGACCTTTATACCTTGATCTTTGGCTTGTTTTTACAATGACAAGTGTAGGTGATGACAAGAATAAGGAACAAGTTGAGGAGACGTCCACTAGTTCGGTGGCTGCCATGTTGCAAACCATGCAACAATCCTTGCAACAATCCATTGAGGCTTTGGGAACTAGGTTGACTGATTTGGAGAGCCAAGTGTGCAACCGAGATGATAGAGCACGAGTGCCTCAAACGGGGGCTCTACCAAGTGTGCTACAAAGCTCTAACCAAGTGGAGTCGTTGGACGAGAGGACAAAAGTACCTCAAGATGGGGAGCTCAAGAAGACACGAGAGGATGGAGAGTGCTTGGTGGTCCCACGAACACTTTTCATGACGGAGAATACCACCAGGCCTAGTCAACGGGAAGTTATCTTTCACACTCGATGCAAGATCGTGGATAAGGTATGTAGTGTGATTATTGATAGCGGTTCATGTTGCAATGTTATTAGTCAAGAGGTGGTGGATAGGTTTTCTTTGAGTACTACTCCTCAACCTTTACCTACCCTTTGTGTTGGTTGAACTCTAACGCCCCTATCCAAGTCAAGGAGAGGGCTTGTGTTTCTTTTTCTATAGGACCATACAAGGATGAGGTGGAGTGTGACATTGTCCCGATGACCTCTTGTCATCTACTATTGGGACGCCCTTGGCAATTTGACAAGAAAGCGATCCATGATGGAATATCCAACGAATACCACTTCCAAATGGAGGGAAAGAAGGTGATTTTGCTCCCGATGTCTTCCCATGAGATAATGTTGGATTACGCAGCCAAGGAGCAAATGAAGAAGCTTGCTCAACGAGAGGAAAATAAGGACAAGAATATAGCCAAAGGGGGGCCCTCTACTCCCCTATTTTTGGTCAACCCGAAAGAGGAAAGTGAAACTTCCTTCTCGGATAAATCTGCACCACCATGGAAAAAATGGTGTAACTTACAACTCAGTGGTCGAATGATGCTCAAATTTGGAGGAAATGAAGTAGACTCCTTAAGCTCAATCTGGAACTTGGAATCTCTCAATTTGGAGCTCGGAGCTAAGAGAACGACCTTGAACAGTTTGTAGATGAAAACTGTCCCAAGCTACGATGTGCATGCCATTCGGGGAAGTAACACTTCTTCCTTACTTTTATCTCAAAACTTGACATCTTGGCTGAATTACTCTCATATTTTAGATAGCTTTGTCATGTACCATACCAATAGGATTGCAAAGAAAAGAGGCATAGCTTGTGCTTATATTTTGTCATATCATGTTGTGCTTGGAAAGGAGGTTTGTGTGTTGACCTTTTTTGTAGGTCAGCTGGGTTCGTGGACGCACCCTTTTGAAGGGGATATTACTTCCTTCCAAAAAAGATTAATGAGTGACATAGAACAACCAAAAAGAGAGATTCTTTTCCATGAATTGGAACAACTCATCACCGTCAAGTGTCCGATAAAACTGATGCACATATTGCAAGAAGAGGAGGAAGTTGTGGAATCATCTCCTAAAATCAAGTGTCGTCCTACTATCACTCCTAGCTCCATGAACTCGTTGGCTAAAACATGTATGGATGCGTTTCCTATGATTCCTTCAAGTTTGCCCTTCTTGCTCCATGAGGAGGACGAGGCTGTTTTAGTCACTCCAAGCGGTGATTACATTCCTTTTCTTGTGGAGGCCAAGAAAGATGTCTTTATCATGGAGAATGCCACACCAAGGGAGATAGAAGCCCTACCTTCATTGTTGAGCTCACATGGTGATATGAGTGCACTTCTCAGGGAAGTTTCTTGCACTCCTCTATTCTATATTTATGACTACGTGTTGGTTGTGTCACATGCATTTGATCAAATAATTTCAGTTTTCTTTCATGCATTTGTGACGTCTAGGACTAAGTACTCTTGCTTCCATTTTAGTTCTCTTGCCCAATACATGTCATCTAGGATGCATATAGGTTATAGAATTCCATTGATGCCTACTTACACTCAATCTCTTCATTGCTTTATTATGAGATGTATCCGTAAGAATAGGAAGAGAAGTGGTGTAGCTAGTGCATACTTTCTGGCCTATCATATTGAGATTGGAAATGTTATTCTTAACTTGACTTCTATAGAGTGTACTTGCTTGTGCTTCCCTCGATGTGTCCTTTGTTTTACAGGCTTGATAGATTCGAGGACGAATCCTTTTAAAGGGGATGATGATGATGTGATTCCATCTATCTAGTCATGGCCCCACAGTACAGTGCATATTGGGGCGCCGTTGCACACGCTGATTTCCGACCTTGGCGCGCCTTGACCTTTGATGAATGGTGCCACTTTTTTGGGAACTTTTAAAGGGACTATGCTCCATGATTTGAGTGAAGATCTCAGCCCTAAAGACAAGTTCAATTTGCACGACAAAGGAGGGTCTTCACTTGGACAAATATCCAAGGCCGGTGTCCGAGGCGCTAAGAAGCCAAGTCAAGGTAACACGCCCTATCTTCGGCGCATCACTCGAGCACATGCTAGGGAAATGCTTGACAAGATCAAGTAGGAGCTCATGGCTCATAAGTTGGACTTTGGTTAGCAAAGGTGAAAGTTGGAGTCTTATGATACATCATGGTTCGATAAGTGACAACTTAACGGTTAAGGACGATTAATGTGCTCTCGGTTTTTATGGGTTGTTTTTGTAATTTTCTTTAAATGAGGGGGCTGATTTTGTGAGGCTTGTTATCTAGGTTATATGGTCGTCCATCCCCCTCCTCCCTTGGTGGACTTGGACGAAATTTGCTTCTCTTTTCCTTGCATTTTCAATTCAAAGTTCTTGTTTTGTTTCGTTCAATTCTCGTTGTTCAATTGTTGGTGAGTCATATCCGACAATTCGAGCATCCTAGTTTGTTTGAGAGCTTGGTGAGTCATATCCAAGTTATCAAGCATCCATATCCCCTTGTTCTCTCCATTTTCGAACCATCATCCATCTCGGAGGTTTCTGCACCATCTCAGTAAATTCGACATAACGTTCAATCCACTCATCATCTTTCTCTCATATTTTGAGGGATTAAACTAGACTCAGAGATCTAACTTCTCGAATTGGAATCACTCAAATCCGAGTTCGGACGAGGAAGATCCATCCAGTTGAAGGCAGGTCAGTTGCGTGGTGTTTGTTGTCGGAATTTCTTGGATTCTCGTGGCGATCTCTTTGCACCATCATCCCCTCCAAGAAAACTGGTCTGTTTTCAACTGGATGGTCCTCCCTCGTCCGGACTCCAAATTTCGTGATTCCAACTCGAGGAGTTAGACCTACAAGTCTAGTTGAAGTCCTCAAAATATGAGAGCCATATGATGCTTAGATTGAAAGTTATGTTGATTTTACTGAGGTGCTGCAGAATCCACCGAGGAGAGATTTCGATGGAAGTTTAATTGAATGAGATTGATGGAGTGACAATGGAAGGGGATTCAAATGAGATGAGTTTGTTTATGAGATGAAGTGATGGATATGGATGTGAAATTAGAGAGATATGACTCACTCTCCAAAACCACAAACTATGGATTCAAACAAGGATATGACTCACCTTGAATGGATCCTTGAAGATGGCTCGATATGACTCACGAACCAAGGGGATTCACTAGCCTTAAGGACGAGTGGATCAAGACTAACAAAGAAAAACTCAAAGCTTCATTTTCATTAGGTTTCAAACATGTTTAAACATGAGCAACAAAATGCCTATGAATAGGCACCCAAAATGGGGTTGCAAACAACCCTTCGTGTTCACATTCACCTACCACCACCTTACCTACCACCTTACCTACCACCTCACCTACCACCTTACCTACTACATCTTTATTACTTTCATATAATAAAAATCTAGAATATTTACAATAAATAAATATATCCCACACATATTTTAGAGATTTGGATGCAAACGGAATTGAACATGAGCCTCGAGAGTGACGACACAAGCTTGAATTGGAATCTTGATTGACCTTGGGGTGGATCACATCATCCTCTCCTCCTTTAAAAGGATTCGTCCTCGAATCCATTTGATCGAGTTCCTCAATGTTCTTCTCCTACAAAAAGGATGGGGTAGTCTCTTCTTCTTGAAGTAGAAATGGCAAGCATGAAGAAATATTAGGTGTTGCATCCATCCAAGGAGTAGCGAAAGAATTTAGTGAACTACGCACAATGGTGGGTCGATGCTTGGTTCTGATAGATGAAGGCGATGGCTCTACATCGTCCTCTACTTCAACATACTCCTCCTCACACAGAAGTAGAGTAAGAGTAGGATCATGTTGTGGATCTTGGTGCATGGCGGCCACTTCAATCGACACGACCTCCCCTCCATGCAAATGCTCATCCCAAAGGGGCGGGTCTTCAAAATAGGGGCAATCCTCTTGTAATATCCGCATCATTTCCATGGGACACTTGATAGTGATAAGTTGGTCCAAGCTTTGGAAGGAAATCATTCTTTTCTTTTCTTTTCTTTTTTTTCTTTTTGCTTGCAACTTCTAATAAGATAAAATTTTGACCAATTTTTGAGCGTTTACCTTGCGTAGATCTGATACCAAATGATGAGAATCAAGGATCGTGACGTCCACAGTGCAAGGTAAGGCCCCTAGACTTCCAAGGAATTCGATAACAAACCCCAAGAAAACTGGTCTGTTTTCAACTGGATGGTCCTCCCTCGTCCGGACTCCGAATTTCGTGATTCCAACTCGAGGAGTTAGATCTACAAGCCTAGTTGAAGTCAACAAAATATGAGAGCCATATGATGCGTAGATTGAAAGTTATGTTGATTTTACCGAGGTGCTGCAGAATCCACCGAGGAGAGATTTCGATGGAAGTTTAATTGAATGCGATTGATGGAGTGGCAATGGAAGGGGATTCAAATGGGATGGGTTTATTTATGAGATGAAGTGATGGATATGGATGTGAAATTAGAGAGATATGACTCACTCTCCAAAACCACAAACTATGGATTCAAACAAGGATATGACTCACCTTGAATGGATCCTTGAAGATGGCTCGATATGACTCACGAACCAAGGGGATTCACTAGCCTTAAGGACGAGTGGATCAAGACTAACAAAGAAAAACTCAAAGCTTCATTTTCATTAGGTTTTAAACATGTTTAAACATGAGCAACAAAATGCCTATAAATAGGCACCCAAAATGGGGTTGCAAACAACCCTTCGTGTTCCCATTCACCTACCACCACCTTACCTACCACCTTACCTACCACCTCACCTACCACCTTACCTACTACATCTTTATTACTTTCATATAATAATAAAAATCTAGAATATTTACAATAAATAAATATATCCCACACATATATTAGAGATTTGGATGCAAACGGAATTGAACATGAGCCTCGAGAGTGACGACACAAGCTTGAATTGGAATCTTGATTGACCTCGGGGTGGATCACATCACATTATTGGGACAATATTGTAAGCCCAAGTTAGTGACATATCACATTAACTAAAGCACAATACCTCTTTTGGAACAAAGTGAGATGCACACTCAGGAAACTGCTAGCAACACCAAGCCAAGCACAACAGTGCTGGGGACGCCCTTCTGGTCCAAACATTGTATTCATGAAAACCTGTTACCACACTATTATTTTAGCAATTTTATAATGGAACTAAAGGGAAAGATCCCACCAATAATACAAATGGCACAACTAATTGAGTTGGCCTTACAAGCTAATGTAGAAAGGAGAGGAGGAACTAACAACTGTAAGATGCTGATGATAGAAGTATAGTCGCTTCTGTCTCCCATGCTTCATTAGCTGCAACTCAAGCTGATCCACACATCTGCAAATCATGGAACCATAACCCATAACATATGCTTATCCATAGATGATAAGAAAACAAATTCATAAAATTATTTGGTGCATACATATGTTGCTATAGATTCTATCGCTTCACTCATGATTCATACATATGTTGCTACAAATTCTATTGCTTCACCCGGTTTAGAATGAAAAGGCCCAAAAGTTCTATGAAGTGTGTGGTGAAACATCTCTCCTACTGTTAGATTAGGCGAACGAGATCTAATTCACTCTTATTGGAAGGAAATCAATTAACATATCTTGCTCATAAACTTCATGGCATCTTAAGAGTGCAGAACATCAATGGTGGATGCAAATTCATAGCTTCTAAATAGTTAACAGTGACAAATCCGCGACTGGATTAAGAAAATAGTTCAAGTGTAAGTAAGAAATGCAAGGAACAACAAAGGTAGAAGGCTTCAACACCAACAAAAGCAAGTTGGTATAGTGGCTTCCAAGAGGGGGAGAAGATATGCCGGTGGTGAAGAATCCAAATTCTTTCTCCCCAAGTTTGTCGTTCCTTCCTGATTCTCTCTCTCGGGTTCCTTTCAATTTGGAGACAAATTTGTAGACTTTGACGTTGATGAACTGGGACCCGTTGTCACATACTATGGTGGATGGCACTCCGAATCTACTCAGGATATTTCTTTTTATGAAAGAGATGACCTAATTATCTTTTACTTCTTTGAAGGCTTCGACTTCGATCCATTTAGAAAAGTAATCGGTCATGGATAAGATGTAAACATGTTGTCCTGAAGCTGGAGAGAGTTTTCCTACAATATCCATTCCCCATTTCATGAACGACCAAGGGGAAGTTATAGGATGCAATAATTCCGGAGGTTGATGAGGTATAGGTCCATGACGTTGGCACGCGTCACACTTCCGGGCGAACTCTACTGCGTCTTTGTTCATGGTGGACCAATAGTAGCTCATCATGCTTGCCTTTTCGCTAAGTTACGACCCCCTGTATGGTTTCCGCATTCTCCATCATGTATATCCTGCAACACCTTTTGTACTTCTTCCTCCCTTACGCATCGTGCGTATATTCCTGATGACATCCACTTGAACAAGACGTCATCTTTAAAGGCGATAGTAGAAGCTTTTACCTTAAGTCGTTGAGCTTCCTCTTTATCATCTGGTAGAATCCCATCTCGTAACCATCTTAGGTAAGGTGTTACCCATGAGGTATTTTCATCAGACTCCCGTACCTCAAGCATGTCTACTTCTTTTGTTGGTGCATCTAAATATAAGAAAGGTATCTTTTCGTACTCTCTTAGGTCGATTGTGGATCCGAGATTTGCTAAGGCGTCTTCCTGTGTGTTAGCGTCTCGAGGTACTTGTTTTATCTCAAAGTGCTTGAAGTTTTTGATAATCCCTTGGACTTTTTCCAAGTACGCCTTCATCTTTGAATCCCTGGCAACGTAAGAATTCGTGACTTGATTTATGATAAGTAATGAATCGCATATTACCTCAATTTCTTACACATTCATGTCTTTGGCAATAAGTAATCCTGCTATGAGTGCTTCGTATTCCGCTTCGTTGTTAGTGGCCTTGAATGTAGATCGAATAGCCTAGGCTATCCTATCCCCCCCGTGTCGACTTCAGGACTACCCCAGTCCTACACCTACTTGATTTGACGCTCCATCGATATGCATCATCCACTTGCCACCGCCAAGTGATTCGGTTACCTTGGCTTTCTTCTTCTATCATGGTAGGAGTGAAGTCTGCCACAAAATCCGCCAAGGCTTGAGATTTCATCTTTGTTCGTGGCTCATAAGTGATGTCATATCCATTGAGGTGAATCAACCACCTCATCAGTCGACCTGATAGCTCTGGTTTCGACATGATACTCTTCATTAGGAAAGTTAGTCCTCACAGTAATATAACTTTCAAAATAGGGACGTAACTTTATAGAAGCCATTACCAGAGATAGTACGAGTTTCTCAATGGGTGAGTACCTGGTTTCTACATCAAGTAAAGTTTTACTCACATAATAGATGGGTAACTAGTCCAGTCTTCTTCTCGAATCAAGACGACACTTATAGTTGATTCTGTTACGGCCAAGTACACGTACATCACCTCGCCTGTCTTGGTTTGGAAAGTATCTGTGTGTGGGATATATAGTTCTTCAATTCTGTGAAGGCTTCCTCATGTGCTTTAGTCCATTCGAACGACTTGTTTTTCTTCAAGCTGTTGTAGAATAGTTTGCTCCTATTCGAAGATCGGGATATGAATCGGTTGAGTGCTGCTAACTGTCCTGTCAACTTTTGAACGTCTTTGACACATCTTGGTGACTACAGCTCCAATATCGCCTTGATTTGATCCGGACTTGCTTTAATTCCTCTCTGCATGACTATGTATCCGAGGAACTTCCCTAATGTAACTCCAAAAGAGTATTTGGTTGGGTTAAGCTTCATTTTGTAACTTCGTAGAATCTGGAACGCGTCTTCCAAATGCCTAATGTGATCCTCCGCCTTCAAGGACTTGACTAACTTGTCATCAATAAAGACCTCCATTGTATCCCCTAATTTTTCCTGAAACATCTTATTAACCAATCTCTGATAAGTAGCACTGACGAGCACTTTTACGTCGCTATAAAAGCAGTGACAAAGAAAATTCCTAACTCCCTAACCTTAGCAAAGTGGAAGTAAGGGTCGAACCCACAGAGACTCGGAATATTTGTATTTAAGTAATATTAATAATTTAAAGGGGCATTTTTGCGATTGTAAAGTAAAATCTAAGTAATTAAACCAAAGCAATTAATACGGTTAAAGAATCAAATATGGAGAAAAGCGTCCAACTAGTTTCAAATCCATTACATACATGAGTTTTGATCATTGATTATCCTTATTTCAATTTTTCTTGACTAATCTATTGTGAAATTATGAAATTCAAGCTTAAGGTGGTTATTAATATACACCTTCTTTAAGAACCTTTTAATCAATTAACCTAGAAAACCTTCTATGTCAAGTTGATCATGCAATTAAGTTCAAAGCATTCAATAGAAACAATAATCATGAATTCCACCGTCTATTCATGAAGTCTTATGATTAAATTCTTCGCCTTTGATTAACCTTATTCCACCGTCTATAAGTTTAATCAAAGGATTCATCCATGAATAATCAAATTCCACCGTCTATTTAATTATTCTAGTTGTCATTCAACCTAGAAATAAAATAGGTGGCCAATCTATTATAATCCTAAGCGAATTTAATCAATTAAGCACGGAGAGATTTAATCTAGTCATGGCAAACTAAAATAATTCAAATCTCACAAACGATTATGCATACAACTTCAACTAACTAGTTGGACATTAAAAAATTAGCTAGAAATTGTCATTGAAAAAAAATAAAACTTATAAGAGTCAAATTGATCTTCAATTGCAAAACTAGGGCTTTTGTCTCCACAAATCTCCAAAATCTTCAATAGCATAATATCCAAATAAAACTTAGAGAAAGTATTTATATTATCTCTAAAAATATCCAAAAACATAAACTAATGTCGGCCCACATGATCACCCGAGGCCCAAGTCAGCGTCGCACAAACGCGCCGGAGCGCGGTTTGGATCTCCCCAGAGCGCGGTCGCGCTATGCCGCTTTTGCCCGCGCTGTCGCTGCATCAACTTTGCTCCTCCAGCGCGGTTTAAGGTTTCAATCCGCGGTTTGGCCACTTCGCTTCGTGTCTTGTAATTTTTGCCTCGGATCTTCTCTTCAACACTTCCTATGCATCCCGAGGTCCCGTCCTAAGCCATTCATCCACCGTCTTCCACCTTTCGACCTGCAATTATGCACAAAGACACGTAGATTCCGAACTAAACGAAAATAAAACCTAAACTAAACTTAGAACGAAATCCTAGCTAAAAATGCATAAAACGGGAATAAAAACATGCTCTAACAACTATACCTATATGCTCTATCAAGCACCTGTATTTTTTAATCCGAAAGGCATAACTTTATAACAGTAAGTTCCTTGATTAGTTACGAATGCAGTTTTTTCTTGGTCGTCAGGATGCATCATTGTTTGATGGTATCCACTAAAAGTGTCCATGAAAGTTAAAAGCTCATGTCCTGCCGTCGCATCCACCATTGCGTCGATATGAGGCAACGGGAATGAATCTTTAGGACACGCTTTTTGAAATCGGTAAAATCCACGCAAACGCGCCATTACCATTTTTCTTTTTTACAACAACTACATTTGCAAGCCAGTCAGGATATTATACCTCTCTAATTTTACCAGACTCAAGTAAGGATTTTAACTCGTCGTTGATTACCTGATTCCATTCGTGCACGAATTTGCGCCTTTTCTGCTTAACTGGTGGAATCTTCGGATTGACATTGAGGGCATGTGTAATCATGTTAGGGTCGATTCCCACCATATCTTTGTTTGACCAAGCGAAAGAATCACTGTAGGACGTAAGAACTCAACCAAGTGCTTTCGTAAAATCAGCTCCAGATCTGCCCTTATTCTGATCTTTCTTGATGGATTGAGTGGATCAAGGGATACTTCTTAAAGTTCCGGCGTTTTCGGCTTTACGTAGTAAGTGGTGGTCCTAGAGTCCTTTAATTGCTAATCCGACGACTTCTTTTTTGTTTCGATTTGCAGGTTTTTTGAAGTCGTTGCTCTCATTGTCACGGAGTAGCATTCCCTTGCCAATTTCTGTTCCCCCTTGATTTCTAGTATTCCCCATGGCGTTGGGAATTTTACACATTGATAATAAGTCGAGGGAATGGCTTTCATTTCGTGGATCCATGGCCTGCCCAAGATAACATTGAAAGGTGACGGGCAATCAAGTACTTGAAATTTTACCTGGGAGTTTACCCCTCCTGCGATGGTTGGTAATTATATTTCTCCTAACGTGTTACGAGATTCGCCACTGAAGCCTACCAAAGGTGTAGACTTCTTAATGATGTCGTCCAAACCAAGGCCTAGTTTGTACAAAGCATCCAACATAAGAAAGTTAGTGGAACTTCCATTATCAACTAATTTTCTCTTAACGAGGAAATTTTCTATTGTTAAAGAAATTATTAAACAATCATGGTGAACTTCCTCTTCTTCGATATCATCGAAGGTAATGGGCATCACGTCATGACTCATTCGTGGAGAGATTTTGGGGTGTTCTCTTCTGGTATCCCTTGCAATTCTCTTGGCTGTGTAATATGTTTTGCCACAGATTTCGGATCCCCTGGTGATGACGTCGATTACTCTTGTATGCTTTGGAGGTGGGGGAGAACTGGCTTTCCCTTTGTTGCATTCTAGTTGTTCCTTTGCTCTTTCTGATATTAAGTCCTTGAGGTACCCCCTGCGTAATAGATCGCTTACATCTTTTCTCAACGCGATGCACTCGTCTGTCCGATGGCCATGATTGAAGTGGAAATCACACCATCTAGATTTATCTTTTTTGGTGCGAAGGTGGTTACTCTTTCTTGGCCACTTGACGGTGTCTCCTATGCTATTAAGGGTTCGGACCACTTCAGTTGCATCTACGCTAAAGTTGTAATGAGACAATTTGGGAGGAAACCTGGGGTCTTCATACCCCTCGTTTTGCCTAGCAAATTCCGTGTTTATAATTGTCTTTCCAGGAAATGAGGTGGGATATGGAATGTATCTGGTTTCTCGCCTCCCTTGTCTACGCTCTGGCCGGTGAGGACTAGCGGCCTTGACGGTGAAGAGATCATCCTCTTACAGCCGTACGTGTGCCAATGCTTTTACCTGCACTTCATCAAAGTTCGAACAAGGCTATTTAGTGAATTCATGATACAGATCAGGATTACCAGCTAAAATGCCTCTTTGGAATGCTTCCACAACTGTAGCAGCGTCACATCCTTCTATGGTGAGGAGCTCCTCGTTGTACCTATTAAGGAAAGCTTTCAAGAACTCGCCTGTCCTTTGGACGATGCGATATAATTAGCTCGAACACTTTTTAGCGTGTCGACTGCTCGCGAATCTTATGCTGAACTTGTCAATCAACTCAGCAAAAGATGAAATACTCCCAAGAGGTAAATGAGAATGCCAATTGAGTACGGGCCCATATAATGTGTTTTCGAACCAACGACACATAATAATCTTCTTCATGTCGAAGGGTACCGTGCTAATGTTCATAGCTTGTTTGAATGCAGCTACGTGTTGGTCCAGATCCGTAACCCCTTCGTACTTAGGTACATCGGGGACGTGGTATTTCCGAGAGATGTCTACCCTTGCGATAGCGGATACGAAGGGAGAATCTGTGTAGCCATCCCTCCTTTCCACTGCTATCGGTTAGGGTACCCCTGGGACCTGAGTGATTCGGTCCTCCAAAGATTTGAGGCGTTCCCGTAATTGGGCAACCTCAACATCCTATCTGACAACCCTTAAAGAATTACCGTTTACCTGATAGCCAGTTATTGGCATAGTACCATCCGGTGTTACGAAGTTTGGGTTGTCCATGTCTAATTGCCGAGCGACACCATCCTTTGCGTCCGTTATGCGTGGACGATTTGGTGCTTATTGTACCTGAGACCGAAGCAGATTACGTTCATTGGTTAAAGTTTCAATTTGTTTTTTATATACCTCGGTGAACTTGGCATGAGCTTCCTTTTGATTTTCCAAATCTTTCTGGAGGGAAATCATAGATCTACGGAGTTCCATGATGATGTCAGAATCACCCACTCCTCCCCGTTCCGCTGTCGTGGACGTGGTAGGATTGCCATTCACATTCCCAGAATCTTGATCAACTCCGTCTATGTTTCCAACTCCATCCACGTTTCCGGTTTGTTGGTTATCTCCACCTTGGTTGATCTCATGGTTCTCGGGATCTTCCACATAACTAGGTAGCATGAATGCCTTCCATCTTGTAAGTAGAGTTTGTAGTCTTTTTGGCGACGCGACTTCCTTTTGGCTAGGGCCCCACGATGGGCACCAACTATTTTGGGCAGATTTACCATGTGAACGTGTTTCCTGCTAAAATGAGGGAAACCTAACAAAAAAGTAGTGGTAACGCGTTATAGATGATAAACAGGATGTAAAGTTAAGAAGAAAGAAGTAGAAAGCAAGATGAGAAGAGTTATCGCGATTGTATTATGATTGTTGTGATGGAAAATTCCTCCGAAGTTACAAATTAATAAGCACACAAATGAATTTGGCTAACCAAAGGAACAATTTTAGCTTCGAGAGTATTTCAGAGTGTGATTGTCAATGAGTTGCGAATGTCCCCCTGATCTCTCCTTCATTACCATTTCATAACCTCCCGCTTCCGCCCAAGGGACATCGTCGGAGAACTCCTTTGTGACCATTACGAGCCTCTCTTCCCCCGTGGATGTTGCTACTAGAATTCAATGGCATAGCCGTTGGCGTTTGAGAGATCTTCTCCAGAGGAGATTTCCTCCATTGCTATATCGCCCACTACTCCACGCAATTACTCCGTCTCTGATTTTTCCGTTTGATGGTTTGGGCTGAATACTTTAGACTATCGTGACTTTCTGGGCTAAATTTCGGGGAGGCCCAACATGCGCCCTTGTACACGACTCTGTTGGGTGCGTCCGTGCCAAAGCTTGATTGGGCCTTTTCTTCGGGTATTTTCAATGGGACTTTCATCCATGTTTTGAGTGTAGACTCCAGCCATAATACCAAGTCAAACATTTCCGTCAAAGGAGAGTCTTCATTTAGACAAGTGACCAAGATCGGCATTTAAGGCGCCATGGATCCAAGTCGAGGCACCACGCCCTATCTTGGGCGTATCACTCGGGCACGAGCTAGGGCGATGCTTGATCAAATTGATGTTCGTGTTTTTGGTCTAGTTTTAGGTCTCTTTCTTAGGTTGTTTGGTTTAGTTTTGATAGGTTTTAGAGTTAGTTTTGTGTGTTTTTGTTAGGTTGTTGGATAAGTTTGCATATTTTGTGAAAAGTATGGAAGCTACTCCGTTTTGTGTCGTTTTGTAGGTTTTAGGATGGAAAGGAGCACTTTTCAAGCAAAGTTGAAGTTAAGTGGTGGAAGGTGGAATGCATGGAAGATAAGAAAGAAGATTAAATGGAAAGATCAAGTTAGAATCTAAAGATAAAGCCAAGGAAAGGTTCGTGAAAGCCAAAACAGAGGTTCGGTAACGACTTGTGAGGGTCGTTAACGAGCTGTAAATCAAGAGTTTTTGTAAGGAATTCAGCAAAGTATACCGACCCTGTGCAGGTCGTTAACGAGGGACCTATGTCGGTAGAGACGGCACTGACTTTAAGTCTTTATATCTTTTATCTTGTTATCTTTTAAGTAGGGTAAGTTTTTACCTTTTAGGCTTTTATTAGATAGTTTCTTAGTATAAATACCCTTGTTGTAAGCCTAGACAAGGGGGGATTCACGTTGGGAGTAGGAGAAGTCGAGAGAGAGAGAGAGAGAGAGAGAGAGAGAGAGAGAGAGAGAGAGAGAGAGTCGAACTAGGTTTTAGATCGAGAGTAAGGATTTGTTCTGTGATCAATCTCTTGTAGTTTGTTCTTCAGGTTTGTTCGGGATTTCACGTGATTGTAAGACGATATTTCCTTTTCTAATCTCAAGTAAGTTTAATTTTGCTTTCAATGTTCTCTTTCATTAAAGTTATTTGCTATATTTCAATGAAGAGTGAGTAGTTTTCTTATCTAGGGTCGGAGTTGAAACCCGACATAGTTGTGCATGTTTGAATGAATGTGTTGAGTCTTTGATTGCCTTCTATCCTTTGAATTGCTTGTTGTGCTTATGCTTAGATGATAGTTGAAGTAATTTGATTTTTTAGCTTGATCGAAAGAGATAGTTATGAACTTGAATGTTGATATTGTTTGATAACGAAAGTTTTGAGATTTGGATTCAAAACAAGTAATAAAGTGAATTGATTTATAAAAGCTGATTGATTTACTTGTTAGTGAGTGAAAGTTGATGAATATATCTTTAAAGGCATCATCTTTATCTTCACATAAGTTTATATGCATGGCTATGTCATGGTAACCCTTGTCCTAGATCTTTTTATCCATTGAATTTGCTTAGTTTCGCTTTCGAATCACTCGTTACTGAGTCAACATACCCTCGGTACCGAACCAGCATTTGGATCGTTAGTTGTTCTGTTTTCGGTAGAAATCCAAGTTCTTAACGATCCTGACAAGGTCGTTAACGAGGTTGGTCGTAGCTGTTTTTGTTTGTTTTGCTTTGTTTTCCTATTTCTGTAGTTTGATAGACAAACAACCTTGCCTCCCGTGGACGATCCTGACATCGCTATACACAACGGGGTCTTGACTTATAAATTTATTTGTTGTCAAGAAAACCCTCTCAACAAATTGGCACCGTTGTCGGGTAAGCAACAATGTTTGTTTGTTTATTTGTGGGTCTGGGAATAGCCTGACCCCGTTTTTGTTTCTAATTATGTTTTCTTTGTCTGTTTTCTCAGCGTATGCCAGTAGGACGTCGCAGGCTCGAATTTGACGACATCGGTTACTATTTAGAACTTGAACACACCTTGCACCATATACAAAGAGAAAACCAAGCTATGGCTATGGCTCGACAGATGGAAGTCCTCTAGAAGCGGATGGAGGAGTTACAAGCTGATCATGATGCCGTTGCTGCCGCCGCTGAATGTGAACGAGCTAATAGTGCTCGTTTACAAGAAGAGCTGAACACCTATCCAAGGAATGCCAAGAAATATATGCATCCAGAACTGAGAGTGCCAGAGTCTGCAATTGTGCTTCCAGAGACGAAGAAGACATTTGAAATTAAATCTCAATTCATATCCTTAATAAAAAGGGCTCAGTTTGAAGGGAAACCTACTGAGTGCCCTATGGAACATATTAAGAATTTTCTTGATTCATGTGACACTATTGTTGTTGAAGGTGTCTCACTTGAACTTGAATATGTTCTATTAAATGCTTTCAGGTGGTCTCTTACTGTAAAGACCCTGAGCTGGTTGGAGAGCTTACCTCCTAAGTCTATCAGGACTTGAAAAGCTTTGTATGATCAATTTCTTACAAAGTTCTTCCCTCCTGCCAAGACAACGGAGTTGAGAAAACGCATCACCTCCTATCATCAGCTGCCTAACGAGACCTTTGTAGAGACATGGGAGAGATTTAAGGAGATGCTCAGACAATGCCCCACTAGATGAAACCCGAAATAACAGCTACGCTATGAGACAAGGAACAAGATTATTATATTTGAGTGCAAACACTTGCTCCTTTATTTATGATTTTCTCCCAATAGCGAGGTTACAAACCTACGAGGATGATGAACAACTTTGAGAATTACACCTAGACCTCCTACGAAGTTCCGAGATCAAACCTAAATGTTGCGAGGTTGACTCTAGGGCGAGGTAGCGAGGTCTTTAGTGTGGGCGAGGTCTTTGTATGACTTAGTATTTTTGTGGACTTCTCTTGTCTATAGCGAGGTCTTTTGACGATGTTTCTATCACGTCGATCTTCAACAAGAAAGAGAGTTCTTGAGTTCAACTGGTTTTTTGACCCCTTCTTCCTACGAGGTTCTCCTCTATTTGTAGAGAATTGGGGAGCCGAGTTTAGGCCAAGGTCCGATGTGGGATGCCCGGAATAGGGGTTTCTGATTGGTCCGGGGACGAGGCCGCTTGTGATTGGTTCGGGGATGAGGTTGCTTGTGATTGGTTCGGGAATGAGGTCGCTTGTGATTGGTCTGGGTGGGCGGGTGCATTAGTAGAGTCGGTGACGAGGTTGAGACCTCGTCCCGGGGAGTGGGAGACCTCGTGAGGGTATGAGTTTTGTTTTAAATAAACGAAGGGTATGGATGTGGGTCCCTGAATTGCCCTTGGGAATCCCTCCGGGCCTACTTGCTCTTGGTACCCCGGGACAACTTCTTGTTTTACTGTTTTGGACATTATCACAACCCATGGCCTGGGTACCTCGCTCCGAGGTTCACAGGCCATAAGTTCCTTGGTGCCACGGGGAACGAGGAGGGGATCCTGCGAGGTTTCTTTCTTTGCGAGGTTTCTTCCTTTGCGAGGTCTCGCACTTAGGATTCTCTTCCGCTCGCACGGGCGGATCTTCCCGGACCTGTTCTTCATGCTTTAGACTAATGGGCCGTTTTGGTAGGGTAGGTCCAATAAGCCTTTTGCGCGTGAGGTGAGGCCCAAACCTGCTCTTTATAAGGGCGTATTTCACACGCTTCCCCTTCATCTTCTCCTTCAACCTTTTCGCTTTCTTTCTCTTCGTCTTCTCAGTCTTCTGCGAACGGTTCTCGAGACGGTTTCCGACGAACTCCCACCGCTTTCCAGTCGTATCACCGCTCCTTCCACGCCGATTCTAAACAAGCAAGTTCCCGACTCTTTTTTCTCACTTTTCGGTGTTTTCTTTTCTTCTTCTTCTTTTTTTTTGCTTTAGATTCCCTTTCGCCTGTTTTTTTTTCGTGCTTTGGATGGGCGACGGTGTGTCGCCTGGCGTTTCGTGCCGGTGTCACGGTGGCGGAACGGTGGTGGTGAGTGGGCGGGTGTCCCTGTGTGTTGTCTGGCGTTTTTTTCCGTTTTTCGTTCTTCGTTTATTTTGCTGTGGGTGTTTTTTTTCTTTCCTCTCCTTTTTTGGGCGACGGTGCTTTGCCGGGTGTTTCTCGCCTGTGTTGTGGTGGTGGGACGGTGGTGGTGGGCAGTCACCACCGTGATATCACCGCTTTGTTTCTGGGTTTATTGCTTGTTTGGGGTGGCGGTTTAAACTTCTGCTCCTCCGCCCACCACTTTTTGAATTTCGAAACCCTTGGGAGCCCAAACGTCATGATGTCTGACTAATGGGACGTTTGGGCTTCCACCGCTAGCTTCCACCGTTGGCTGGCCTTTTTCTTTCTCTTTCCTTTCTTTTGGCTTTTTAAATTCTCCCTCGCCGTCCTATCTTGTTAGAGTAGCCTCTAGGGTGCCACGTGGCCTTCCTCCCTTATGACCTCGCGTAGTTTCTCCCTCCGAGGTTACGATCTCGTGCTTTTTCTTTCGAGGTCATGATCTCGTGCTTTTCCTTCCGAGGTTGCGACCTCGTGCTCGTAGGTTTCTTCCCTTTTTTTTTGGTTACCTCGCCTAGTGTCTTACTGACCGTTTATTTTTCCATGTGCTAGCCTTTCGCGGCCTGGACGTCGCCCTTTCATGCCTAGGAGAGCTTCCGCGAGTCCACCACCTGGTTTTGCTTTCACCTTTCAAGAGAATTTTTATCAGGAGGTCTCCGAGTCCGTAGGGAGTGTAGAGCCTAGTGACTCCCAAAACCCGAGTTCTCCTTCACTGGTCTTTAGCGACCCCTCTTCCAGTGACTCCGCTGTTTCGATCAATTCAATCTTCCCTCGTCTTCGTGTTTACTCCGGCGTTGAAATGGCTTCCTCTTCTTCTCCCGATGTGACCGCCGCCGAGGATGAGGTGCGGTTGTACGCGGCAATTGCCTCAGCCTCGGCCTCCTACGTTCCCCCGAGCTTTCCCAAGGCCTACATTACTGACGCCGTGTCTAGCGTCCCTGCTGTCTTGAAGAACGAATCCCTATGAGTTCGAGCACCCCCGAGGCTTATTTGTCTGAGGGGATGGCCACCGACCTCGAGATGGACGACCTCGCGAAGATAGCTAAGGACTTCCCTAGGCCTGAGGGAGTCGAGCTGGCACTCCCCGAGGAGGAGGGACGGCCCTTGGCGTCCTATGAGGGGTGCGTGGTCGTGCACCTCTTCAGTCTTCAAGCGGGCTTCAGGCTGTCTTTGGCCTAGCACATCGTGGATTTCCTGTGGGCTATGGGTGTTTGTCCTGCCCAGCTGTTTCCGAATGCCTGGCGGCTGCTGTGTGCCTACACAATTCGAAGTCGCGAGCTCATGGACGAACCGAACCGCGATGATTTGTCGGCCTTAGTTTTAGCGAGGAGGGAACCTCGGTGTTCCCTCGTCAATCTCAGTACGCCGAATGTCAAGATCACCACGACCGAATCGAACTTCGGGACGTGGAAACCTAAGTGGTTTTTGGTTCGAGATCTCAGCGGGAGATATCTCAATTTCCCTGTGGCGCCGGGTAGCTTTGAGAGGTGCGTGTGCTTGTACAAGGTCGCCGAGTTCCAAGCACTCAAGGCTCGATACGCTAGAGCGTACCAGGCGCCATATGAGATATACCTTTCTCAGGACCGGCTTGAGCGGGCCGGGCTGAGCCTCAGTTTCCCTCCCCGCGAGGGTGGAGAGGGTATTTTATTCTCTTTCTGATTGCTCTTCTTTTCTCTGTAAGGTTACGAGGTTATAAATCTCGATATATTTGTTTCTGACTTCTTCCTAACTTGTTTTTTATTTTTTTTTTGACAGTGGATCTTCTGTACGCTCTCACCTCGAAGTCGAAGGGGAAACAGCCCCTGACTTCCAGTTCAAAGGCCCCGGCTCCCCGGGCTCCAAAGGGGATAAGCATTAATGAGCCGAGCCCGCAGGCGAGGCCGAGCACCACGCAGCCTAAACCTGCACCTCCGCCCACGACCGCGACTGGGGGGAAGGTCGCCGGGGGGGGGGGGGGGGTTCCGCCCGGGGGGAGCGTTGCGAAGACGTCCCAATGGGACGTCGCGGGGCCGCCTAAAGGGGGGAAGAAACACGAGGTGGCTTTGCCGCCAGGGGAGACGACGAGGACGTCGTCCCATTCTTCCCGAGGAACCGGCGACAAGGCCGGCCATAAGAGGAAAACCACGGGGTCCCCCCCCCTGGGGAGAGGAAAAAGAAACCTCGGGTGGACGACCAACAGCCAGGTACGTCCGTGGGGGACATCATCCCCGCCTTTAACTACGAGGGGCGAGCCATCGAGGCTGCTGGTCCCCATCCCGCCAAGTTTCACTGCCCAGGTCCGATCAGGGGGGCCCCATTGGAATGGGCCAGGGGGGAATGGAAGGAGGAGGTTGCGTGGGCCAACAACCTTACAGACGCGGCGCTTGACGACGAGTCCGCCCTATACTCGGCCAAGGTAAGCTTCTTTTATTTTCCTGCGTTTTACTCTTGTTTCCCTATTATTTCTTTTCTCACGTTTCTACAAATCTGTAGCACAACTTTTTTGAAAATTACAATCGAAGCCGCATCATCCTCGCTTACGCAAGAATTGACAAACTTGAGGCAACGCTTCGAGCCTGGGGCGAGGAATGCGAGAGGCGGGCCAAGGAACTGGCCGAGGTCACGAAACGTTCCGAAACCGCGGAGGCCGAGGCCAAAAAGCGGGTTTAGGTTGCGGAGGCTTCAGCAAGGGACGAGGCTCAAGCGGCGGCGGTGGCGAAGGAGGGGGAGAAGCAGGCGAGGGACGAAGCCGAGGCCTTGCGGGGTGAGGTAGATGAGCTTCGGGACAAGCTCTCCGCTGAGCATAAGTTCTTTAAGGAGAAGGAGGCGAAATTTTTGAGGTCCGAGGAGGAGGTCAGGCGCCTTGAACGGCGTATCGTCGAGCTCAACGAGGAGGTCAAGGCCGCGGGTCCCAAGTACGTGGACTCGGAAGAGTACAAGGCGGAGCTGGTGGAGAGTGTGAGGAAGATGTTTCACCAGGCCGTCCGCATGGACGTCAAACAGGCGATGGCCAAGTACGGGCACCTCGATCCCCAGATTATCTTCTTAAAACCCAACTACGATGAAACTATGGGGGAATTGGGATCGGAGGACCCCGAGGGGGGATGTGAGTTCTTCCTCAACGAGGATGGGACTGTGTCAAGCACCGCGCCTCCCGAGGTAGATCTTACTAGAGGGAACCCAAAGTTGATCTCCACAGGACCTCAGCCCGCGACCGATGCGCCCGCATCCCAGCCCTCAGCTACCCCTGCTGAAGCTTCCAAGAGTGAAACTGTCGACCTCACCGGTCCAGACGCCGAAACCCTGAAGAAGTAAAAACCATTTTTTTTCTTGGTGGCCCTACGGGGTCTGTAATTAAAACATCTTCTCTTTTTTTTTTGGGTGGCCCTACGGGGTTTGTAATCAAACATCGTGGTCCTCGAGGCCTTTTTATCTTTATGCCTTATGTCACTTTCTTTTCCTATGCTTGTTTGTTTGTTTGCTTTAGTTTTTCTTGCATACTTCTATCTTTATCCATCCAACCCCATGGTTTGAGTGCCACATCTTTTGTGGAACTCGGGCCACATCGGGCGTTTTAGTTCCGCATCGAGGTCATGAGCTTCTGTCGGACCTCGCCTTTATCTAAATTCGGCTTCTCTCTTCCGGAAGTTCGTTCCAACCTAAAACAATAGTTAACGAGATTCTCCAACCTCAATCTAGAAGCGAGGGGTGGACTTAACGAGATTCTCCAACCCCAAGCGGGAAGCAAGGGGTGGACCAAACGAGGTTCTCCAACCCCAAGCGGGAAGCAAGGGGTGGACTTAACGAGATTCTCCAACACCAAGCGGGAAGCGAGGGGTGGACCAAACGAGATTCTCCAACCCCAAGCGGGAAGCGAGGGGTGGACCAAACGAGGTTCTCCAACCCCAAGCGGGAAGCACGGGGTGGACTTAACGAGATTATCCAACCACAAGCGGGAAGCGAGGGGTGGACCAAACGAGGTTCTCCAACCCCAAGCGGGAAGCGAGGGGTGGACTTAACGAGAAACGAGATTCTTCAACCCCAAGCGGGAAGACAGGGGTGGACGGAACGAGGTTCTCCAACCCCAAGCGGGAAGCGAGGGGTGGACTTAACGAGATTTTCCAACCCCAAGCGGGAAGCGAGGGGTGGACCAAACGAGGTTCTCCAACCCCAAGCGGGAAGCGAGGGGTGGACTTAACCAGATTCTCCAACCCCAAGCGGGAAGCAAGGGGTGGACTTAATTTTCAAATGAGATTCTCCAACCCCAAGCGGGAAGCGAGGGGTGGACCGAACGAGGTTCTCCAACCCCAAGCGGGAAGCGAGGGGTGGACTTAACGAGATTCTCCGACCCCAAGCGGGAAGCGAGGGGTGGACCAAACGAGGTTCTCCAACCCCAAGCGGGAAGCGAGAGGTGGACTTATCGAGATTCTCCAACCCCAAGCGGGAAGCGAGGGGTGGACCAAACGAGGTTCTCCAACCCCAAGCGGGAAGCAAGGGGTGGACTTAACGAGATTATCCAACCCCAAGCGGGAAGCGAGGGGTGGACCAGACGAGGTTCTCCAACCCCAAGCAGGAAGCGAGGGGTGGACTTAACGAGATTCTCCAACCCCAAGCGGGAAGGGAGGGGTGGACTTAATTTTCAAACGAGATTCTCCAACCTCAAGCGGGAAGCGAGGGGTGGACGGAACGAGGTTCTCCAACCCCAAGCGGGAAGCGAGGGGTGGACTTAACGAGATTCTCCAACCCCAAGCGTGAAGAAAGGGTTGGACTTAATTTTCAAATGATATTCTCCAACCCCAAGCGGGAAACAAGGGGTGGACCGAATGAGGTTCTCCAACCCCGAGCGGGAAGCGAGGGGTGGACTTTACGAGATTCTCCGACCCCAAGCGGGAAGCGAGGGGTGGACCAAACGAGGTTCTCCAACCCCAAGTGGGAAGCGAGGGGTGGACTTAACGAGATTCTCCAACCCCAAGCGGGAAGCGAGGGGTGGACCAAACGAGGTTCTCCAACCCCAAGCGGGAAGCGAGGGGTGGACATAACGAGATTCTCCAACCCCAAGCGGGAAGCGAGGGTGGACCAAACGAGGTTCTCCAACCCCAAGAGGGAAGCGAGGGGTGGACTTTAACGATATTCTCCAACCCCAAGCGGTAAGCGAGGGGTGGACTTAACGGGATTCTCCAACCCCAAGCGGGAAGCGAGGGGTGGATTTTAACAAGACTCTCCAACCCCAAGCAGGAAGCGAGGGGTGGATTTTCGAGGGAGTTTTTTTTGAAAAGTCTGCAATCCTTTATTTATCAAAACTGCGAGGAATAACGGGGTTTCGAGATTTTACATGTGATATTTTTTGAGTCGCGCGACGTTCCATTTCTTGCTCAGTGTACGCCCCTCGTTGTCCCTGAGCTTAAAAGCCCCGGGCGCGACTTCTTCTCCGAGGAGGTAAGGTCCTTCCCAATTAGGGTCCAATTTGCCTCCTTCGGTGCGTCTCAGAACGAGGTTTCCTGTGGCCAAGAGGCGAGGTCTGACCTTCTTGTCGTGATATACGGCGACACGTCGCTTGTATTCTCTAGAGTGTAGGTCTGCCACCTCGCGGACTTCGTCCCGGAATTGCAGTTCGACCCTGAGGTTGGCTTCATTTTCTTTTTCGTCGAAGTTGTACACCCTTGCTAATGGGATCAGGGTTTCTACGGGAACGAGTGCCTCCGCCCCGTAAGTTAGAGCGAAGGGTGTTTCGCCCGTTGCGCGACGCGATGTCGTGCAATACGTCCAGAGGACGAGTGGGAGTAACTCGGCCCAGCGGCCTTGTGCCACGCCCAGGCGCTTCTTTAGGTCTGTCAAGATGCGGGCGTTGACATTTTCTACCTGACCATTGGACTGGGGATGGGCCACGGAGGAAAATTTCAAGTCGATGCCCAGCTTAGAGCAGAAAGCCCGAGTTTCTTAATAGCCGAATTGGGGGCCATGATCGGTCATGATTGTCATGGGGACACCAAAACGGCATATGAGGTTCTTCCATAGGAATTCGCAAACCTTCGCCCCGGTGATTTTTGCCATGGCCTGTGCCTCGATCCACTTCGTGAAGTAGTCGACAATGACCAAAATGTATTGCACCTGGCCAGCTGCTTTGGGGAAGGGACCTAAAATGTCCATTCCCCACATCGCGAATGGGCACGGTGCGTGGATGCTGCGGAGGGGGGCCGTCGGGGTGTGTTGGAGGTTCCCGTGTTTCTGGCACCCGACGCATCTTTGGACGTAAGCCTTTGCGTCTTGTCAGAGAGTGGGCAAGAAGTATCCCAAGTGGACGATCTTGTGTGCCAAAGACCTCCACCCCGGGTGTCCTCCACAAACTCCCTCATGGGCCTCGTAGAGGACGTGGTCCGTGGCCTCGGGCGGTATGCATAGCAAGTTGGGTTCAGCGTAGCCTCGACGGTAAAGCTGGTCACCGATGACGCAGTAGCGGGCAACTTGCATCTTTAGTTTCCTGTCCAGCGCGGGGTCCTCTGGGAGGATGCCGCTTTGTATATACCGCGTCACTGGGAACCTCCAGTCCTCGGTCCTTATGGATAGGACCTCACTATCAACACTTCGTGAGAGCTTTCTCTCTACCATCACGCGGTTCCCCACATCCAAGGGAAGTGCGGAGCCTAACCTGGCGAGGGCATCCGCCTTTGTGTTTGAGGCTCGTGGTATCGACTCTACCGCGAAGGTCTCCACGCATGAGACCAAGGCCTTCAATTTTGCTCGGTAGGCGGCCAGAAAACCTGTCATGGTGTCGTATTGGCCGTTGTGTAGACCCTGATCTTGCGGGCTCCTCTAAGCAGCGCCATCTCGATCCCGACGATCATGGCTTTGTACTCGGCGTCGTTGTTGGTGGCATCAAAGGCGAAGTTGAGAGCATACTCCGTCTCGATTGAGGGGCCAGCGAGGAATACTCCGGCCCCACCACCGACATCACATCGCGAGCCATCAACGAACACCTTCCATTCGTCCGAGCTTGTGTCGATTTCGGGGAAGGTGACCTCTACCATAAAGTCGGTGAGGGCCTGTCCCTTCATTGCGGTCCTCGGGAGATACTGATGTCGAACTCGGAGAGCTCGACGGCCCACTTTGTCATACGCCCGGAGAGGGCGGGCTGATGCAGGATTTGACGGAGTGGGAGTTCCGAGAGGACCTGGATGGAATGTGCGTGGAAGTATGGGCGTAGACGCCTTGCGTCGGTCACTACGGCTAGCTCCATTTTCTCTGCTGGGGAGTATCGCTGCTCCGCAGGCTGGAGCACGCGACTCACAAAGTACACCGGGTGCATGGCTTCTCTAGTGAGCACCGCGCTGACTGTCTCGGGGCTCATCGCTACGTACAGTTGCATGTCTTCGCCCGCATGCGGAGGTGACAAGGTGGGGAACTTGGTGAGGAAGATCTTTAACTCGGAGAAGGCAGTCTCGAGTCTCTCGTCCTAGATGAACTTGTCATTCGTTTTGAGGGCGACAAAGAAAGGGAGAGATTTGTCCGCTAAACGGGAGCAAAATCGCCCCAAGTAATTTACAGCGCCATTGAGTCGTTGCACCTCGGTTCGAGATCTGGGAGACCTCATCGCGAGGATCGATTCTATTTTGGCGGGGTTGACGTCGATACCACGCTCGCTGATCATGAATCCCAAAAACTTCCCCGATGATATGCCGAAAACGCATTTCTCGGGGTTTAGGCTGAGCTGGTGATGCTTGAGGGTAGTGAAGACCTCGGCGAGATTGGCCAGGTGTTCCTCGGGGCTCTTGCTTCGTACCACGATGTCATCGACGTAAGCGGATACATTCCTGTTCAGGTGGTCTTTGAAGACCCGATCAATGAGGCGTTGGAATGTGGCCCCGGCGTTTTTGAGGCCAAATGGCATGACCTTGTAACAGTGGTTCCCCGCTGGGTGATAAAGGACGTCTCCTCCTCATCACGCGGATTCATCGAGATCTGGTTGTATCCCGAATAAGCGTCGAGGAAACTCAAGACCTCGTGCCCCGCAGTTGAATCTACGAGCGCGTCAATCGAGGGCAGAGGGTAGCTGTCTTTGGGACATGCTTTATTGAGGTCCTTGAAATCTACACACATCCGCCACTTGCCGCTGGCCTTTTTGACCAATACGACATTGGACAGCCATCTCGGATATTGAACCTCACGAATGAAATCTGCGGCCAGCAGGTTGGCCACCTCTTCGTTCGCGGCGGTTGCTCTTTCTTCGTTCATTTTTCTTCGACGTTGCACCACGGGGCGAATGGCGACGTCGATGTTCAGGGAATGCTGGGCCAATGTTTGAGGCACACCTCGGAGATCTTTTGCAGTCCAGACGAACACGTCGCGGGATCCAACAAGCAGGGCTTCTAGTGACGTCGCTTCATCTCCGGTGAGGCAACCCCCGAGGTAGATCTTCTCGAAGTTGTTTTCAAAGGGGGTAATCACCCTTCTTTCTGCCTCGGGGGTGGGTATTGTGAAATTCCGGACCTCGAGATCTGCTTCGCCTGAGGCCTCTACCATGAACACGGAGCACTTTTGTTTTGCCGAGGTCATGTAGTAGACGCGACCCTCTTCTTGGTTGCCCTTCACCTCTCCGACACCACCATTGGTGGGGAACTTCATTTTGAGGTGGTAGATGGAGACCACCGCCTGGAACATCATCAAGGAGACTCTCCCGATGATTGCATTGTAGGCCGAAGGTAGGTGCACCACCGTAAATTCTATCACCTCGGTTCTCGTTGTGGAGCCAGTACCGAGGGTCATCCATAGGTCTATGAGACCAGCGAGATCGACCTCGTTTCCCGAGAAGGAGGTGAGCTTCCAAGCGTAGGGCTTCAAAGACGTCGCGGAGATCCCCAACTACTCGAAAGCGCCGAAATACATGATGTCCACGGAAGAACCCGTGTCCACCAGTATCCGCTTTACTATCTTCGAGCCCAATTGAGCGTGTATCACCGGGGGGTCGGAGTGGGGCATATGGAGTCCTTCGGCGTCCTCGAAGGTGAAAGCCATACCTACGTGGGACCGTGAGGTCTGCGTCACGCTGTATACAGAGGGCTCATGGTGACTTGCCCTCGCGTATCTCTTTCTTTCCGCCTGGCTCGAACCTGCCAGCGAGGGTCCACCCGAGATGGTATTGATGTATCCATCGGGCGCCGCGGCTTGTCCGGAACGCGACTGCCTCGCCGGAGCGTTTTGCTCCACGTTGCTTGGTCGAGACTAGGTTGGTTCCTGCTGCACGAGGTTGGCTCCCGACGCGGGGTTGGCGCGTTTTTTTTCATTTGGGTTGTAGGCGGGGCTACATTTGCCCTTGTAACCTCGTGGCTTCCCACCGAAACAGCTCCAACCCCCACCACCACTCCCGTGGTTGTCGTAGCGGCTGTTGTTCCTATTATCGTTGTTGTTGTTGCCTCTGTTGTTGTTGTTGTTGCTTCTGTTGTTGTTGTTGCTTTTGTAATCGGCACGCCGGTCGTGATTTTGCGTCATGTACGCATCCCTCGCCGCTGGTGCGGCCACCTTAGCCTTTCCCTTAGCCTCGGTCACGATTTCCTTATCGGTCCTCGGTCGCGGGCTCTGGCTGGCAGCGTCCTTGGCGTAGACCTGCGCCGTGATCCGAGCACACAGACTCATACGTCGTCGGGTTCTTAAGAAAAATGCGACACTTAAAATCCCCCTGGCGAAGGTTGCCCATGAGGATATCTCGCACCGACGTCTCATCGATCTGTGCGATCTCTGCGACCGCGGTGGTGAACCTCGTAAAAAAGGTACCCAACTTCTCGTTTTCTCCCTGCTCAATGCCGCAGAGATCGCTCATGTTCTTCTTGCGCTTTCTTGAGCTGTTGAAGTGCCCGACGAAGGAATCACGTAGCTGGGAAAATGAGGCTATTGACTCGACCTGAAGGCTGGTGAACCACGTCATTGCCACCTTGTCCAGAGTGGTCGGAAAGATGCGGCAGAAAATGGCGTCATTGTAGGAGTTGACGTTCATCTGGACGGCGTAGTGTTTTATGTGGTCCTCGGGGTCGGCCATGACGTCGTAGAGCCCCATTTGCGGCCAATGGAAACCCTTGGGCATGTGTGCATCCTGGATCTCAGGCACAAAGGGGTTCTTGTATCCACTCTCGACGGATGGGCGGGCAGATTTTGATTTTGACTTTGCCAGAGGGCGTGCCGCGCTTGTTGACGTTTCGGACAACTCCGTGTCACGCCTCCCCGCACGTCGCGAACGGGAACGCGAGATCTGCATCGTATCTCGGGAGGGTCTCTCCGGGGTAGATCCGTTGGTGGGAGCCTCCTTCCCCAACATATATCCCGAGACATACGCGGGCACGTACTCGGAGTGAGGTTGCCCCTGGGAGGGAATCGGGACATATGGGGGAGCTTGGCCTTGTTGGTACTGCCCGTAACCCGGGTAGGGATACGGGTTAGGAGGCGCGCCACCCTGTTCATACCCTTGGAAGGGGTATGGGTTTTGTGGAACGTTGTACGTCCAACCCGGCGGAACCACAAAAGAGTACCCCGGGGGACCTGCCGTCATCCACGGAGGGGTCTCGACCATGTTGTCGGGATGTTGGGGGAAGAAATTGTTTGGGCAAGCCATTTTGAGGGGTTTTAAGGAGTCAAGGTTCGCACAAAATGGGAGGCTGCTTAGGATGAAGAGGTTCCCACAGACGGCGCCAGTGATGAAACCCGAAATAACAGTTACGCTACGAGACAGGGAACAAGATTGTTATATTTGAGTGCAAACACTTGCTCCTTTATTTATGATTTTCTCTCAATAGCGAGGTTACAAACCTACGAGGATGATGAACAACTTTGAGAATTACACCTAGACCTCCTACGAAGTTCCGAGATCAAACCTAAATGTTGCGAGGTTGACTCTAGGGCGAGGTAGATTTGGGTTCGTGGTGTAGAGAGCTTGTTGAGATTTTGTAGCGAGGTCTTTAGTGTGGGCGAGGTCTTTGTATGACTTAGTATTTTTGTGGACTTCTCTTGTCTGTAGCGAGGTCTTTTGACGATGTTTCTATCACGTCGATCTTCAACAAGCAAGAGAGTTCTTGAGTTCAAGTGGTTTTTCGACCCCTTCTTCCTACGAGGTTCTCCTCTATTTATAGAGAATTGGGGAGCCGAGTTTAGGCCAAGGTCCGATGTGGGACGCCCGGAATAGGGGTTTCTGATTGGTCCGGGGACGAGGTCGCTTGTGATTGGTTCGGGGATGAGGTTGCTTGTGATTGGTTCGGGAATGAGGTCGCTTGTGATTGGTCTGGTTGGGCGGGTGCGTTAGTAGAGTCGGTGACGAGGTTGAGACCTCGTCCCGGGGAGTTGGGAGACCTCGCGAGGGTATGAGTTTTGTTTTAAATAAACGAAGGGTATGGATGTGGGTCCCTGAATTGCCCTTGGGAATCCCTCCGGGCCTACTTGCTATTGGTACCCCGGGCCCACTTCTTGTTTTACTGTTTTGGACATTATCACCACTCATGGGCAACCTTTATATGTACGCCAAGAAATCTTTTTACAAGGAATCAATGCAGAGACGAAGAACCGCCTGAACACACATACTGCGTGCGGTTTTATAGAGATGGATCCCACTGCTACATGGGAACTGCTGGACAAGCGGTCTAACTATGATGCCATGTATGGTGCCCAACAATCACCCCAACCGCAGAAGTGTCTCTACATGCTTAATAAGGACGAAGTTGATCCCGATGTTAAACATCAATTTCTACAGGATGAGATCAACCACCTTAAGAAACAGGTAAGTTTTCTGAAAACCTCTCATCCTTGTCAATAATGTGGCTCTTCTTCCCATAGTACTTCTGCTTGCACTAAAATTTGAGCAGGTAAGAGGCGCTGAGACTTATGCTGAGATGAATTACATGAGAGGTAAATACAGGAACCAGCCTAATAACTTTGACAGGCCAAACATTATCCAACATGGGGTAATCCAAATCCAAATCCAAGCTATACAACCTCCACCGGATAGACGGCCCGCACCATATCGACCTCAAGGATACCAATAGCCACCATCCTGGGTACAAGGATTACAAGAGGGCATTAATGGAGTTCAAGCCAACCTTAATAACCAAAGGAAAAGATGGGGAGAGTTCGATGTGTGGAAAAAGAATATCGACTCACAGCTAGGAACCAGATCGCATAGATTCCGAGACTACAAGGGTAACTCCCGGGCCGCCCCGAGGAGAACCCTAGAGGACAAATAGTGGTTGTGCACCTTAGGAGCGGAAAGACACTACAAGAGAATGCTAAAGCTAAGGAGAAGAGCCCCGAATCTGAAGAGGATGCCTCGACACAGATCGATAACGAGTCGAAGAGGGTCGTTACCGAGCCTGAACAACTCGGTACAGATGCTCCCAAGGTCGTTAACGATCCCAATCCATGTAAGTTCTCTACTCCTAGCTCCTCTCTTGATCCCAGGCTCGTTACCGACCCCATTAGGGTCGGTACCGACCCTTAAATGCACCAATCGACCCTATTGTCGACACGATAGCCTCACCTCTCGAGCCCGTTTTGGCTTCGAGATTGGTGAAATCTCTTCCCTTTCCTACTAAGAAGTCTAAGGACTCAACTGAAGGCAAGTTCAAGCGTTTCATTAAGATTCTCCAAGGCTTTAATATTTCTATACCATTCGCTGAGGCCCTAAGCGAAATGCCTACTTACACAAAGTTTTTGAAAGATATTCTTAGCATGAAACGATCCATTATAAAGCTTCAAGATGAGGTATGATCTTTTACTCTTCCAGAGAAGCTAGGCGACCCAGGGAGATTTGCTATAGCAATTGGCATTGGCACCCACCGATTCAAGGCCTTATGTGATCTCGGTGCTAGTGCAAGTCTCCTACCTTTGTCCTGATGTTCGCATTTCTAGTATAGTTTTTAGTAGGTTTTCTTTGTTTATTAGGTTTAGTTTTGCTAGGTTTAGGTTTAGTTTTGAGTGTTTTTAGATAGTTTTGCATATTTCTATGAAAAGAGTGGAAGCTACTCTATTTTGTGTATTTTGTAGGTATTGGCAAGGAAAAGATGCTATTCGGAGGAATACAAGATTGAGGAAGTCAGAGATCAAGATATTACGAGAGGAAGTGTGGAAGAAACTAAGCTCAGGCTCGTTAACGAGGCTGTGAGGGCTCGTTAACGAGGCCACATGATAGAAGATTCGAAGGTTGACTTTATGACTCACCGATCCTGAGCGGGAATTTATTTCCGTGTCGGTTGAGTATCTTTTTAGGATCTTTTAGGGTTATTAAAATATGTATTTTAGGTCTTGATTATCTTCTTAGATTTTGTTTCTAAATTTTAGAGTTTTATTTCTATCTTTTAAGGTAAGTTTATATCTTTTTACCTTTTTAGTTTTTAGCTTTTTAGTATAAATACCCTTCTATCTAGCATAGAGAGGGGGGATTCAAACGGAGAGATATTTTTGAAGAGGAAGAACCGAGGAGAGGAGATCGAAGTCAAGTTTGAAGGTCGGTTGACGAAAGTTACCGAGTTCGTTGATTTAAGTTTTGATTCGGTGTTTGTTCTTTTTCAGTTTCTTTTGAACTTCGTTACGACAAATTTTTATATTTAATTTAGTAGTGATTGGTTTTCAATGTTTTCTTATATTGAGTTTGTTTATTTAGTAGTTATGATTTGTGAGTAGTCTTCTTTTCTAGGATCGGGGTTAAGCCTGACGTAGTTGAGCATGTTTGATAAGTAAGATTATGTGTTGAATGTCTTTTATCTTTTATTGAGATTGTTTGTTGATCTTATACTGAAATGAAAGTTGAGGTAATTTGAGTTTTTAACTTGATTGAAAGAGAAAGTTAGTAACTTGAAGGTTGATATTGTTTGAATACGAAAGTTTCAAGCTTTAGATCCAAAACAAGCAATTAAGTGAATTAGGATACGAAAGTTGGTTAATTTACTTGATAGTCAACGAAAGTTGATGACTCTATATGTTTAAAGGCATGATCTTATCTTCTTACGAGTTTATATGCTTGGCTATGTTGTGGTGTCCCTAGTCCTAGATCTTTGTTTTATCTGAATTATCTTAAGTGAATTTCGTTGCTGAGTTACTTGCCTTGGTACTAATTTTATTATGGTCGTTATTTGAGTATTTTTGTTTACGGTGGTTCGTTTACGACCCTGACAACGTCGTTAACGAGGCTGCTTGTGAGTGTTTTTGCTTGATTCTGTTTGTTTTTAATAGATTGATAAACGAACAACCTTGCTTCGTGTGGAACGATCCTGACTTCGCTGTACTCAGCGGGGTTTTGACTATAAATTTATTTGTTGTCAATCGAAACCCTCTCAACAAATTGGCGCCGTTGCCGGGGAAGCAACGAGTTTGTTAGTTTATCTGTGGGTTCGGGAATAGCCCGACCCCGTATTTGTTATTAATTTTTGTTTTCTTTGTCTGTTTTTCTCAGTGTATGCCTGTAGGACGATGAAGGCTTCAATTTGATAACACAGGTTATTACTCAGAACCCGAACGTTCCCTACACCGTAGACTCCGAGAAAACCGAGCCATGGCCAAGCTAGAAGAGATGGATCGATAGTTGGAGATCCTTCGGACTCAGATGGAGGCACTTAAAGCCGAGAAGGAAGGCGCTGACGCCGAAGCTGAGCGTCAACGAGCTGACAAGGCTTGGTTACAAAAAGAGCTTGATGCCTATCCGAGGAATGCCAAACAATACATGCATCGGGAACTGAGGGTGCCAGAATCTCCCATTGTGCTTCCGGAGATAGAGAAACCTTTTGAGATCAAATCTCAATTTATATCCTTATTAAAACGAGCTCAGTTTGAAGGGAAACCTACTGAGGGGTTGTTTGGTTACGAGGCATGGGGAATGAGGTATCGGGTTTTGGAATGGAAACCCGATACCTGATGTTTGGTATGGTCATTTCACATTTTCAAACCGATACCTCAAACCTAATATGTATCGGGTTCTCATACCCACCCCTTACCCCGGGTTTGAAATTCATTCCCACAAATTTCTTGTTCACGTCTTCGACCTTTTACCCCTTCCGATCCACACTTCCGTACCTTCAAATTTTTTGCAGTCAAAACAAAATCAGAAGTTCATGATCAATCTTTGGGCTGCTACTCCAAAACTATCTTTCCCCATCATCTCTTCCTTAATTACGTTCTTTTTTGCTAGATTCAATACAGAGATTTGCTTTCTTTGCAAATTCAAATTATCACCAAGTTTTCAATTTTACAAAATTGTATATATATACATGGAAGAAGGGTAGTAGGATGAAAAATAAAAAGGCAAAAAGAAAAAGAATTAAGTAGAAGAACATGAAAAAGGGTACAGAGACATAGAAAATGGAGATGGGAGGAAAAAAAATGATAAAGGAGGCTGCTTATTTTTTTAACTTAATTTTATCCCTAAATTTTTTTTACCAAACAATCAATTATAAGTATGAGATTCCAACCCCATACCCATTTAACCCCATACCTCATTCCGATTCCATACCCGAAATTATACCAAACGCCCCCTGAGTGCCCTATGGAGCATATTAGAAACTTTCTTGATTTATGTGACACCATAGCTTCTGAAGGTGTCTCACTAGAATATGTTCTGTTAAAAGTTTTTAGATGGTCTCTTACTGGAAAGGCCCTGAGCTGGATGGAGAGCCTGCCTTCTAAGTCTATCAGGAATTGGAAAACTTTGTACGATCAATTTCTTACAAAGTTCTTCCCTCCTGCTAAAACTACGGAGTTAAGGAAACGAATCACCTCCTATCACCAGCTGCCTAATGAAACATTCGTTGAAACTTGGGAAAGATATAAGGAGATGCTGAGGCAATGCCCCACTCATGGGCAACCTTTATATGTTTTACAAGAGATCTTTTTCCAGGGCATTAGTGCAGAGACCAAGAACCGTATCAACACGCATACTGCGTGCGGTTTTATAGAGATGGAACCTACTGTTGCATGGGAATTGCTGGATAATTTGGTTAATTACGATGCTATGTATGGAACCCAGCAAGCTCCACAAACTCAAAAACGTCTCTACATACCTAACCAAGAAGAAGTTGACCTAGATGTTAAAAATCAATTCCTACAAGACGAGGTCAACCGTTTGAAGAAACAGGTAAGTTTTCTGAAATCCTCTCAAACATGTCAAGAATGTGGTTCTTCTGCACATAGTACTTCTGCTTGTACTAACATCGAGCAAGTTAGAGCCGCTGAGACAATAGCTGAGATGAATTATATGAGAGGACCATACAGGAACCAACGTAGTTATCATGACAGGTCGAACAACTATCAAGCATGGGGCAATCAAAATACAAATCAAAACTATACAGTGCCCCCACCAGATAAACGGCATGCACCTTATCGACCTCCAGGCCATCAGGAGCCGCCATCATGGGTTCAGGGATTACAGGAAAGCATTAACGGAGTGAACAACAAAGTTGATGAAGTTCAAGCCAAACTGAATCGACAAGATAAAAGATGGGGAGAGTTTGATATTTGGAAGAAGAGTGTTGATTCCCAACTAGGGGACCTAGCTGCACGGATTCCAAGACCACAAGGGCAACTCCCGGGCCGCCCTGAGGAGAACCCTAGGGGCCAGATAGCAGCAGTGCACGTTAGAAGCGGGAAGACATTGCCGAAGAGAGTTCAAGCTGAAGACAAGGAGGAACAAGACGTCACCAAACGGCTCGTTAACGAGCCAGCGAGGGCAAATAACGAGCCCACATACAAGGATGACGAGGCTCCGAGGATTCCTAACGATCTTACCCCAAGTAAGTTCTCTAAACCGAGCCTTCCTCTCAACCCCAGGGTAGTTAACGACCCTACCAAGGTCGGTAACGACCCGCCGAGGCCAATAAATGACCCTAGTGTCGACCCGATACTCTCACCTATCGAGCCTAACTTGGTTCCGAGAATGGTGAAATCTCTTCCATTTCCAACTAAGAAATCTATGGACTCTACTGAGAGTAAGTTCAAGCGTTTCGTAAAGATTCTTCAGGGCATTAATATTTCCATTCCATTCGCTGAGGCCCTAAGCGAAATGCCGGCTTACACAAAGTTTTTGAAAGATATTCTTAGCAGGAAAAGATCCATTACAGAGCTATAGGATGAAGTCAGATCAATAGCTCTACCGAAAAAGCTAGGAGACCCAGGGATATTTGCAATAACGATCGGCATAGGCAACCACAAGTTCAAGACTTTATGCGATCTGGGCGCCAGTGCTAGTTTAGTTCCTCTCTCAATCTGGTCTAAAGCTAATATGGGACCACTAGAGCCGGTAGACATAAATCGGTACATGGCAGATGGGTCATGTGTCAAGGCCACAGGAGTGGTGGACGACTATCCTATTCAAGTCGGGAAATTCGTTATACCGAATGATTTTATTGTCCTCGATATGCCTGAAGACCCTCATGTCCCCATAATTCTCGGTCGACCATTTTTAGCCACATCAGGTGCAAGAGTTGATGTGCGGAAAGGACTCCTCACCTTTGATATCGGAGAAGAACGGGTGGAATTCAACTTGGATCAAAAAGCCAACGACCCAGTTGGAGTCGCACAAATCAAGTTGACTCAATAAGAACTCGACACAACCATCACTACTGAGTCTCATTGGCCGATCACCGAGTCCCACGTGCAAGAGTACAACCAAGGTAAGTACTCTAATTATGAATCGGCTAAAGAGGGGCATGATTGTTCCTTATCTTTTGTTCCTACACCACGCCCTATTATATGCACTACAGAAGAATCCAAACCGCCTTGGTTTTCGGATTTCACTAACCATCGTGTAGGAATACCGAGCATACTGGGAGAAGAAAAGGGTCCCAATTTAGCAACTCGAACATATAAAAACTGCAAAGCTAAGCAGGGGGTACCTCAAGACCCCAACATGGCTACACAAGAGCCACCATGAGCCAAAGAAGCACGTCGGGCTAACGACGTTAAAAATAGCGCTTACGGGAGGCAACCTACTTTTAGAATAGATTTAGTTTCTCTTTTCCCTCTTCCTTTTTAGATTATTTTTCTTAACTTTCTTTTGAGTTCTTTTTAAGTTTTAGTTAGGATAGAAATTAGAAAATTTTTGAGCTAACAAGATTTCAGGAGAAGGGATCGAAAATCACTCCAAGAGGCTACGACAGCTCGTTAACGACCCACCCAGGGTCGTTAACAACCCGGTTCGACGACCCGACTCGTCAAAAACGGGCAGGTAAGTTTTTTTAACCTAATCTACCTTTTACTACCCTAGCCGCCACCCTCTACCCCTTCCCTCACCTATAAAAACCCTTTTTCCCCTTCCAAAAATCTACCATCACATTCTCTCAATTCCAAACTTCTCAAAAGCCCAACCAAAGAGCTCGGAATCCCCCTCCCACCGATCGGAATCTCGCATCAACCACCACCGAGCAACCGTCGTTACCGAGGCCAGGAAACCCTACCCTCCACCGACGAGGATCCTAGGTTCGATAACCCTCACCGAGCTCGTCACCCACCCAATTTCCGACCCTTTGTTCTTCAAATTTTTTCGTTTCTCCGGTATGATTTCTAAACCCTAACTCGAAATTGCATGATTTATGGTTTTTAGGGTAGAAATTTCATGTCTAGAATTGAGTTCATATAGAGGATTGATGTTCATGATTGGATTTTACCCATGAAAGTTTGATTTTGCTTTATAATTCTAGATCTAGAGAAGGATATTCATGTTAGATGTTCCATTACGATTGATTGTGAAAAAGCATGAATTTTTCTTGTTCTAGTCTCAAGTTTTAGACTTTGCATATCAAATTTTTGGGTAAATTTAGCATGATCCGGGATGGGTAATCAAGCAAGTATGCGGTGCTTATATCCGTTTGTGGGATTTGTGGAGAAGTATAGAAGATTGCATGCTTGATTTATGCTCGAATTTTAAACTCGGAAATTCTGCGATTTTGGTCTCGGCAGCTCGTTAACGACCCACCCAAGTTCGTTAACGACCCTGCGAAACTTCAAAATTTAATACCAGTCCAGAATCGTAAACGACCCAATTGGGTAGTTAACGAATAATTCCGAGGCTATTTCAAGACCAAGTATGGGGTCTCTTGCCTGTCTATTTTGAGTGGATCTTATCTTGGAAAATTCTTGATTATTTTGTAGGATCTCATGGCAAGTTCAAGCAGACCCGCTACTCGAGCTCAGAAGAAGAAGAGGAACCAGAGGTCCCCATCTCCACCTCGCATGGACAACGTGATTTTGGGTACTCAAGGCCAAGTGCATCGATACCGTGCCATATTAGAGAAGGATCACTACACCCGTTGGTTCTCGAAGTCCAGTGTCGTAAACCAAGGGATCTACACGGACGTCAAAGAGGCCTTTGTTATTCTTGGTGTCGCTCATCTCCTGAAGCAGGAGAGTTTACCACACTATCCGGCCCTCACATCCGAGTTTTTGGCCACCTTAGAAACTAGCTTCTCGTCGAAGACTTCGGCGGGACGAATCCGGTTTCGGCTTGACAATGTGAGCCGTGAGTTCACCATGGCAGATTTCAATGCAATTTTAGAGCTCCCAAACCCGTCTAGAGACTACAGCTTGAAAGACTACAGAGTGACTCGCACTTGGAGCTACATCACCGGAGAGGTCCAATCCACCACGGTGGCATTATCCGGGGCAACCATCATCAACCCCATCTTCAAGATTATTCTCCGAGTCCTAGCCGCTACGTTTTGGCCAAAGAAAGAGTTGAATAGGCCAACGAGGATGGAAGTTGCTTGTCTCCGCACCATCCTTTTCGAGCAACCCGGCCCCTTGAATTTGGGGTACGAGTGGCTCTACTACATCGAGAAATTAACCAAGTCCAAGGAGGTTTGGTGTGGTAATTTGGTTAGCCTCTTGGCTAAAAACCTTGGAGTAGACCTCACTCGCTACACACCGGCTCACGCCCATCTCCTCACTCGCTACACACCGGCTCACGCCCACGCTTTCCCATTGGAACCCAAGCCGGAGGATGAGCTATCACTTCGGCCATGCGAGACAAGATTTGAGTGAGAAGGTGAAGCAATGGATGAAGATGAAGATGAGGAGACTGAGGTAGTTGGCGACGACACTGAAGAAGCCGACACTGAGGGAGGAACTGAGGAGCTTAACTTTGAGGATGACAACATCGACTCAAATGTATTGGGCAGCAACGTCCTCGTTGACGAGCCCACCGGGCTCGTTAACGATCATTTCCAGCCCCCTCCCAACACTGTTAACGAGGCACCCAACTTCGTTAACGAGGTGCCGAGAGCTTCTGTCGACCCACCCAAAGCCCCTGCCGACCCTCATTCCTATGGACTCATGCCTTACAACCCGGTGATGTATCAAGATCATTTCCAGCCTCACTACCCACCACCTCCTCAGCCCGAGTACACAGGATCGAGTATGCCACCACCATGGGCCGAGGATCTTTCTGCACGGATGCAGCAACTTCACTTCCAGCAAGACCATATTCATAGGAGGATGGATAGATGAGAATCCGTCTATTCTGCTCGCATGTCAATGGATGATGAGAGGCATCGTCAGAGAGAGGCGGATGATACTGAGCGTTGGAGGACGATGTACGACTTCATGGGGAACTTTGAGCATTACTTTCCTCCACCAAACCGTTGATTCAGCCTGAAGATGAAGTTTTTCCTTGTTTCCCACTTTTGAAACTTAGTAAGTTTTTATGTCTTTCTTTTTCTTTTTAATCTTTTGTTGTTTTCTTTTCTATTTCTTTTCCTTCTTCTTATTTTTCTTACAGTGGGGACACTGTAATTTTAAGTATGGGATGGGAGAAAATAGAATGTTAGTTGTCTTTTGTGTTTTTGTGTTTTTGTGTTTTGAGTAGTTTACACATATACAAAAAAAATCGAAAAATTTGAAAAATCTAAAAAAAAAGAGAGTTTTAGAACTGATAGATATCCCTTTCTTAGGTTCTATGATAGTAGTCGCTAACTTAATCATATAATTCCTTACAAGCATGTCTTTAGTAGTATAGCCAGATTCTTAACTTGAAATTATTTGTTTTAGAAGAAGATAGCATTTGCTGAAATTGAGCACGTATACTTTATAGCATAAGTGATGCAATCCAACAAAAGTTTTACCTTGTGAGTTATTTTTGGCCTTATAGGGAGAACATTAACGAATCCCTCTTCTTTTCTTGTGTGATTTACTCTCTATATGCATATTCTCTTGGAATTGTGATGGTTATCTATTTCTTGAGACCCTTATGGGATTTTTAGTTCATTATTTGTGCAAACCATATGATGGAGAACTTATTTTAATAAACCCTATTATTCCCTATCCACCTTTACATGATCCTTCTTTTGACAACCAATTTTAGCCTGAAGCCTTTATTTATAGCTCCACAAAATTATTCCCTAGCCGAGATAAGCTTGACCCTATCCGGGGATTAGGACTTAGATTGGAGAGGTATGTTTTGTTGAGTGTTAAAAAGAGAGGAGTATCTTATAATGTTTGCTTTGATTGAAGGATATTTGGGAAGGGTAGATTAGAAGTCTCTTGTTTTTACTTGTAATAAGAAAGATCTCTTGATAAGCAAAAGATGCACAAAATAAATTATTTGATGGAGGTAATGAGAAAGAAAAGGAAGGAATATATTCGGAGGCTCGTTAACGACCCTGAAGTGGGTTCGTTAACGAGGCAACGAGGAGAAAAAGAGAAAGAAAAGAAAAAAAATAATAAGGAAGTGAAAAGTTGAAGTGCATTTGTGTTTATAGATAATATCAGAGATTCTTTTATTTCTTATGAGACCTTCTAGGATGATAATGGGTGAGTGAGAATAAGTGCATAATGAGAGTAAGTTTGGTATGTTTGTTATGAAAGTTTTGGTGAGATGTGAGATTTTAGGAGTCTTTGATTCCCGAATATTATTAGCACCACATGACCAAAATATTTCCACGCCTTATTGTCTTTACCAAGCCCCATTACAACTCGGCCGAATGGAAACTTCTATGAAGTTTTCCATTGAGCCAAAGTTCTCTTGATGGTTTTTGCTTGTTTTGACAAATCTTGGGTGGAGAGTATTGGTGATATAAGTTCCAATTTCTATGAGTTTTTGTATATAAGATGAGTTGAGAGATTGAATTTATAAGCCTAAACACTTGAGAGTTGAGTGAAACACAATATCCCTTGTAAGGTTGGATTGTATTGTCTTATGTCTATTTAAGTGCATATATGTGTGAGGACATTAATAGTATTTTGCTATATTTTTCTCATGTGTAGATGCTGCTTTTTAGATGATGGCTATGTCTTGATAAGCATGTTTGTTTTGGTTTTGGTTAATCTTTTGTTGATTGCTTGAGGAAAAGCAAGTTTAAGTGTGAGGTATTTTGATGTTCGCATTTCTAGTATAGTTTTTAGTATGTTTTCTTTGTTTATTAGGTTTAGTTTTGCTAGGTTTAGGTTTAGTTTTGAGTGTTTTTAGATAGTTTTGCATATTTCTATGAAAAGAGTGGAAAACTCTATTTTGTGTATTTTGTAGGTATTAGCAAGGAAAAGATGCTATATGGAGCTGAATTTGGAGCGTTACAGTGAAACACGGAGGAATACAAGATTGAGGAAGTCAGAGATCAAGATATTACGAGCGGAAGTGTGGAAGAAACTAAGCTTAGGCTCGTTAACGAGGCTGTGAGGGCTCGTTAACGAGGCCACATTATAGAAGATTCGAAGGTTGACATTATGACTCACCGATCCTGAGCGGGAATTTATTTCCGTGTCGGTTGATTATCTTTTTAGGATCTTTTAGGCTTATTAAAATATGTATTTTAGGTCTTGATTATCTTCTTAGATTTTGTTTCTATATTTTAGAGTTTTATTTCTATCTTTTAAGGTAAGTTTATATCTTTTTGCCTTTTTAGTTTTTAGCTTTTTAGTATAAATACCCTTCTATCTAGCATAGAGAGGGGGGGGGGGATTCAATTGGAGAGAGATTTTTGAAGAGGAAGAACCGAGGAGAGGAGATCGAAGTCAAGTTCGAAGGTCGGTGGACGAAAGTTACCGAGTTTGTTGATTGAAGTTTTGATTCGGTGTTTATTCTTTTTCGGTTTCTTCTGAACTTCTGTAAGACAGATTTTTATATTTAATTTAGTAGTGATTGGTTTTCAATGTTTTCTTATATTGAGTTTGTTTATTTAGTAGTTATGATTTGTGAGTAGTCTTCTTTTCTAGGATCGGGGTTAAGCCTAACGTAGTTGAGCATGTTTGATAAGTAAGATTGTGTGTTGAATACCTTTTATCTTTTATTGAGATTGTTTGTTGTGCTTATACCGAAACGAAAGTTGAGGTAATTTGAGTTTTTAACTTGATTGAAAGAGAAAGTTAGTAACTTGAAGGTTGATATTGTTTGAATACGAAAGTTTCAAGCTTTAGATCCAAAATAAGCAATTAAGTGAATTAGGATACGAAAGTTGGTTAATTTACTTGATAGCCAACAAAAGTTGATGACTCTATCTGTTTAAAGGCATATCTTATCTTCTTACGAGTTTATATGCTTGGCTATGTTGTGGTGTCCCTAGTCCTAGATCTTTGTTTTATCTGAATTATGTTAAGTGAATTTTCGTTGTTGAGTTACTTGCCTCGGTACCGAATTTATTAAGGTCGTTATTTGAGTAGTTTTGTTTACGGTGGTTCGTTTACGACCCTGACAACGTCGTTAACGAGGCTGCTTGTGAGTGTTTTTGCTTGATTCTGTTTGTTTTTTTATAGATTGATAAACGAACAACCTTACTTCATGTGGAACGATCCTGACTTCGCTGTACTCAGCGGGGTTTTGACTATAAATTTATTTGTTGTCAATCGAAACCCTCTCAACATGTCCATCTAGTCAAAAGCCAACACGGGACCATTAGAGCCAATCAACATGCGGCTATACAGGGAAGATGGCTCATGCGTTAGGCCAACACGGGTCGTAGAAGATTTTCCGGTTCAAGTGGACAAATTCTTTGTTCCCAATGATTTTATAGTTATGGAGATGACCGATGATCCGGTGGTTCCTATTGTCTTAGAGAGACGATTCCTCGCCACAGCCAGAGCCATAATTGATGTTAGGAGGGGACTCCTAACTTTCGAAATTGGGGATGAGGTGGCGGAATTTCGGTTCAACCCGACAATGAAGGAAACAGATAGAGCTGAAGTTAAGATGCTCAACACCGATAATGAATTCATCGAATGTGGGGACCCCATCGGAAGATTATTGGCAAGTGATATGTTCACAAGTCGAAGATGGGCCGAGATCGTTCCTGTAGTCTCATTATCGATTCCACCTACCTCAGTACCAAGTCTCCTGGCAGATGAAGATAGCTCGTTAACGCCCCTGACTGCATTGTTAACGACCCTGACCGAGGATAATGAAATCTCGGTGTTTGAATAGGTTGAAGAGGTTTTAAAGACGGAGCGAGAAGAGCCTATTCTCATTCCAGCTGAGCCTTCTCCAACACTCAAGCCTCTTCTAGACTCTCTCAGGTATGAATTTCTTGCTCCTAATTCTACTTTCCTTGTCATCATCAATGCTAAATTAAAAGACAAGGAAGTAGAGAAGCTGCAACTGTGCTTAGGACACATAGAAAAGCTATAGGCTATTCCTTAGATAATATAACCGGCATATCCCTTTCACTTTGCATGCATAGGATATATTTGGAGGATAACCAGAAACCCACCATAGAGCATCAACGTAGGTTAAATCCTAACATGAAAGAAGTGGTTAAAAAGGAAATTATTAAACTACTAGATGCTGGGATCATATTTCCTATATCGGACAGTCAATGGGTTAGTCCGGTCCATGTAGTCACTAAAAAAGGGGGAATGACCGTAATAGAGAACGAAAAGGAAGAGCTAATCCCCACTAGGACCACAACTAGTTGGACTATGTGCATTGATTATAGGAAGCTTAATAGTGCCACTAGAAAAGATCATTCTCCGCTTCCTTTCATTGATCAAGTGTTAGAACGCTTCGTCCAACATGATTATTTATGTTATTTAGATGGCTATAGCGGATTTTGACAGATTCCCATTCATCCAGATGATCAGGAAAAAACTACCTTTACATGCCCCTATGGGACTTTTGCTTATAAAAGAATGCCATTTGGGCTTTGTAATGCACCCGCCACCTTCCAAAGGTGTATAATGGCCATTTTTTCTGATATGATAAAGGATATTGTAGAGGTCTTTATGGATGATTTCTCTGTGTATGGTTCTTCCTTTGATGCTTGTCTTACTAACCTTGCATGTGTTTTTAAATGATGTGAATAAACCAACCTTGTGCTTAATTGGGAAAAATGCCATTTCATGGTCCAAGAGGGGATAGTACTAGGACATCTTGTCTCTAAGAGAGGAATAGAAGTAGATAAATCAAAAATTGAGCTTATTGAGAAACTACCTCCTCCCTCTTCTGTAAAAGACATTAGAAGTTGTTTAGGGCATGTTGGCTTTTATAGACGATTTATCAAGGATTTTTCTAAGATACCTAAACCTCTGACTAACCTACTAATGAAAGATGTAGTGTTTGAGCTGTCTCCAGATTGTCTTGAAGCATATTATAGGTTAAGAGAAGCCCTCGTTTTTTCTCCTATTATGCAGTCCCCGGATTGGACCTTGCCATTTGAGCTTATGTATAATGCCAGTGATTATGCTGTTGGCGCAGTTCTGGGACCACAGAAGGAAAAGTAGCTCCACGTCATCTATTATGCAAGTAAGACGCTTGATGAGGCGCAGAGTAAGTATACTACAACAGAGAAGGAATTCCTCATTGTATTATTTGCTTTTGAAAAATTTTGTTCCTATCTTGTTGGTTCAAAAGTGATTCTTTAAACTGATCATGAGGCCGTTAGATATCTAATGGCCAAAAAGGATGCCAAGCCTAGGCTGCTTCGTTGGATGCTCTTATTGCAGAAATTAGATCATGAAATCAGAGATAAAAAGGGAGCAAAAAACTTGGTGGCAGATTACTTATCCAAGTTGCCAGTTGAACACATCACTGAATCCACCAACGAAGTGCCAATAAACTACTCCAGACCAGACAAACACCTCATACTGAACGAGGTTGGACACGGTAAGACCCTCGTACCGACCCTGAAGGGGTTGGTACCGACCCACTGAGGCTAGAGAGCGTAAATCACATTGTCAATAAATCAGGTTGCATCGATACCACAATCGGGATGCTCGATACCAAGCCACGTGAGGTCGTTACCGAAGAAAACCCAACAGCTCCAAGGTCGTTAACGATCCAAACAGATTCGATAACGACCCAGTCTGGTACGTTTTCTTAACCTGAACTCATTCATTTTGATTCAATTCCTTCCTTATTTCTTGCTTCTACTTCCTTCCAATCAATCCATGCTACTAGAGGGTCAAAAGCCCCTTGGTTTGGAGATTTTACTAACTACCTTGTAGGCGGCATAATCTCCAAGGGACAAACACCACAAAAGACAAAGAAGTTTATTCATGATGTCAAACAGTACTATTGGGATGATCCTTACATGTTCAAACAAGGAAGTGATCACCTCTTTAGGCGTTGTATTCCAGAAGAGGAGATAGAGAGTGTGATCTGTCAATGTCACATGTTACTACCGGGGTCCATTCAAAAGGATTAAAGACCATGGTGAAGATTCTTCAAAGTGGTCTCTATTGGCCAACCATCTTTAAAGACTTACAGGCTTATGTGACAGCATGTGATGAATGCCAACGCTCTGGTAACATCACTTTGAGACATGAAAATCTGCTGACCAGGATACTAGAGGTCGAATTATTCGACGTATGGGGCATAGACTTCATGGGACCTTTTCCTGCATCGGGCCCCTACAAGTATATCTTGGTCGCGGTGTATTATGTCTCTAAGTGGGTGGAGGCCGTTGCTACACGGACCAATGACGCTAAAACCGTGGTGAAATTTCTTAAGACTATCATTTTCCCCAGGTTTGGCGTTCTAAAGGTTCTCATTAATGATGGTGGATCTCACTTCATAGAGCGAAGTTTTGAGACACTTTTGGCTAAGTATGGGGTATCACAACGGGTGGCAACACCATATCATCCTCAAACTAGTGTCCAAGTTGATGTTTCAAATAGGCAGATTAAGAGCATATTGGAAAAGACGGTGTCCCGCTCACGCAAGGATTGGTCTTCTAAATTGGATGATGCTCTATGGGCTTACAGGACGAAATACAAGACGCCCCTACACACCACTCCTTATAACTTAGTGTATGGCAAAGCATGTCATTTACCGGTCGAGATGGAGCACAAATCATTATGGGCTCTTAAAGAGCTCAACATGAACCTCGACGCATCCGGAGCAAAACGATTCATGGACTTGCAAGCACTAGAGGAGTTGAGGATAAAGGCGTACGAAAATACTGAGATCTACAAGGAGCGCACCAAACGGTGGCATGATCAGAAATTGGTGCCCAAAACGTATGAAGTTGGTGACAAGGTACTTCTTTTCAATTCTAGACTCTGTTTATTTCCAGGGAAGCTAAGGACAAGATGGAGTGGGCCATTCATGGTTCACCACATCTATCCTCACGGAGCGGTTGAGTTGATCGATAACCAAGGCGCCATCTTCAAAGTCAATGACCACCGATTGAAGATGTTTTATGAGAAACCCGACTCAAACGAAGAGATTAGAGTCACCATGGCTCTCACAACGTTGGACTAAGAGAAGGTAAGTACTTCGGACTAACGACGTTAAAAATAGCAATTACGGGAGGCAACCCGGTTTTAGTTTTAGTTTCGTTTTCTTTTTAGATCTTATTCGTAGCTTTCTTTTGAGTTTTTTTAGTAGTCTAGAAGTTAGCAAGATAGAATTGTTCAAAACTAACATGGCATAGGAAGTCGGGTTCAAAAAAAATACTGAAAAACGAGACATCCAAGCTTGTTAACGACATGTGAGGGTCGTTAACGACCTATGTCAACACAAGAATTGGCAAACACGGGTGAGGTAAGTTTTCTAACCTAATCTATCTTCTATCTTATACCCCCCACGCCGCCTCCTCCTCTTCCTCTTGCCCCTTCCTATTTAAACTCCTCAAAAACTCCAAATCCCACACCCAAATCTCAAGCCAAATCCTCAAAATCTCAATCAAATCCCACCGAAACTCCAACCCACCCACCGATCGCACTACCGAGGCCTAACCCCCGTCGCACCGCACGTTACCGAACCCACCTCTCTCGAGTTCGCTATCGGGGCACCACAAGCCTCGTTACTCCTTCCCAATTTACTCTTTGTTCTTCCATTCTCCGAGTCTACGGTATGATTTCTAAACCCTAAACTCTTTTTTGCAAGATTCATGGTATTTAGGGGTAAACAATTCATATCTAGATCTAGATTGAGTAATTGGGTTGCATGTCTAAGTTTCATTGTGCTTCTATTGCCTTCGATATTGGTGTTTGATCTTGATTTATACTTGGTTATTCTTGCTTGATTTGCATTGAAATTTTGATAAGAATAGCATGAGTAACTTGTTCTTGAATTGTTTGATCTTCACCATGAAATTTTTTGCAATTGTTGGCATGTTTATATAGGGTTTCGAGCAAGTATGGGGTTGCATGTTGATATGATGTATTTCATATAGCATAATTAGGACTAGTTAATACATTTTATGTATAGATTTAGGTCCATTTAGTGCTTGTAATGATATATGAGTAGAAGACCGAGGACTTGAAGAAATTGGAAGAATTGAAGTCGGGATTAGAAGATCGAGAAGTGAAGGCCGCGGAGCTGAGCCGTCCGCGGTAGAGCTGTTGAGAGGGTTTCTTGACAACAAATAAATTTATAAGTCAAGACCCCGCTGAGTACAGTGGAGTCAGGATCGTTCCACAGGAAGCAAGGTTGTTTGTCTATCAATCTAATAAAAATCAAATAAAATCAAACAAAATCACTCACGAGATGCCTCGTTAACGACCTTGTCAGGATCGTTACCGAACCACCGAACATAAAAATATCAATTAACGACCTAATAAAATTCTAATTAATACTCGGTACCGAAGCAAGTATTCATCAACGAAGATTTATCAGAAATAATTCAATTAAACAAATATCTAGGATAAGGGACACCACAACATAGCCAAGCATAATAATTCGTAAGAAGATAAGATCATGCCTTTAAATAGATAGAGTCATCAACTTTCATTGACTTGACAAGTAAATTAATCTATTTTCATAAACTAACTCACTCAATTGCTTGTTTTGGATCTAAAGCTTGAAACTTTCGTTTTCAAACAATATCAACCTTCAAGTTACTAACTTTCTCTTTCAATCAAGTTAAAACTCAAATTACCTCAACTTCCGTTTCGGTATTAAGCACAACAAACAATCTCAATAAGGATAAAAGGCATTCAACACACTATCTTACTCATCAAACATGCTCAACTATGCCGGGCTTTACCCCGACCCTAGAAAAATAGACTACTCACTACTCATGATTAAGAAACTAAAAATTTCAATAAAAACAAACATTGAAACAAAACTCAAACTTAAATTAATAACAAAAATATCGTCTTACAGAGAATCAGAAGAAAACCAAACCAAAACAATCACCGAACAAACTCGATCAACGAACCTCGGAAACCGTCGTTACCGAACCTCGTCACCGACTTCCGATCCGGTTCTCTCTCCTTCGGCCTTCCTCCAAATCTCCTCCAAAACTAGCTCTAAAATTCTACTCCAAAATTAATCCCCCCTCTTCTATGCTAGATAGAAGGGTATTTATACTAGAAAATCCTAAAAAACTAAAAAGGCTAAAAGATAAAAACTTTCCTAAACAGATAGAAACTATCTCCAAAAGATAGAAATAAAATCTAGAAAGATATTAAACCCTAAAATACATATTCTAATAACCCATAAAGATTCTAAAAAGATACTCAACCAATACGGAAATAAATTCCCGCTCAGGATCGGTGAATAATAAAATAATACTCCGAAATCTTCTTCTTCGTGGCCTCGTTAACGACCCTTTACAGCCTCGTTAACGACCCTTCACAGCCTCGTTAACGAGCCTGAGGTTTTGTTTTCTTCAACACCTCCTCTTGTTTTCTTAAGCCTTGACTTCTTAAATCTTGCACTTTCCCGTCCTTCACTGTGATGCTCCAAATTTAGCTCCTTTTAGCTCCTTTCCTCGCTAAAACCTGCAAAATACACAAAATAGCGTAGATTCCACTCTTTTCGTACATTTATGCAAAACTAACTAAAAACACTTAAAACTAATCCTAAACTAGACAAAACTAAACCTAATAAGCAAAGAAAACCTATCAAAAACTATACTAAAAATGCGAACATCAAAATACCCCATACTTAGACTAGCTTGTCCTCAAGCAATAATCAAGATACTAACCAAAACCAAAACAAATCATGCTTATCAAGACATAGCCATCTTCAAAAAGCAACATCTACACATAAGAAAATTATAGCAAAAGACTATAACATCCTCACACATATATGCACTTAAATAGACATAAAATAATACAATCCAACCTCTCAAGGGATATAATGTGTTTCGCTCAACTCTCATGTGTTTGGGCTTATAATTTCAATCTCTCAACTCATCCTATATACAAAAACTCATAGATATTGGAACTTATATCACCAATACTCTCCACCCAAGATTTGTCAAAACAAGCAAAGAATCATCAAGAGAACTTAGGCTCAATGAAAAACTTCAAAGAAGCTTCCATTCGGCCGGGTTGTAATGGGGCTTGGTAAAGACAATAGGGCGTGGAAAATATTTTTGTCATGTGGTGCTAATAATATCCGGGAATCAAAGACTCCTAAAAACTCACACATAACATCAAAACTCTCATATAAGATAACCAAACTCACTCTCATATTATGCACACTTTATTTTCACTCACCCTTTATCATCCTAGAAAGTCTCATAACCAAAAATAAAAGAATCTCTCGATATTATCTTTAAAAACAAATGCACTTCAACTTTTCCTCTTACTTTCTCCTTTTTTTTTTATTCTCGCTGCCTCGTTAACGAACCCACATCCGGGTCGTTAACGATCCACCGTATACATTTCTTCCCTTTAAAACTTAATTGTGCATCTTTTTATCAAGAGACCTTTCTTACATGCAATAACAAGAGACTTCCAAATCTACCCTTCCCAAATACCCTTTAATTCAAGCAAATAGAAACTCTTTTCTTTTCAACAAAACACAAAACTTTACCTCTCCAATCTAAGTCCTAATTCCCGGATAGGGTCAATAGTCCTAATTCCCGGATTGAGCTTGATTAACGGTTCGGTGGAGGAAAATAGTGCTCAAAGTGCCCCATGAAGTCATACATCCTCCTCCAACGCTCAGCATCCTCCGCCTCTCTCTGACGTTGCCGCTCGTCCTCCATTGACATGCGAGCGGAGTAGACGATTTCACATCTATCCATCCTCCGATGAATGTGATCGGTATGGAGGTGAAGCTGCTGCATCCGTGCAGAAAGATCCTCGGCCCATGGTGGTGGTATGCTCGATCCTGCGTACTCAGGCTGAGGAGGTGGTGGGTAGTGAGGCTGGAAATGGTCTTGATACATCACCGGGTTGTAAGGCATTAAGCCATATGCATGAGGGTCGACAGGAGCTGGTGGAGGGTCGACAGGAGCTTGCGGCACCTCGTTAACGAAGTTGGTTGCCTCGTTAACAGTGTTGGGCGGTGGCTGGAAATGGTCGTTAACGACCCTGGTTGGCTCGTCGACGAAGATGTTGCCTTCTAATTCCTCCGTCTCCATGTCTTCTTCTGTAAAGTTGAGCTCCTCAGTGCCGCCCTCGGTGTCGGCTTCCTCGGTGTCATTGCCTACGACCTCGGTATCCTCTTGCTCATCTTCTTCTTCATATTCGTCCACATCGTCCCGCTCAAACCGGGTGTGACATGGCCGAAGCGAGAGCTCATCCTCCGGTTTTGGCTCCAATGGGTAAGGCTGGCCTGTCCACACTTCGTACCAATTCGGTACGTAGAGTAGCTCGTACATGTCGAGGGAAGGTATGACGACTTGATCTCGAACCTTCACTTTGTAGCCTCCCTCGGCTTGCACGAAAATCCCGGCACTATACCAATAATTCTTGTTGAGGAGTTGAGCGTGGGCCGGTGTGTAACGGGTGAGATCGACTCCAAGATTTTTAGCCAAGAGGCTAACCAAATTGCCACACCACACCTCCTTGGACTTGTGGGACTTCTCGACATAGTAGAGCCATTCGTACCCAAAATTCAAGGGGCCGGGCTCCTCGAAGAGGATGGTGCGGAAGCAAGCGACCTCCGTCCTTGTAGACCGGTTCAACTCCTTCTTCGGCCAAAATGTTGCGGCGAGGACTCTCAAGATAATCCGGAAGATGGGGTTGACTATGGTTGCCCCGGATAGCGCCGCGGTGGAGGATTGAACCTCTCCGGTGATGTAGCTCCAAGTGCGGGTCACTCGGTAGTCTTGTAAGCTATAGTCTCTAGACGGGTTTGGGAGCTCTAAGATTGCATTGAACTCCGCCATGGTGAAGTCACGGTCCTCGTTACCGAGCCGAAACCGAATGCATCCCGACGAGATCTTTGACGAGAAGTTGGTCTCCAAGGTGGCCAAGAACTCGGATGTGAGGGCCGGATAATGTGGCAAGCTCTCTTGCTTCAATAAGTGTGCGGCCCCAAGGATGATGAAGGCGTCCTTGACATCCGTGTAGATGCCCGTAGAGACGGCGCTAGACTTCGAGAACCATCGAGTGTAATGGTCCTTCTCCATAAAATCCCGGTAGCGCCGTACTTGGCTCTGACTGCTCAAAATCACATCGTCCACTCGGGGTGGAGATGGAGACCTGTGGTTCCTCCTCTTTTTCTGGGCTCGGGTAGCGGGTCTGCTTGAACTAGCCATGGATCCTACAAAATAATCGAAAATTTTCCAAGATAAGATCCACTCAAAAATAATAGGTATGAGACCCCATTGGGTTGTTCACGAGTGTGGGCTCGGATCGATCATCTATGAATTGCACGGTCGTTAACGAGCCTGGGTGGGTCGTTAACGACCCGCCGAGAGCAAAACCAGAAATTTCCGAAATCAAATCTACCTCTAATTCAGCACAAATCAAGCATGCAATCTTCTATTATTCTCCACAATTCCCTCATTGGGTAAAAGCACCCCATACTTACTTAATTACCCATCCCTAACATGCTAAAAATTTCCCGGAATTTTGACCTGCAAAGTTCGAACTTTTAGATCTAGAACAAGAAAAATTCATGCTTTCTTAACTAAAGGGTTACAATAGCTAATCTAACATGAATAAACTTACCTAAAACATGAGCAACTAAGCACAATCAAGAATTTTTAGAACGGAATTTAAGCATGCTCATCGATCTCCCTAAAAATCATGATTCAAGATATGAAATTTAACCCTATAGATAATCAATCATGCAATTTCAAGCAAGGGTTTAGAAATCATACCAGAGAACCGAGAATTAAAAGGACAAGGGTCGGAATCGGGGTGGTTAACGAGCTCGTCGTCGACGGTGAATGGCTTTCGAACTCCGGTAACGATGGCGTCTCCGGTGGTCGTTAGCGTGGGATTTCCGACTCGGTGGGAGAGAAGGGAAAGGGATTGAGAGAGTTTTGGGTTTGAGAGTGAATGTTTGGAGAGATTGTGGTAGAATTTTGGGAGGGGTAGAAGGGTTTTTATAGGAGGGGTAAGGATAGAGGGGGTGGCCGCTAGGGTTAAAAAAATTAACTAGGTTAGAATTACTTACCTGCCCCGTATTGTGACGAATCGGGTCGTCCGAACCGGGTCGTTAACGAGCCACCGTAGCCTTCTTGAGTGAATTTTCGACCCCTTTTTTCCTGAAATCTTGTTAGCTCAAAAAATCTTATTTCTATCCTATTTATTACTAAAAATAAAAATAAAAGAAAGCTAGGAAATAATCTAAAAGAAAAATAAAAAGAAAATAAAATAAACTAAACCTATTCTAAAAAGCGGGTTGCCTCCCGTAAGCGCTATGTTTAACGTCATTAGCCCGATGAGCTCTCTTGCTAGTCTCATGGTGGTTCATGTCTGGCCATGTTGGGGTCTTGAGATATCTTGCCTGTAGCTTTACTGCCTCTGTGCACTTGAATTGCTAAATTAGGACCTTCTTCTTCTATCAGTAAGCTCGATATCCCTGGATCGTTAGTGTAGTCCGAAAGCCAAGGTGGTTTGGACTTTTCTGTAACCTCTGTAGTAGGGCCTTTGTGCATGGGAGAATCAGTGATCGGCAGATGTGGCTCGGTAGGGACTGTGGTGTCGAGTTCGGGTTGAGTCAACTCTAGTTGTGCCACTCCAATTGGGTTGTTGGCCTTTTGATCTAAATTGAATTCCACCCGTTCCTCTCCTATATCAAAAGTGAGGAGTCCCTTTCGCACATCAACTCTTGCTCCTGTTGTGGCTAAGAATGGTCGCCCGAGAATTATGGGGACATGAGGGTCTTCAGGCATATCAAGGACAATAAAATCATTCGGTATAAAGAATTTCCCGACTTGGATAGGGTAATCGTCCACTACTCCTGTGGCCTTGACACTTGACCCATCTGCCATGTACAGATTCATGTCTACTAGTTCCAGTGGTCCCATATTAGCTTTAGACCATATTGAGAGCGGAACAAGACTAGCACTGGCACCAAGATCGCATAAAGCCTTGAACTTGTGGTTGCCTATGCCAATTGTGATTGCAGACCTCCCAGGATCTCCAAGCTTTTCTGGAAGAGCTATGGATCTGACCTCATCCTGCAGCTCTGTAATAGATCTTTTCCTGCTAAGAATATCTTTTAAGAATTTTGTGTAAGTCGGCATTTCGCTTAGGGCCTCAGCGAATGGGATGGAAATATTAATGCCCTGAAGAATCTTAACGAAACGCTTGAACTTACTCTCAGTAGAGTTCATAGATTTCTTAGTTGGAAATGGAAGAGTTTTCACCATTCTCGGAACCAAGTTAGGCTCGAGAGGTGAGAGTACCGGGTCGACACTAGGGTCGTTCGGTGTCCTCGGCGGGTCGTTATCGACCCTGGAATTGAGAGGAGGGCTCGGTTTAGAAAACTTACCTGGGCTGGGCTCGTCAGAAATCCTCGGAGCCTCGTCATCCTAGCTTGTAGGCTCGGTACTGGCTCTCGCTGGCTCGTTAACGAGCTGGTTGGCGACATCTTGTTCCTCCTTCTCTTCAACTTGAACTCTCTCCGGTAGTGTCTTCCCGCATCTAAGGTGTACCGCTGTTATTTGGCCTCTAGGGTTCTCTTCGGGACGGCCCGGGAGTTGCCCTTGTGGTCTTGGAATCCGTGCAGCAAGGTCTCCTAGTTAGGAATCAACACTCCTCTTCCAAATATCGAACTCTCCCCATCTTTTATCCTGTCGGTTCAGCTTGGCTTGGACGTCATCAACCTTGTTGTTCACTCCGTTGATGCTCTCTTTAATCTCTTGAACCCATGATGGCGTCTCCTGATGGCCTGGAGGTCGATATGGTGCAGGTCGTCTATCTTGTGGGGGCCCTGTGTAATTGTGATTTGTATTCTGATTGCCCCATGGTTGATAGTTGTTCGAACTGTCATTATAATTAGGCTGGTTCCTGTAGGGTCCTCTCATGTAATTCATCTCAGCTATCGTCTCAGCGGTTCTAACCTGCTCAATGTTAGTGCAAGCAGAAGTACTATGCGCAGAAGAACCACATTCTTGACATGATTGAGAGGATTTCAGAAAACTTACCTGTTTCCTCAAACGGTTGACCTCATCTTGTAAGAATTGATTTTTAACATCGGGGTCAACTTCATCTCGATTGGGCACATAGAGACGTTTTTGAGTTTGTGGAGCCTGCTGGGTTCCGTACATAACATCGTAATTCGCTAACTTGTCCAATAGTTCCCACGCCTCTGTCGGGTTCATCTCTATAAAACCGCACACAGTATGCGTGTTGATGCGGTTCTTGGTCTCCGCGTTGATACCCTGGAAAAAGATTTCTTGCAATACATATAAAGGTTGCCCATGAGTAGGGAATTGTCTAAGCATCTCTTTAAATCTTTCCCATGTTTCAACAAATGTCTCATTAGGCAACTGGTGATAAGAGGTGATACGTTTCCTTAACTCCGTTGTCTTAGCAGGAGGGAAAAACTTTGTAAGAAATTGATCATACAAAGCTTTCCAAGTCCTGATAGACTTAGAAGGTAGGCTCTCTAACCAGTTCAGGGCCTTTATAGTAAGTGACCATCTAAAAGCTTTTAACAGAACATATTCTAGCGAGACACCTTCAGCAGCTATGGTGTCACATAAATCAAGAAAATTTCTAATATGCTCCATAGGGCACTCAGCAGGTTTCCCTTCAAACTGAGCCCGTTTGATTAAGGATATAAATTGAGACTTGATCTCAAAAGGTTTCTCTATCGCAGGAAGCACAATAGGAGATTCTGGCACCCTCAGTTCCGGATGCATGTATTGCTTGGCATTCCTTGGATAGGCGTTTAGCTCTTCTTGCAGTCGAGCCTTGTCTGCATCAGCGCCGTCCTTCTCGGCTTTCAGTGCCTCCATTTGGGTCCGGAGGATCTCTAACTCTCGAGCCATCTCTTCAGCTGTGGCCATGGCTCGGTTTTCTCGGAGTCGTCGGTGCAGGGAACGTTCGGGTTCTGAGTAATAACTGGGGCTATCAAACTGAAGCCTTCTTCTTCCTACCGGCATACACTGAGAAAACAAACAAAGAAAACAAAAATTAAAAACAAAAACGGGGTCGGGCTAGTCCCGATCCCAAAGATAAACTAACAACTCGTTGCTTCCCCGGTAACGGCGCCAATTTGTTGATAGGGTTTCTCAGCCAACAAATAAATTTGTAAGTCAAGACCCTGCTGAGTACAGTGGAGTCAGGATCGTTCCACAGGAAGCAAGGTTGTTTGTCTATCAATCTAATAAAAATCAAATAAAATCAAACACAATCACTCACGAGATGCCTCGTTAACGACCTTGTCAGGATCGTTACCGAACCACCGAACATAAAAATATCAATTAACGACCTAATAAAATTCTAATTAATACTCGGTACTGAAGCAAGTATTCAACAACGAAGATTTATCAGAAATAATTCAATTAAACAAATATCTAGGATAAGGGACACCACAACATAGCCAAGCATAAGAATTCGTAAGAAGATAAGATCATGCCTTTAAATAGATAGAGTCATCAACTTTCATTGACTTGACAAGTAAATTAATCTATTTTCATAAACTAACTCACTCAATTGCTTGTTTTGGATCTAAAGCTTGAAACTTTCGTTTTCAAACAATATCAACCTTCAAGTTACTAACTTTCTCTTTCAATCAAGTTAAAACTCAAATTACCTCAACTTCCGTTTCGGTATTAAGCACAACAAACAATCTCAATAAGGATAAAAGGCATTCAACACACTATCTTACTCATCAAACATGCTCAACTATGCCGGGCTTAACCCCGACCCTAGAAAAATAGACTACTCACTACTCATGATTAAGAAACTAAAAATTTCAATAAAAACAAACATTGAAACAAAACTCAAACTTAAATTAATAACAAAAATATCGTCTTACAGAGAATCAGAAGAAAACCAAAACAAAACAATCACCGAACAAACTCGATCAACGAACCTCGGAAACCGTCGTTACCGAACCTCGTCACCGACTTCCGATCCGGTTCTCTCTCCTTCGGCCTCCCTCCAAATCTCCTCCAAAACTAGCTCTAAAATTCTACTCCAAAATTAAGCCCCCCTTTTCTATGCTAGATAGAAGGGTATTTATACAAGAAAATCCTAAAAAACTAAAAAGGCTAAAAGATAAAAACTTTCCTAAAAAGATAGAAACAATCTCCAAAAGATAGAAATAAAATCTAGAAAGATATTAAACCCTAATATATATATTCTAATAACCCATAAAGATTCTAAAAAGATACTCAACCGATACGGAAATAAATTCCCGCTCAGGATCGGTGAATAATAAAATAATACTCCGAAATCTTCTTCTTCGTGGCCTCGTTAACGACCCTTTACAGCCTCGTTAACGACCTTTCACAGCCTCGTTAACGAGCCTGGGGTTTTGTTTTCTTCAACACCTCCTCTTGTTTTCTTGAGCCTTGACTTCTTAAATCTTGCACTTTCCCGTCCTTCACTGTGATGCTCCAAATTTAGCTCCTTTTAGCTCCTTTCTTCGCTAAAACCTGCAAAATACACAAAATAGCGTAGATTCCACTCTTTTCGTACATTTATGCAAAACTAACTAAAAACACTTAAAACTAATCCTAAACTAGACAAAACTAAACCTAATAAGCAAAGAAAACCTATCAAAAACTATACTAACAATGCGAACATCAAGAGCCAAGATTCAGTGCCGCGATCGCGGAGGCCTAAGGTCGCGGTCGCGGGTCAACGTTGACTCGGAGGAAGATTCTGCAGTCCGCGGTCGCGGAGGTTGTTCACCGCGGTCGCGGAAGTCCACGTCAGCAAGATCCAAGGCGGCGTTTTATCTATCTATTCATCTTTTTAGTTGTCTTTTATATTTTTATTCCGAGTATTTTTCGAGACTATTTAAGTTTAGTTTTCAGACTTTGTTTTGTATTCTACTAGACCTAATTTCAAACCTTTTATGTTTTTCTCTCTTATGGAGAACTAAACTCTTTATATTCTATTCGAGTTGAAGCTTTTCAGACTCAAGTTGTTGTGATATTCGTCTATTCAGGTTTATTTCTACAGATTATTTTAATTCTCTTGTGCTTAATTATTATTGATTGTGTTGATTTCTGCTTGTCTGGCCAACTTGTTGGAATTGATATTATCTATATCTAGATCTAGGTTTTCTCGTAGCAAAGCCTGATCTTTGTAGCAACTCAATTGATTTAGGACTCGTTGGACTAAAACAATTGATAAGAGATTTGAATGCATGTTGATTGTTTGACTCGTTGGAATTCAATTGCATGTATCCTGTTTATCCTTGTTCTTAATGCTAATATCCCTATTGTTTATGATCGTTTCATGAATTGTTTGGATGTTAAGTTGCATGTCTCGTTGCCATGTTATAATTCTGATCAGGATAGGAATAACTAAAAGAAATAACTTGTTTGAACCTAGGATCAATAACTTGAGGAAGAAAAGTGGATACTTGAATAGAATTGCTTTCCCCTAATTGATAAAAATTCAACTTTTGCATTGTTTGATTGCCTGCTTTGTTCGTTTCAATTCTTAGTTTCTAGTTTTAATTCCAAAATCCCCCATTTGTTACCTCTTTGAGTTGATAATAATAAAACTTAGGATACAAGTGTCTCTTGGGTTCGACCCCGACCTACCGACTATACTAGTTGTGTAACTAGGGATTTATCTTTGATTTGGCACGACGACTTTCAGCGAGTCAAATTTTGGTGCCGTTATCGGGGACACTTTGTTTAATTCTAAGTTTTTATTGTTACCGACTCTGGTGTGGACCCTAGTTTATGGTCCACACTCGAGCTACTGATTCTTCTATTTTGTCTCTTGATTCAGAAATCGAAAGGACTCTTTCCAGGTTGAGACGTGAAGCTCGGGAACTACTCCGTGAATTACCTTTCAACTTGGATTCTGCTGAAGCTGAGACAATGGGAGATCAGACTTTGAGGCAGCTGACTGCCCCAAATTTTCAACAGCAGCCCCTGGCTGTTGATTTCCCTACGCTGAATGAAGGTGTTAAGTTTGAGTTGAAGTCTGGATTGATCCATCTCTTACCCCAATTCCATGTGCATGGTGGAGAAGATCCAAACAAGCATCTTGCTGAATTTGATCAGGTCTGCTCAAGTATGAAGCCTACAGATGTAATTGAGGATCATATCAAGCTGAGGGCGTTTCCTTTCTCTCTGAAGGATTCAGCCAACGAGTGGCTCTACTATCTTTCTCCAGGATCCATAAATACCTGGACTAATATGAAAGCGGCATTCTTGGAGAAATACTTTCCTGCCACCAAACAGAACAGTCTGAAAAAGAGCCTGAGCAACATTGAGCAACAGGCTGGAGAGAGCCTGTATGATTATCATGAGCGATTCAAGAGACTGTGTGCCAGCTGTCCGTATCATGGGTATTCTGATCAAGACCTGGTACTGTACTTCTTTGGTGGATTACTGGATGAAGAGCGTATAATGGTGAATGCAGCTTGTGGTGGGAGCCTGATGAATAAGGCACCAGCAGATGCTCTTGAGCTCTTCTCTGAGCTATCTGAGAACTCAAGGCAATTCAACAAAAGAACTGGAACTAAAGGAGTCAATGTTGTGGACTCCTCGTCTGTTATAAAAGCTGAAATGGCAGAGTTGAAAGATATGATGAAGAGGTTCATGTTGTCAGGAACCCATCAACAATTGAAGGCATGTGAAATTTGTGCTGATACACTACATCCTACTGATGCCTGTCCACAACTCCAAGAACCTCAGGCTGAGGTTAATGCTGTAGGAGGATATGGACCCCCTAGACCTCATTTTGATCCATACTCTAATACATACAACCCAGGTTGGGGGGCCCATCCAAATCTGAGGTATGGGAATCAGAATCAGCCTCAATATAATCATCAACAAGGAGGAAATCAGCAACCTAGGCAACCCTATGTTCCTAGACCTCCAATTCAAAATCAAAACAACTCATTCAATGTTGAAGAGATGTTTGCAAGGCTAGCTAACACAGTAGACCAGCTGGGACAGAACACGCAAACTAGCATCAAGAGTACTCAAGCTAGTATTAAAAATATAAAGACACAGATCAGTCAACTGGCTACTGCAGTTAGCAAATTGGAGGCTAGAGATTTTGGAAAATTGCCATCGCAGCCTATCAATCCAAGGGAGAATGTGAGTGCTATCACATTAAGAAGTGGAAAAGAGCTAAATAGGGACGTGGAGGTGAATGAAGATCCACGAACTATCAGTTTTGATTTTCTGAAGACCGATTCCGCCCCCGCGGTGAACAATTGCCGTGATCGCGGAACCCCAACAGAGAGCATGGTGATTCTGGACGAAGCCTCCGCGCCCGCGTTGACCAACCTTTGCGATCGCGGAGACGGTGAAAATTCAAGTCCTGAAAAACCCGAAATACCGTGACCGCGGGACCCTCTCGACCGCGCCCGCGGATTTGTAGCTGAGCCCGAAAATGCTTACGTTCGCCCAGATTTACCTTCTCTGGTTTCTCAGAAGCCACCCCCTCCTTTCCCTGAAGCACTGAAAGACACAAAGAAGCTAGAGAATGACAAGGAGATCTTTGAGACGTTTTCCAAGTGTGAGGTAAATATCCCTTTGCTCAATCTAATTAAAAGTGTTCCTAGATTTGCTAAATTTTTGAAAGAGTTATGCACTATCAAAAGGAACCAAAAATTAAAAGGGAAACAGAAAGTTAAGGTCAGTGAACATGTCTCTGTTGTATTTCAAAGGCGCATGCCTAAAAAGTGCAGTGATCCAGGCATGTTCAGCATTCCCTGCATAATAGGAGAAACTAAAATAGATAAAGCCATGCTTGATTTAGGTGCTTCTATTAATGTTATGCCTTACTCTGTTTACACTTCACTAGGCTTAGGACCCTTGCATGAAACTGTTGTTATTGTTCAATTAGCTGATAGGTCTACAGTTTACCCGAAAGGGGTTGTTGAAGATGTCCTTGTTATGGTAGATAATCTGATTTTCCCTACTGATTTTTATGTGCTTGATATGGATCATGATGTGCATGCTGCACCCATTCTGTTAGGACGTCCTTTCATGAAAACTGCTAGAACAAAAATTGATATGTGTAAAGGTGTCCTAACTATGGAATTTGATGGGGAGAAATTTGAATATAGTATGGATAATGCTATGAAATACCCCCAGGATGATCACTCTCTATGCTCAGTTGATGTAATTGATCATATTGTACAAGATGTATTTGATACTACTTGTGTAGATGAGTTGCAATCTGTTCTAGAGAATGACATAGATCCTGCATGCTTAGATTATGAATTACCTGAGAGATATCATGAAATTTGCTGATCTGAATGCATGTTATGACACTCCTGTTGATGCTTTGGCCATTGGGCCCATACCACTAACTCTCCCTAGCGAGAAATTGCTTCCTTCTGTAGTACAAGCACATGAAATTGAGCTTAAACAGCTCCCTGAGCATTTAAAATATGCTTTTCTTGGAGATGGTGACACTTTGCCTGTCATTATTTCCAACAAACTGTCCAAGGAGCAAGAAGAAAGACTGGTGCAGGTACTGAAAGAGCACAAGACAGCTCTAGGATGGATAATTGCTGACATTAAAGGGATTAGTCCTTGTACATGTATGCATAGGATCCTCCTAGACGATGGTGCCAAGCCATCCAGACAGCCACAAAGAAGGCTCAACCCACCTATGATGGAAGTAGTCAAAAACGAGGTATTGAAGCTCCTACAGGCAGGTATGATTTATCCCATCTCTGATAGTCAGTGGGTTAGCCCGACCCTAGTTGTGCCCAAGTAGGGTGGTATCACAGTGGTAGAAAATGTGCATGGGGAATTAGTCCCCACACGAGTTCAGACTGGTTGGAGAGTCTGCATTGATTACCGTAAGCTGAATGCGGTAACCAGAAAAGATCACTTTCCCTTGCCATTCATTGATCAAATGCTTGAGCGACTTGCCGGTCGTTCCTATTATTGCTTTTTAGATGGCTATTCAGGGTATTTTCAGATTGCTATTGCACCGGAGGATCAGGAGAAAACAACATTTACATGTTCGTTTGGCACTTTTGCATACCGCAGAATGCCATTCAGATTGTGTAACGCACCCGGTACATTCCAACGGTGTATGGTAAGCATCTTTTCTGAGTATATTGAAAATTTTATTGAGGTTTTTATGGATGACTTTACAGTACATGGTGATGACTTTGATTCCTATTTAAACCATCTTTCTTTAGTCCTTCAAAGTTGTGTAGAAACCAATTTGGTTCTAAACTCTGAGAAGTGTCACTTTATGGTTGAGCAAGGCATCGTTTTAGGTCATATAGTGTCATCCAGAGGTATTGAGGTCGATAAGGCAAAGATTGATATCATTCAGTCCTTTCCTTATCCTACTAATGTGCGTGAAGTGCGTTCTTTTCTAGGCCATGCAGGTTTCTATCACAGGTTTATTAAAGACTTTTCCAAGATCTCGGCCCCATTATGTGATTTGTTGAAAAAGGAGGTGCCCTATGAGTTCAATGAGGCATGCAAAAAGGCGTTTGATGAGCTGAAATCACGCCTAACAAGTGCACCAATAATTCAAGCCCCAAATTGGTCTCAACCTTTTGAGATCATGTGTGATGCAAGTGACTATGCTGTTGGGGCTGTTTTGGGTCAAAAAGAAGCTAGAGCATCCCATGTGATACATTATGCTTCTATGACCTTAAATGATGCCCAAAGAAACTACTCCACCACTGAAAAGGAAATGCTTGTTGTAGTGTTTGCTTTGGAGAAGTTCAGACAGTATCTTTTGGGGACAAAGGTGATAGTATATTCAGACCATGCAGCGCTTCGTTATTTAATGACGAAAAAGGAGGCTAAGCCAAGACTGATTAGATGGATTCTCCTGCTGAGTGAGTTTGATATAGAGATCAGAGACAAAAAGGGAGCTGAGAATCTGGTGGCTGATCATTTAAGTCGGCTTGTGCACGAAGAAAATACGTCAGGAAGCCAAGATCAGATTCAAGGACGTTTCCCTGACGAAACATTGTTCGAAGATCGAAACAGAGATTCCGCGATCGCGGTAAAGGCGTCCCGCGCCCGCAGAGCTGTATCTGAGACCAGTGATTCTGCTAAAACTGGGCCGCGATCGCGGAAAACCGGCCGCGCCCGCAGAGCTGAGTTCGATAGCGATTCTGAACCTGCAATTGAAGAATTCATTTTTCGGATCCATTCATTCCGGCCATGGTATGCAAATATTGTCAACTACCTCGTCTCGGGGGAGTTCCCACCTACTTTTACCAAGGCCCAGAAGGACAAGGTTCGTCATGAATCCCGATTCTATGTCTAGGATGATCCTTATTTATGGAAGCACTGCACATATCAGGTAATCCGACGATGTGTTCCGGATTCTGAGGTACAATCGATCCTTTCTTTTTGTCATTCCTATGCATGTGGGGGTCATTTTGGGACTAATAAAACTGCTAGGAAAATTTTAGAAGCTGGATTCTATTGGCCTCATATTTTTAGAGATGCTTATGCTTTCTGTAAATCATGTGATCGTTGTCAGAGGGTGGGTAATATTTCTAAAAGACATGAGATGCCTCAATCTCGCATGATATTCTGTGAAGTTTTTGATGTTTGGGGCATTGATTATATGGGACCCTTCCCCTCTTCTTATGGGAATCTGTATATTTTACTTGCGGTGGACTATGTTTCCAAGTGGGTGGAAGCAAAGGCCAGCAGAACTGATGATTCAAAAGAAGTTGCAGGTTTCCTTAAAGACAACATTTTTTCCAGATTTGGGATTCCAAAAGCTCTAATAAGTGACAGGGGTACTCAGTTTTGCAACAAGACTGTGAGCGCTTTATTGAAGAAGTACCATGTCACTCAGAAGATCTCTACAGCCTATCATCCCCAGACCAATGGACAAGCTGAAGTGTCCAACAGGGAGATAAAATCTATTTTGGAGAAGACGGTGGTGCCTAAGAGGAAAGATTGGAGTTTGAGACTCAATGATGCTTTATGGGCCTACCGTACTGCTTACAAGACACCCATCGGGATGTCTCCCTTCAGATTGGTTTATGGCAAAGGTTGTCACTTGCCGGTTGAGCTTGAGCATAAAGCTTATTGGGCAGTCTAGAAGTGCAATTTCAACATTAAAGAGAATGGAGAGTTCAGGAAATTACAATTGCAAGAATTGGAAGAGTTGAGATTGGATGCCTATGATAATGTTGTGAATTACAAGAACAAAACCAAAGCATGGCATGACAAAAACATCCTAAGGAAGGAGTTCAAAGTTGGAGATAAGGTCCTTCTATTTCAGTCTCGTCTCACACTCTTCCCAGGCAAACTCCGTTCCAGATGGGCTGGACCATTTACAATCACTCAAGTCTTTCCACATGGGGCTGTGGAATTATTGGATGGGGACTCTCAAAATGTGTTTAAAGTTAATGGTCAGAGACTGAAGAAATATCATGAGGGAGTCAGCCAATAAGTATTAGAAGAGTTGGATCTTTCCGATCCAAATTTCGGTGCTGAATAAAAGGGCTAAAATGTCGGGCCAACAACATTAAATAGAGGCGTTGCTCGGGAGGCTACCCGAGGTAAGTTTTCTGTTTATTATTTTTTTATTTTGGATAGTTTTTAGTTTTTAGTTTTAGTTTTGTTTCCTTTCAATCTTGTCGGACTAACATGCAGGTACTTGGTTCGAAAGAACAAAAATATTTTGGGGAATTTATTCCTCGAAGTACACAGAAAAAGGCAAACAGGTACCAGTACACAGCACCGCGATCGCGAAGGTCCTTCACCGCGATCGCGGTACTGTTCATCCGCGAGATAAAAAATATATATATATGAAACAAGGACTTGACGGAATTACCCCTCACCTACCGGCCGGCCCTACCGTCTCCTTCCTCCTTTCGTTATATCACTTCTACCATTTCCACCCTTATCAAACCTCCATAACCTCTCAAACCCCATTTTTCCAACTCCACCAAAAAACAAAATCAAACCCGTTTCCTTAATCCTTTCGCCATTCTAAACCCAAATCCGTCTTCCAAATTCCCAAATTTCCACTCAAAAACCCTCAAATCCCCATCTAAAATCCAAACAAAATTTCTCCAAATCTCCCTCAAAACCTCTCCAAATCCACTCATTCCTCTCGGATTTCCCATTAGCAAGACGCTGCGAAGCCACTACGAGCCACCGCGAACCACCGCGAGCCACCGCGAGCAAAAAAACCGGATCCCGCGGAGAACTGCATTTCCGCGATCGCGGTGACCAGCTTCCGCGCCCGCGGCCCTTGAGCGAATCCACACGTTCCACTTTGTGAGTTTTATTTCGCCCTTCTTCGGTTTATTTATATCTATGGCGTATCCAGTTAGGCTGAGTAGGTATGAGAAGGCATTGTGGAATGAAATTGATAGGAAAATCATGTTGTCTACTAAATTTTTCCATGAACCGACATTACATACGTTGGGCTTATATCAGTCGGTTCAACAGTTATTACAGCAGGGTGGTTTAGGTGGTTTGATCCCTTTGCATGCATATACATATAAGCCTCTAGTATTGGAATTTCTGGTTACTTACAGAGAGCTTGATGATGGTAGTATTAGCTTTAGATTGCTTGAGAGGAATTACTCACTGACTAGGAATCAGTTAGGTGAGTGTTTTGGGGTGACGAGTCAGCCTACAGCTGGTTGGGCTGATATTGAGGATAACCCGGGGGTGATGCATTTCTGGACATCAGTGACCCACACTCAGTATAGTCTTGGCCCTAGGTTACAAAATTACAGTATTGTTCATCCGGGGTTGAGGCTCTGTCATAAGGTGATTTCTAACACCTTTTTAGGGAATGGAGAGGTTAATAATATGGTCGCTAAGGATGTTTCTATATGTGGTGTTTGATGGGGGATCAACCTGTGGTCCCTGATTGGGTGACATTATTTTTACGAGCTGTGAGGAAGGCCCGGTCTCAGTCCGGGAAGATTGCTTTTGGAGGCTTGGTTACTCTGATAGCCTTGCGTTTTGTGAGCTTGGATGTTATACGGGGCAAATATAGAGTGGCAGTAGGTGGTGGGATTCGATTTGATCTGTCACAACTGAAGAAGGCCAAGTGTTTATCTGAGGGTGAGAATGGAGGTTGGATCTGGCACTGTGGTAAGGACCATGATGAATATTTACGTCTGCCCAGGGAGTTTGGAGTTGAGGTGACAACTGCTGATTATTATTTGGAGTCTGATGTGATGGTAGCAGAGGATGTACAGGAGGAGGAAAAGGAAGAGTATGAGCAGTATAATGAGCCTCCGCAAAGCACGAGGCTAGTCCTTCTGGTGATGGAGATGCTCCAGAATGGTATGAAGGGATGACTTCTGCTATGGCGCATTTGAGTATGAGGCTTGATTCTATGGATGACCGGCAGGATTATTTTATCAAAGAGCAGGCTAGTAGGAGGAGTACTTTAGCAGATGTGGGGAGGAATGTCAGAGACATGTCCCTCACCATGGATCAAATGAGGGAGCGACAGGAGGCATTTTATCAGCATTATTGGCCTTAGTACCCTCAGTATTTTCCACCGCCAGGTCCCTCACAGTGAGTCTTCTGTTTTCCTTTCCTATATTTTTTATCTGATTAGTCTTTATTTCATTGAGGGCAATGAAAGGTTTAAGTATTGGGGAGGGAGTACTTACTGTTGTATATATGTATAGATGCATCATTTCAGTTTGAGCATTTCAGAAAAATAAAAAAAATAAAAAAGCCATAAAAAAAGAGGCATAAAAATCCTGGGATGAGCTGAAAACTCGAAAGGGCGGCTCAGGTAATAAGCATGTAACCCGGACCAGCATTAGGCTGGGGTAATAAGAGGTTAATGAGAGATGTGAGAAAATTGTGAGCACACCTAAAAGAAAAATGAACAGAGTGATTAGGTGAAAACCCGAAAGGGCGCCTAAGTAGAATGAGTGGTAAAATCAGAGTGTTTAGGGTAATATTCTACTTTGGGGTTTGGGGATTACATGTTAGATGTCGGGTAGATCCTAGGTTGCTCTACACTTTTTGGAGCTTGAGTGTTATATCTTGTATCTGTGAGGTGTGTGATTTGAGCTTTCATGTTTTTGCTCATTATTTCTCTACAGGGGTTCGGGTTGTGAGATTATTTTGAGTGTTTTCTAGTTTTAGATCATTTTCTCCCATTGCTGTCTGTAGACCTTTGTTGATTTATCATGCTTGATTTTATTAATTTTGATTTATGAGCTTACTCGAGGACGAGCAAGGTCTAAGTATGGGGGAATTTGATATGTTGTATTTCATATAGCATAATTAGGACTAGTTAATACATTTTATGTATAGATTTAGGTCCATTTAGTGCTTGTAATGATATATGAGTAGAAGACCGAGGACTTGAAGAAATTGGAAGAATTGAAGTCGGGATTAGAAGATCGAGAAGTGAAGGTCGCGAAGCTGAGCCGTCCGCGGTAGAGCCAAGATTCAGTGTCGCGATCGCGGAGGCCTAAGGCAGCGGTCGCGGGTCAACATTGACTCGGAGGAAGATTCTGCAGTCCGCGGTCGCGGAGGTTGTTCACCGCGGTCGTGGAAGTCCACGTCAGCAAGATCCGAGGCGTCGTTTTATCTATCTATTTATCTTTTATTTTAGTTGCCTTTTATATTTTTATTTCGAGTATTTTTCGAGACTATTTTAGTTTAGTTTTCAGACTTTGTTTTGTATTCTGGTAGACCTAATTTCAAACCTTTTATGTTTTTCTCTCTTATGGAGAACTAAACTCTTTATATTATTCGAGTTGAAGCTTTTCAGACTCAAGTTGTTGTGAGATTCGTCTATTCAGGTTTATTTCTACAGGTTATTTCAATTCTCTTGTGCTTAATTATTATTGATTGTGTTGATTTCTACTTGTCTTGCCAACTTGTTGGAATTGATATTATCTATTGCTAGATCTAGGTTTTCTCGTAGCAAAGCCTGATCTTTGTAGCAACTCAATTGATTTAGGACTCGTTGGACTAAAACAATTGATAAGAGATTTGAATGCATGTTGATTGTTTGACTCGTTGGAATTCAATTGCATGTATCCTGTTTATCCTTGTTCTTAATGCTAATATCCCTATTGTTTATGATCGTTTCATGAATTGTTTGGATGTTAAGTTGCATGTCTCGTTGCCATGTTATAATTCTGATCAGGATAGGAATAACTAAAAGAAATAACTTGTTTGAATCTAGGATCAATAACTTGAGGAAGAAAAGTGGATACTTGAATAGAATTGCTTTCCCCTAATAGATAAAAATCCAACTTTTGTATTGTTTGATTGCCTGCTTTGTTCGTTTCAATTCTTAGTTTCTAGTTTTAATTCCAAAATCCCCCATTTGTTACCTCTTTGAGTTGATAATAATAAAACTTAGGATACAAGTGTCTCTTGGGTTCGACCCCGACTTACCGACTATACTAGTTGTGTAACTAGGGATTTATCTTTGATTTGGCACGACGACTTTCAGCCAGTTACATGTCCTAGATTGTGTGTTTGATGTGGGATTGTGGTTGATTTATGCTCGAATTGCTAGAAATTTTTGAGATTGAGCAATCGGAAAAGACCGCAAATTGTTCTCGCCCAAGCTCGTTAATGACCTGTGAGGGTCTTTAATGACCTGTAAATATGCTCAACTCGAAACCAGATCAAGATATCGTGGTAACGACCCAATAGGTTCGTTAACGAGGCATGTCGAGAGCATGTTCGAGAACAAGTATGGGGTTTTCTTTTAGTTGGTTTCTGTGGATCTTATCTTGGAAAATCATGGTCTTTACATGTACAAATGGCAAGCACCAGCCGAGCTAACACAAAGGCCGAAAAGAAGAAGAGGACTCAAAGGTCCCCGTCTCCTCCCCGCATGGACAATGTTATATTAGCCACTCAAGAGCAAGATAGGATCTTTGACGTTGTGCTAGAAAAGACTACTTCACTAGGTGGTTTTCAAGTAAAAGTCCTAAGTCATTGGGGAATTATGAGGACGTCAAGCACACCTTTGCAATCCTTGGCGTACCTTGCTTATTGAAGAAAGAAAATATGCCACATTATCCGTCTCTTACATCCGAGTTCTTGGCTACTCTCCAAACAAGCTTCAAGAACAAGAACTCAGTCGGAAGGATCAAGTTCCGGCTAGGCAATGTCAATCATGAGTGCACAATGGCTGAGTTTAACGCCCTTCTCGAGCTTCCTCACCTCTCTCGGGATTGCAAGGCCAAAGCCTTCAAGGTCACCGACACTTGGGGTTACATATCCGGGGAGGTTGAACCCTCCGCAGCGGCACTCCCAGGGGCTAGCATCATCAACCCCATCTTTCGGATTATTCTCCGAGTCTTTAGCGCCACTTTTTGGCCCAAAAGAGAGCTTTCATGACCGACATGGGTAGAGGTCGCATGCCTCCGTACTATTCTGTTTGAAGACCCCGTCCCCTTAAACTTGGGGTATGAATGGTTGCAGTACATTGAGAAGCACGTGATCAAGTCAAAGGAGGTGTGGTGCGGAAATCTGGTGAGTCTTCTGGTGGAGAAGCTCGGCATCGATCTTTCACTTTACACGCCATGGCATGCTCAAAAGCTCGACAAGTCATATTGGTTGGCCTCCAACATATTACTTGGCCGGAACGTGCTCCTTGCCCGAGACAAGTTTGAGCTACTATACGTGCCGAATTGGTACGAGTCTTGGATGAGCCGTGCATTCCCGTTGAAGAAGAAGCCACAATCTGAGCCGTCGTTGAGGTCTTGTGAGACAAGGTTTGCTAGGGACGGCGAAGAAATGGATGAAGATGACAATGCAAGGGAGGAAGAAACGGACGCATCCACGGAGGAGCTCGATATCGAGGATGATGACCTCGGTACCGAAGTTCTGGGCGATGATGACAACATCGTTAATGACCTACCTGGGTTCTTTAACGACTACTTCGAGGCTACTAACAAGGTTGCTACCGAGGCACACAGCTTTGGTAACGACCCACCGCAACCGCCTACCGTGCCTCAATCATATGATATGATGCCCTACAACCCGGTGATTTTCCAATACCACTTCCAGCACTAAGACCACTACACACCACCTCCTTAGCCCACCTACTGGATCGAGTGTTCCACCTCCATGGGCTGAAGATTTATCTTTTCATATGCAACAGACACAACTCCACCAGAGACACAACTCCACCAGAGGATGGATCGTTGGGAGAGTGTCTACGTAGCTCGCATGGCTTTGGATGATGTGTGGCAATAGAAGGCGGATGATCGTTGGATGACAATGGAGCAAAGGGTGACGGTTGATGAGGAGCATTGGAGGACCATGTATCAGTTCATGGACAACTTTGAGCGTCAGTTTCCACCACCACGACAACGATTCAGCTTTTAGAAGTTGTTCTTTTCCACTTCAGTTTATCTTGTGAGTTTCTTTCTTTTTCCTTATTCTTTTCTTCTGCTTAGTTTTATTACAGTGGGTACACTATAAGTTTAAGTATGGGGGTAGGGAAGGGAAGAAAACTTGCTTGTTTGTGTGTTTTGTTTGTTTTATCTTGTTTAGTTGTCTTTGTTTAAAAATTGTTTAAAAAAAAAAAATTGAAAAATATAAAAATTCCAAAAAAAGAGTTTTTTAGAATGGATAAATGCCCTGTCTTTTGGTTCTATGATAGTTAATTGCTAGCATGATCATGTAATTTCCTTTCAAGCATGTTTTTGATAGTATAGCCTGATTCTTTATATGAAATTGTTTAGAGGAAATTGAGCATGTATAACTTTTAGCATGAGTAGTACAATCCAACAAAAATTGCTACCTTGTGAGATATTTTTGACCTTATAGGGAGAATATTAAAAATTTCTCTTCTATTCTTGTGTGGTTTACTCTTTTTATGTATATTATCTCTTGGAATTGTATCTATTGCTTGAGACATATATGAGATTTATAGTTCATTACTTGTGAAAGTCATATGATTTAGAACTTATTTTTATGAGGCCTATTTATGCTTATCCACCTTTTACGCGATCCTTCTTTTTTACAACCAAATTTGAGCTTAAGCCTTCTATTTTTAACTCCACAAAATTTTTCCTAGCCGAGATAAGCTTGACCCTATCCGGGGATTAGGACTTAGATTGGAGAGGTATTGTTTTGTAGAGTGAAAAAGTTATGTTTGGTTCGAAATAAGGGTTTTGGGAAGGGTAGATTGGAAGTCTCTTGTTTTGCTTTGTAAAAAATCTCTTAGTAAGTAAAGATGCACAAAGAAAATAAGTTGTTGTGATGATGATTATAAGAGAAAAATGAGGAGAAAGTAGCTCATTAACGACCTCTTTTGGGTCGTTAACGAGGCATTTCAAGAGTAAAAAAAAGGGAAGAGCTGAAATGAAAAAAGTAAAGAAAAAAGGAGAAAAAAGAATAGCAGATGTGCATAGTGTTTAAAGTTAAACCGAAGATTCTTTTGTGTTTTATGAGGCTTTCTAGGATAACAGGTGCGTGAGTTTGTGCATAATGTTTGAGAGAGTTTGGTATGTTTTTTTTAGAGTTTTGGTGATATGTGTGAGTTTTTAGGAGTCTTTGATTCCCGGATATTATTAGCACCACATAGCCAAATATTTTCCACGCCTTATTTGTTATTACCAAGCCCCATTACAACCCAGCCGAATGGAAGCTTCTATGAACTTTTTCATTGAGCCTAAGTTCTCTTGATGATTTTTGCTTGTTTTGACAAATCTTAGGTGGAGAGTTTGGTGATATAAGTTCCAATTTCTATGAGTTTTTGCATATAAGATTGAGTCGAGAGATTGAATTTATAAGCCCATACACTTGAGAGTTGAGTGAAACACAAATATCCTTGGTGAGGTTGGATTGTATTTGCTTATGTCTATTAGTGCTTATATATATGTGATGATGTTAATAGTCATTTTCTATTTTCTGCTATGTTTTGATGTTGCTTTTTTGAGTTGATGGCTATTGCTTGATGAGCATGTTTGTTTGGTTTTGGTTATTGTATAGTGATGGCTTGAGGACAAGCAAGTTTAAGTATGGGGTATTTTGATGTTCGTATTTTTGGTCTAGTTATAGGTGTCTTTCTTAGGTTGTTTAGTTTAGTTTTGTTAGGTTTTATAGTTAGTTTTGTATGTTTTGGATGTGTTTGCATATTTTGTGAAAAGTATGGAAGCTACTCCATTTTGTGTCTTTTTGTAGGTTTTAGAATGGAAAGGAGCACTTTTCAAGCGAAGCTGAAGTCAAGTAGTGGAAGGAGGAACACATAGAAGAGAAGGGAGAAGATTGCATGGAAGATCAAGATAGAGTCCAAAGATAAAGCCAAGAAAGACCTCGTAAAAGCCAAAACATAGTCTCGGTAACGACATGTGAGGGTCGTTAACGAGCTGTAAATCAAGAGTTTTTGTCAAGGAGTTCAGCAGAGTCTACCAACCCTGTGCAGGTCGTTAACGAGGGACCTGTGACGGTAGAGACGGCGCCGACTTTCATAGTTAGTTTGGTTTAGTTTGGTTTAGTTTTGTTAGGTTTTAGAGTTTTGTTAGGTTGTCTTTCTTAGGTTGTTTGGTTTAGTTTTGTTAGGTTTTAGAGTTAGTTTTGTGTGTTTTTGTTAGGTTTTTGGATAAGTTTGCATATTTTGTGAAAACTATGGAAGCTACTCTGTTTTGTGTCTTTTTGTAGGTGTTAGGATGGAAAAGAGCACTTTTCAAGCAAAGTTGAAGTCAAGTGGTGGAAGGTGGAATGCATGGAAGATAAGAAAGAAGATTGCATGGAAAGATCAAGTTAGAGTCTAAAGATAAAGCCAAGGAAAGGTTCGTGAAAGCCAAAATAGAGGTTCGGTAACGACCTGTGAGGGTCGTTAACGAGCTATAAATCAAGAGTTTTTGTAAGGAATTCAACAGAGTCTACCAACCATGTGCAAGTCGTTAACAAGGGACCTGTGTCGATAGAGACAACACCGACTTTCAGTCTTTATATCTTTTATCTTGTTATCTTTAAAGTAGGGTAAGTCTTTATCTTTTTGCCTTTTTATTAGATAGTTTCTTAGTATAAATACCCTTGTTCTAAGCCTAGACAAGGGGGGATTCACGTTAGGACTAGGAGAAGTCGAGAGAGAGAGAGAGAGAGAGAGAGAGAGAGAGAGAGAGAGAGAGAGAGAGAAAGAGAGAGAGAGAGTCGAACTTGGCTTTTTATAGAGAGTAAGGATTTGTTCGGTGATCAATCTCTTGTAGTTCTTCAGGTTTGTTCGGGATTTCACGTGATTGTAAGACGATATTTCCTTTTCTAATTTCAAGTAAGTTTAGTTTTGCTTTCAATGTTCTCTTTAATTAAACTTATTTTCTTTATTTCAATGAAGAATGAGTAGTTTTCTTATCTAGGGTCGGGTTTGAAACCCGACATAGTTGTGCATGTTTGAATGAATGTGTTGAGTCTTTGATTGCCTTCTATCCTTTGAATTACTGGAGTTTTCTTAGATGATAGTCGAAGTAATTTGAGTTTTTAGCTTGATCGAAAGAGAAAGTTATGAACTTGAATGTTGATATTGTTCGTTAACAAAAGTTTCGAGCTTTGGATTCAAAACAAGTAATAATGTGAATTGATTTATGAAAGTTGATTGATTTGCTTGTTAGTCAGCAAAAGTTGATGAATTTATCTTTAAAGGCATGGTCTTTCTCTTCACATAAGTTTATATGCATGGCTATGTCGTGGTGACCCTTGTCCTATATCTTTTTATCCATTGAATTTGTGTAGTTTTGCTTTCAAATCACTCGTTACCGAGTCAACATACCCTCGGTACCGAACCTGCGTTTGGATCGTTAATTGTTGTATTTTCAGTAGAAATCCAAGTTCGTTAACGATCCTGACAAGGTCGTTAACGAGGTTGGTCTTAGCTATTTTTCTTTGTTTTGCTTTGTTTTCCTGTTTTTGTAGTTTGATAGACAGACAACCTTGCTTCTCGTGGACGATCATGACTTCGCTATACACAGCGCGGTCTTGAGTTATAAATTTATTTGTTGTCAAGAAAACCCTCTCAACACAAATCAAGGAGGAACTCATGGCCCATAAGTTGGATTTTGGTTAACCATGAAGAAGAGTGGAGTATTCTTGTGACTTTTGGTGAACTAGTGCAAAAACTTGTCTTATGTTTTGTCAAGGATTTTAAGTTGGTTTTCTTAAAACTTTATATAATAATGAGAGGAGTGTGGCTGAATTGTGAGTGGTGTGGGTTTAGGGTTATAAGGCTTGTTTTTGGCCTCCTTTCTCCCTTAGACTTGAAACCATGAATGTTCTCTCTTTTACTTGTTTTTCAATCTAAGTTTGTTTGCTCTTTTGGTTTCAATTCTCGTTGTTTGATCGTTGGTGATCCATATCCGACGTTCTTTCAACTTAGTTTGTTGATCTTGGTGAGTAATATCCAAGATTCAACATCCATATCCAATGCTCCATCAATCCGCTTCCATTAGCTCCATCGATCGTTCTATTTCCATCTCGGTGGATTCTGCGCTACCTCAGTATAATCGCCATAACTTCAAATCTACACATGATAGCTTGCATATAGGAATAGTTTAGATGCGTGTTTTATTTATGTTTTAGCTAGTTTTAGGTTGGTTTTTATCTAATTTTTAGGTTTTTGTGTTGTCGGGTAGTTTGTGCTTGTTTGCTCGGTTTTGCAGGTTTTTATGTTTATGAGCAAGAGCGGGACGAGTCTTAATTGATCATGGCGGTGGTGGATGAGTTGAAGAAACTAGTAGATGGTACAATGAAGCTTGGAGTAGAAGAGAAGAGAAAGGAACAAGGTTAGAAGCGCTGGATGCAACCCGAGTAATCAAGCCGAGCAATCTTATCTAAAGCCAATTGTGATGGTTGCTCATTGCTCGGCCAAGCAATTGACAACCCGAGGAATTGGGGATTTCATGCGGACATCATGGGCTGACATTTGGGCTTCATATTTGGGCTTGGGTTATATCTTCCGAGTAGTAGCTTAATGATAGATTTTAGGGTTATTTTAGGAGACTTATATAAACCTTTGTTAGTTTATTTTTATGATAACTTTCATCATAACTTTTGGAGGCTAGGTTTTCTCTCTCAATAGAGCATCTTTGAAACTCTTGTAAGTTTATTTTCAATTTAATTATGCATTGCTAAACTTATTGTGTTTGGATAGTTATCGAAGTCTTGATTTGCATATTGTTGTGAGGTTTGATTGATTCTCAATAAACTTGAATAGAATTTGTTCCATGTGCTTAATTGAATCTAAACTAGGGTTTTTTTAGATTAGCTACCTAATTGAATTTTCTAGTTATAACTTAATTTTATTAATTACCGGTTGGAGTTAATTTGATCAAGAGTATACTTTAATCAATTTAGTGCTGGTTGGACTAGTTGGTTAAAGAAGGGAATAAATTCACAAGTCACTTAGATGTTTGGTTGGTCTAAGAGCTTGTTTCTATTGATAACTTGAATCATTATGCTATTGTTTAATTGAATCTAGAAGGTCTTCTAGGTTGTTAGATAATTAGCGTTGTTAGACTGGTAGTTCTATTAACTAAATCTGAAGTTCGGGTTTCAATCCTTAGTAGGGTCATAATCCACAATAGATTATTCAAGTGAGAAGAGAATCATGAGAATCGATGATCAACAAAGCAATGTCATGATGGATTTAACTAGTTGAACACGCTTGTCTCTTATTGATTTGAATCATCATTTTCATTTATATTTACTTTTATTTTGCATCTTAGATTAGACTTTCAATCATAACCCCCCCCCCTTTGGTTACTTGGCAACCAAGTAATAACACAACGAGTCCTTGTGGGATCGACCATTACTTGCTGCTCACTGAGTTGGTAAAGCTAAGGTTTCTTTGATAGGTATTAACGACCACTCAAAATACCTCATCAAATTTGGCGCCGTTGCCGGGGAACTCGTCACTATTTGTGTTCTTACTTTTGTGTTGTTTTTGGGTGTGAACCAATTATATGGTTCATACCCGTGCTACTGACTCATCTCCATTATTCTTTGATCTAGATATTGGCAGGACACTCTTCAAGTTAAGGAAGGAAATCTGGAATCACTTTCGGGCTCTACCATTCTTTCTTGAGGAATCTGAATCTGAATCAGTAACTGAATCTGAATCTGTTGAGATGGCTGACCAAACGTTGAGACAATTGACTGCACCAAATCTGGCACAACAACCATTGGCGGTGCAATTTCCTGCTCTTGGTGAAGGAGTCAAGTTTGAGATGAAATCTGGACTGATTCACCTTTTTCCTTCATTCCATGAGCTTAGTGGTGAAGATCCCAACAAGCATCTTTCTGAATTTCATGTTGTGTGCTCAAGCATGGAACCCGCTGATGTGACTAATGAACAAATCGCACTGAGAGTCTTTGCTTTTTCTCTCAAGGATCAGGCTAAAGATTGGTTTTATTACTTGGCTCTGGGAAGTATTGATACATGGGCTAAGATGAAGCAAGCTTTTCTAGAGAAGTACTTCCCTGCTACAAGGCTCAACGATCTAAAAAAGAGAATTAGCAACATTGAACAAGAAGCTAATGAGTCCTTTTACGAGTATTATGAGAGATTCAAGACGTTGATAGCCAGCTGTCCTTTCCATGGCTGCACTGATCAAGACCTGATTTTATACTTATTTAATGGCCTCTTGGATGATGAGAGAAGAATGGTGAATGCAGCTTTCCAAGGCAATATTCTCAACAAGACTCTTGTTGCTGCATTTGAACTATTTACACAGCTGTTTGAGGGCACCAGACAGTTCAGAAGAGACTAGCTCAAAAGCTGCAAATTCTATGGTGGCTACTTCAAGAATCTAGGATGAAGTCATTGAGTTGAAAACAATAATGAGGTAACTTTTACAACAAGGTGGAATACAACAGGTGAAATCCTGTGAAATATGTTGTGACAACATGCACCTCACTGATGTTTTCCCTACACTTCAAGATCCAAACGCTGAGGTGAATGCATTGGGAGTTTATGGACCACCTAGGCCGAGGTATGACCCCTTCTCCAACACGTACAATCTAGTTTGGAAGGATCATCCTAACCTAAGGTACGAAAATTCAACCTCGTCCTCAGGGAGCCAATTAGAATGCTTTGTCTAATGAGGATATGATTTGGACTCTTGCACAAACTGTGACTACAATGCAAGGCTCAATAAGCCAATTTCAATAAGAGACCAAAGTCTAGCATCCACAATTTAGAGACTCAAGTCAGTCAAATTGCCAACGTTGTAGGCAAGCTGGAAGCTAGAGATTCAAGTAAGCTACCCTCTCAGACTGAGCTTAACCTAAAACAGAACGTGAATGCTACCACTTTGAGGAGCAGGTGAGAACTTCAAGTCGAGCCCAGGGACGAGAATGTATTAGCCAAGAGGGGAGTGGAGGAAGAAGACAAGGACGAAACTGAGGAGAAAATCGGATTGTCAGATGTCATTCCAAGTAACTCGTCCAGAAACAAATTGCTCGGCTTGCCTGCTAAAAGCGCGGCCGAGCAATTGTCAACCCACGTAATTCCTCCTCAGTCTAGATTGCGCGGGTTTCTTGCTAAAAGCGCGGCCGCGCAATTGGGAGCCAACCCGAGCAATCTGGGCGATGATGGAGATTCTTCTGAACACCTCTGAAGGCCTATGCACCTATTCCACCCTTTCCAGAGGCATTAAAAGAAACCCGAAAGTTGGAGAACAACAAGGAATTGTTCTAGACGTTCAGCAAATGTGAGGTAAACATTCCTTTACTTAACTTGATTAAGAGCATTCCTAGATATGCTAAGTTTTTGAAAGATTTGTGCACCATAAAGAGAACTCAAAAGTTTAAAGGGAAACAAAAAATTTCTGTGAGTGAACATGTGTCTGCTGTGTTTCAAAGGTGTATGCCTCAGAAATGTGGTTACCCTGGCATGTTCACTATTCCCTACATAATTGGTGAAACAAAAACTGATAAGCCATGCTAGATCTAGGTGCTTCAATAAATGTTTTGCCTTACTCAGTGTATAAAATGCTTGAATTGGGTCCTCTGCAACAAACTGGCGTTGTAATACAATTAGCTGATAGATCAAATGCGTACCCTAGAGGAATAGTTGAAGATGTGTTTTTTATGGTTGATACTTTAATATTTCCTGCTAATTTCTATGTTTTAGATATGGACCATGATAAGCATGTTGCACCTATTTTGCTAGGTAGACCTTTTCTGAAAATAGCTAAAACCAAAATTGATGTGTGCAGTGGTTCCTTGACCATGGAATTCGACGGGGAAAGGGTAGAGTACAATATCTATGATACAATGAAATATCCTCCCGAAGCTTCCACTCTTTGGTTGATAGATGTTGTAAAACCACTTGCTCAAGAATTTTTCAATATGCATGAATCTGAAGCTTTGAGATCCACCTTGGAAAATGCTATTATGAATGATACTTCGGATTTGGAATTAAGAACTGACCTGCAGTAAGTGGTGGCTGAGTTGAATGCTCACTTTGATAGTCCACCCATGCCGCCGAGCTCAAAGCCCATACCACTAACCTTGCCGAGCGAGAAGCTTTTTCCATCTGTTGTGCAGGTAGCGGTGGTAGAATTGAAGCAACTTCCAGACCATCTCAAGTATGCCTTCTTAGGTGATGGGGACACTTTATTAGTAATTATATCCAACAGGCTCACCAAGGAGCAAGAAGGAAGATTAGTAGCAGTGCTAAGGGAGCATAAGACGGCCATAGGGTGGGCCATTGTAGACATTAAAGGGATTAGTCCCTCAACATGTATGCATCGGATACTATTGGAAGATTGATGTATGCCTTTTTAGTTGTGTTTTTAGGGTGTGTTTTTAGTGTGTTTAAGTCTTTTTCTTTAGTTTTGTGTTTTGTTTTGAGTCGTTTGTGTAGGTTTTTGTATTTTCTTAAGATATGGAGTCTACATAAGCTTTGGTGGTGTTTTGTAGGTTTTTAGAAGCTATTTGGAGCACTTTTGAGGAAAAGAGCAAAATCGAGGAGGAGCACTTAAGGAAAAGCTCAAGGAACTAAGTTCATAAAGTTATTGAATATCAAGTTTAAGCTTGGAAAGAGATAGAGAAATTCGTTACAAGAACATAGGAAAATGAATCGAGTCAAACGGAGTTGTAACGAATCCGCTACACAAGTTTTACTCAAAGTTGTTCGAAATGCTGAACAAGGTCGTTAACGAGGCTCTCAGGTCGTTAACGAGGCGCCCCGAGACGCAGCGGAGATTCGAGTCGGCGTGAATTAAAAGCTTTTATCCTATTTCCTTTTATGTTATTAGATATATATAGAAGGGATATATCTTATTAGAAGATTTATTTCCTTAGAGATAGATTTAAGATAGAATAGTTACTCTATAAATACACTTGTCCCCTCTTTAGTTTTCTTATCATCCAAGAGGAGGAGGAGGAGGAGAGACGGCTGAGAGGAGGCTAGAGAAGGAGAGGAGTTTTGTGGAGAAGAACTATTGTTTTGGATTCAAGTTGTAAGCTTTCCCTTTTATTTAATATAGTTGTTTGTTTTTAATTATGCTTTGTGAGTAGTCTTTCTCTCTAAGGTTGGGGTTAAACCCAACAATGGTTGTGCATGCTTGTTTGCGATCATGATTTGATTGTTTTTATTGCATGAATCTTCTCTCTTGTTCTTAATCCTTGAAACGAAAGTTGATAGGGAATTTCTCATTCATAGTTAAAGCGAAAGCAAAGACCTTGAATCAGAATAGTCAATTTAGGGTTTTGAAGTGAAAGCAGATCACTCCTAGTTGAAGTAGAAGAGATTAGATAGTAAGTTTATTAATTTAGCGAAAGTTGATTGATTTACTTGCTTTAGTTAATGAAAGTTAGCGCCTTTATGTGATAAAAGCATGATCTCTGTGTTTCATTAACGTTTGGCATGCATAATTGTTGTTGTGGTGACACCTTTACCTTAGAATTCCACTTTCTCTTGTTAAAAACCCTTGCTTTATTGATTGCTTTCGTAACAAGTAACAAAACTTGATACTGACTTTCTCCCTGCGGACGAACCTGACTCTTCTATACTCAGCGGGGTCTTGACTATAAATTTATTTGTTGTCAAGTTAAATATCCCTATCCACAAAGATGAGGCTACACCGTCTAGACAGCCCAGAGAAGGTTGAATCCCCCAATGATGGAGGTGGTAAAGAAGGAGGTGTTGAAGCTCCGTCAGGTAGGTATGATCTTTCTAATTTCTGATAGCAAATGGGTCAGCCCAACTCAGGTTGTCCCTAAAAAGGGTGGCATCACAGTGGTTGAGAATCACAAGGGTGATCTCATTCCCACCAGAGTTCAGACCGTGTGGCGAGTTTGTAATGACCATCGTAAGCTTAATGCCGTAACCCAGAAGGACCATATCCCATTACCTTTCATTGACCAAATGTTGGAACGACTTGTCGATCGTTCATTCTATTGTTTCTTGCATGGGTATTTTGGATATTTTCAGGTAGCCATAGCACTAGAGGATCAGGAGAAGACAACATTCACTTGTCCTTTTGGCACCTTTTAATACTAAAGGATGCCTTTTGGACTGTGCAATGCTCCAGCTATATTCCAACGGTGTATGGTTAGTATCTTTTCTAAGTACATAGAGATCTTTTTTGAGGTATTTATGGATGATTGTACAGTCCATGGGAATGACTTTGATTCATGCTTAACTCATTTGACACTGGTGCTTAAACGATGTGAAGATACTAATCTTGTTCTCAATTATGAAAAATGTCATTTTATGGTAGAGCAAGGTATAGTACTAGGCCATGTAGTGTCTTCTTGGGGTATTGAGGTCGATAAGGCTAAGATTGAAGTAATTCAATCTTTGTCGTATCCTATTAATGTGCGTGCAGTGCATTCTTTTTTAGGCCATGCAGGGTTTTACCGCAGGTTTATTAAAGACTTCTCAAAAATTGCCTCCCCCTTATGTGAGTTGTTGAAGAAGGAAGCAGAGTTTGAGTTTGGTGAGGCTTGCAAGACGGCGTTTGATGAGCTAAAACTCCGCCTCACCACAGCTCCCATTATTCAAGTCCCAAATTGGTCTCTTCCCTTTGAGATCATGTGTGATGTTAGTGACTATGCAGTAGGGGCTGTTTTGGGACAAAAGAAGGGCATGGCGTCTCATGTCATTCACTACGCCTCTATGACATTGAATGAGGCCTAGAGGAACTACTACACCACGGAGAAGGAGCTCATGGCGGTTGTGTTTGCATTGGAAAAATTTCGCTCCTACTTGTTGGGAACAAAAGTGATCGTTTATACAGATCATGTAGCACTCCGCTATCTGCTGACGAAAAAGGAGGCCAAGCCCAGGTTAATCAGGTGGATCTTATTGTTGAGTGAGTTCAACATTGAGATCAAAGACAAAAAGGGGCTGAGAATGTGGTTGCTGATCATTTGATTCGTCTGGTGATGGAAGAACAAAGTAGCCCAGAGAGTTCACCCATTCAGGAGGAATTTCCTGATGATACCCTGTTTGCTATTAAGGTTGTAAAACCTTGGTATGCACACTTGGTCAATTTCCTTGTTATGGGTGAGTTTCCACCAACGTTCACAAAAACTCAAAAGGACAAGTTAAGAAGTGAAGCAAGATATTACATCTGGGATGATCCATATTTGTGGAAGCACTGCACTGATCAAGTAATCCGATGATGTATCCCGGATAATGAGGTAACTTCTATCTTAACCTTTTGTCATAATTATGCATGTGAGGGCCACTTTAGTTCTAACAAAACAACTAGAAATGTATTGGATGCAGGATTTTACTGGCCAAGCATTTTTAGGGATGCTCATGGTTTTTATAAATCCTGTGACCGATGTCAAAGAGTTGGGAATATGTCCCAAGGAATGAGATGCCTCAATGTATGGGGCATTGACTTTATGGGTCCTTTTCCTAATTCTTTTGGGAATTATTATATTTTGCTTGCGGTGAACTACGTTTCCAAATGGGTGGAAGCGACCACCAGGACTGACGATTCTAAAGTGGTGACAGATTTCTTGAACACCAACATTTTTACTAGATTTGGAGTCCCTAAAGCTTTAGTTAGTGACAAGGGATCCCACTTCTGTAATAGGATGGTGAGTGCATTATTGAAAAATTATCATGTCACACACAGAGTCTCTACAGCATACCATCCTCAGACGAATGGCCAGACAAAGGTGTCTAACAGGGAAATCAAGTCCATTTTGGAAAAGACTGTTGCACCAAACAGAAAAGATTGGAGTGTTAGGTTGGATGATGCATTATGGGCATACAGGACTTCTTTTAAAACACCAATTGGAATGTCACCATTTCGATTAGTGTTTGGTAAAGCATGTCACCTACCGGTGGAAATTCAACACAAAGCATATTGGGCAGTCAAGAAGTGCAACATGCAAGCAAATGAGGCGGGCGAGTTCAGTAAAACTTTAACTCCAAGAATTGGAAGAAATCAGGCTTGAGTCTTATGATAATGCGGTCATATATAAAGAAAAGACAAAGGCCTGGCATGACAAACATATATGGAGGAAGAATTTCAAAGTTGGGGACAAAGTTCTTCTGTTTCAATCCCGCCTCAAGTTGTTTCCTGGAAAATTAAGCTCAAGATGGTGAGGTCCTTTTGTGGTAGCATTTGTATTTCCACATGGCGTTGTTGACATCTATGATGGGGTTACTAATTCCATCTTCAAAGTGAATGGTCAGAGGCTGAAGCCATATTATGAAGGATTCAACGGTGCCACTTTGGAAGAAACGGCTCTACAAGAGCCGGACCAAGAGCCTTAATACCCTTTTTACGTCAAGCTAATGACGTTAAACAAGCGCTTCTTGGGAGGCAACCCAAGGTTTAGTTTAGGTTTGCTTTGAATGTTGTTTTAAGTTTTAAGTTTTTGCTTTTGTTTTATTAGTTGTTTAGTTTTGGTAGAAATAATCCTCAGACCTACAGTAGCTAAAAGCTCGGATTAGGGACTAAAATTGTGTGGCCAAGCAATCTGGCAACTAATTCGAGCAATCCAAGCTCAAGGCAAATTGTGCGGGTTGCATGCTAAAAGCGCGGCCACGCTTTAAGAATGGGGGAAGGGAATTACTATTGCATTGCATGTAGTTTTATTAGTTTAGGCATATTTAAAATTTTTGCATGCATTGATTAAAAAATCCTTGAAAAATGAAAAAAAAATCAGAAACATTTGAAAAATACAAAAATATTGCATTTAGGTTCATATTTCCCCATTGTTTGATTCCACTTGTTTTTCTATGCTAAGTATGAGTCCTAACCCACGATTTGCATAATTTGCTGAAGTTGATATGATATGAGCATGATCATTGATTGATTACCTTGATTATAGGGTTGTGCATGTATTTAGCTTGGGTATTAGATTCATTTTGAAGTTCTAGACAAAAAAATTTGCCTTATGAGATTTTTGTCCTTTCATGATCATATTTGTTCTCTACATTCTTGAGTGTATCACCATGATTATCTAGCTCTAGAACTTGCGTTATGACTCTTTTTCAAGGCTGGTTTATATGATTAAATGAATGACATTAAAATGATTGAGGCAATGTTTCTTATTAGCCTATTATTTCCATTCCTACCTTACAAGATCCATGTTCTTGATACCCCATTTCTTTTGAGCTTTAAGTCTATTTTTGATAGTACCACAAAATTTCCCTAGCCTAATAAGCTTGACCCATCCGGGATTTAGGACTTTAGGTTGTGTTTTTGTTTTGTGTGAGTTATGTACAAGTATGGGGGAGTTTTAAGAAAAGGTGGAAAAGAGGAAATACAAATCTTGTGTGTAAAGTGAAAAAAAAATGAAGGTGAAAAGTATGTGCAAAGCAAAAGAAAAAGTTCAGTTTAATTGTTAGTAGTCTTTATAAAGCAAAGAAAGAGTTGAAGAAGAGGCAAAGAAAAAAGTGAAGAAAGAAACAAAGTGTTTAAAAGAGAGTATGTGGAGTTGGAAAAGAGAGTTTGGGAAAGTTGAGAAAAGAAAGTGTGTTGAAGTTTGGGTTTAGGATTAGTTCTTTATCTCGGATTTAGCACCACAAGCCAAATATCATCCCTTCCAAATTTCTCTTTACCTTGGCGGCTTGGCCCCATTACAACCCTTAAAAAGACCTCTTGATTTTTGTTATGTGTTTGATCCCCAACGGTGGAGATTTAGAACTCTGATGCAAGCACATGGTAGTCTAGTTTTCATGGTTGATTTTGAGTGAAACACATACCCTTAAACACTTGAGAGTTTGAGTGCAAACACAATTTACCTTGGTGAGGTCTAGAATGAATGAATGGTCTTTACTTTTTGCTTGTTATAATGCATGTTAGGAAGTCTTGGTCGGGTTTTTGATTATATGTGAAATGCTTATTTGATTTGAGATGGATGTATGATTGCATTTATGTGGTGTGATTTGGATTTATGTCTTGCTTGAGGAAAAGCAAGGGTTAAGCATGTGGGAATTTGATAGCTTGCATATAGGAATAGTTTAGATGCATGTTTTATTTATGTTTTAGCTAGTTTTAGGTTGGTTTTTATCTAGTTCTAGGTTTTTGTGTTGTCGGGTAGTTTGCGCTTGTTTGCTCGGTTTTGCACTTTTTAGGTTTATGAGCAAGAGCGGGACGAGTCTTAATTGATCAAGGTGGTGGTGGACGAGTTGAAGAAGCTAGGAGATGGTACAATGAAGCTTGGAGTAGAAGAGAAGAGCAAGGAACAAGGCTAGAAGCGTTGGATGCAACCCGAGTAATCAAGCCGAGCAATCTTATCTAAAGCCAATTACGCTGGTTGCACATTGCTCGGCCGAGCAATTGACAACCCGAGCAGATGGGGATTTCACGCGGACATCATGGGCCGACACATGGGCTTCATATTTGGGCTTGGGTTATATCTTTCGAGTAGTAGCTTAATGGTAGATTTTTTAGGGTTATTTTAGGAGACTTATATAAACCTTTGTTATTTTATTTTTATGATAAATTTCATCATAACTTTTGGAGGCTAGGTTTTTCTCTCAAGAGAGCAACTTTGAAACACGTGTAAGTTTGTTTTCAATTTAATTATGCATTGCTAAATTTATTGTGTTTGGCTAGTTATCGAAGTCTTGATTTGCATATTGTTGTGAGGTTTGATTGATTCTCAACAAACTTGAATATAATTTGTTCCTTGTGCTTAATTGAATCTAAACTAGGATTTTGTTAGATTATCTACCTAATTGAATTTCTAGTTATAACTTAATTTTATTAATTACCGGTTGGAGTTAATTTGATCAAGAGTATACTTTAATCAATTCAGTACCGGTTGGACTAGTTGGTTAAAGAAGGGAATAAATTCACTCACTTAGATGTCTGGTTGCTCTAAGTGCTTGTTTCTATTGATAACTTGAATCATTATGTTGTCGTTTAATTGAATCTAGAAGGTCCTCTAGGTTGTTATATAACTAGGGTTGTTAGCTAAACTGGTAGTTCTATCAACTAAATCTGAAGTTCAGGTTTTAATCCTTAGTACGGTCATAATCCACAATAGATTATTCAAGTGAGAAGAGAATCAAGAGAATCGATGATCAACAAAGCAATGCCATGATGGATTTAACTAGTTGAACACGCTTGTCTCTTATTGATTTGAATCATCATTTGTATTTATGTTTACTTTTATTTTGCATCTTAGATTAGACTTTCAATCATAAACCCCCTTCTTTGGTTACTTGGCATCCAAGTAATAACACAAATACACGTGTCCTTGTGGGATCGACCCTTACTTTCCGCTCTACTGAGTTGGTAAAGCTAAGGTTTCTTTGATAGGTATTAACGACCACTGAAAATACCTCATCAACACATCATCTACATCTAAAATTTGGAGGGTTTCAATTAGACTCAAAGATCTAACTTCTCGTTTTGCAATCACTAAAGTCCGAGTTCGGACCAAGAAGATCCATCCAATTGAAGACGGGTCAGATTCCTTGGTGTTTGTTGTCGGACTTCCTTGGAAGCCTTTGAAGGCGATCCCTTTGCATCATCTACACCATCGATCATTTCATCACACTTTTCGTTTCAATTAGACTCAAAGATCTAACTTCTCGTTTTGCAATCACTAAAATCCGAGTTCGGACCAAGAAGATCCATCCAATTGAAGACGGGTCAGATTCCTTGGTGTTTGTTGTCGGACTTCCTTGGAAGCCTTTGAAGGCGATCCCTTTGCATCATCTACACCATCGATTCTTTCATCACACTTTTTCCATTTTTTGAAATTCTGCACAAATTACTAAGATGTGCTAGAAAGAACAACAACTAGCTATAGAAAGCAAAGTAATTATTTTGGTAGATTGTGGTTGAATGACTCAGACAATCCACAATCTATTTTTTTTTATTTTGCGTGATTTATAATACCAATGAAACTATCTATTAGCAAAAAGAAAAGTAAGGAATTATGGAAATGAAGAGAGAAAATCCGGTTATTGTGCAAGAATCAACAAGCACTGAAATTTTCACGCAGTTTAATCTCAATCAACTAAGCAAGTAATCAAATGAATTATCTTATTATATGGAGAGAAATAAACATGTTATACATCAGCTTGCAATAAATATCCAAAAAATATGATTTTTAAAGCATAAAACCCTTAAAACTCTCCTAGTTGGTTAAGAAACTTATAGTCCATGTAAAGGAAACCTAGGTTGAATTTTGTGGTTTATGGAAATGGTGGGATGAGGGTGGTGTATCTTAGTAAAGTCTCATCCTTTTGTGGAGATTTTGGTGGCTAGATAAAGTGGAGGGTGGTGGTGGTGGTGGTGACGTGTACTCGAAATTTCTCTTGACCAAATTGGATATTGATTGTCTTGCTAGTAAAATTCACACTTCTCAAAAGTTAATTTTATTAAGATATAGATAAAAGTATTAAAGGGAAAACTTAAGATAACTTATCCTACAAGCATTCCTAAGACGTACTCATCCAAACTAGGGTTTTGAAGCCTCTTTCTTTCTCTCTAAAATTCTATCCAAACATAAGATAAAATAAACCTAGTTAGCTTCCTTAGAATCCTTAAAAGATATCCTAAAAGGTCATAAGATAACTAACTTACAATTGTTTATAGTATAAAACTTGAAAGATAAGAATACAACCAAGTCTTCCATCTAGAACATAGATGGTTGACTTATAGTCCTAAACACATAACAAAATTGTGAAGTAAAGAAATACAACTATTTAAGATAAGTACTTAAATTAGAATATGATAAAGATAGTTGACCAATACTAACATGTCACAATTACCTTAACCTATTACCTACTAAATTTGACCCTCAATTAAGATAGACATGTCATGCTTCTAACTTTAGTATGAAAGATTTATAACCTTTAATGGACATCCAAATGCTCATTCAAACTCGAGCCACTAATCATAAATTAAATAAACTTGAGTGTTGTTGGCTCAATTGATGTTGAAGAATGATGATCCGCTTACGCTTGGATGGCTCGTAAATCTAAGTTGCTAGGCAAACTAGAAGTTCTCTTGTTCCTTGATGAAGTTGCTTAGCTCTAGTTATTGGACCATTAGATAGGGACTCGAATCAAGCAATAGACATCTTGTGGAGTCTCGTGTGGCTGACTTGCATCAAAAGCTTTGCAATCGTATATTCCATCCAACTTCATCGGGAGAGATAAATAGTAACCAACCTGTGGTGAAGCAACTAAGGATGTGCTTCATCTTACCGAACAACTTAGCCTTGATCCCAAGATGCTCCTCCAAAGCCAAGAATCCTCACTATGCTCTTGGACTTGTGAAAAATCATTACCCCTAGCTAGATTCGCCCTAAACCATTCGATCCAAGGAAATTCCTTGCGAAAATGGATACCAAGGTCCAAGTTAAAGAATTGTAACTTAGTTTGTCAATAAAGGCAAATTAAACAATTTTCAGCAGGTTCATTTTGCTGGCAAGAATGATCATCACAGAGAAAATTACAAACCAAAATATTTACTTTATAGCGGAACCAAACTGGGGAAAGAAGAAGAAGAAGAAGAAGAAGGAGGAGGTACAATGTCCATCACGAAGTAAAGATTTGTTGGCAGATTATGCAGTGATCAGAAATCAATTCCGCCATAATACTTCCTCCTTGTATTTTCAGGCCACTTGTCCGCTTATGCCAGAGGTGAATGCCGTAAGTCCTTCCGCTCATTAACTGGGCCAGCTTTGCCTTAGCCCACCTCGCTTGGGCGGCCGTTGTGGGCCTCTCAAAAAGCCCAGAAATCCTATTCCAGTCCGCCGGGTAGAATGCCTCGGGTGGCAGAACCGTAAAATTGTACACACTCAAGCCTCCGACGACGACAGCGCCGTTGTTCCTCCTCTTCTCCCCGTTTGTTTTAACCTTCTCGATGACCCTTGAGACAAGGTAGGGCCCATTGTGGCCCCACTTATTCCCGTTGAAACGCGCCACGAACTCCTTTATGAACCTCAGAACAAGCGGGTGAGCTCTGTCAAAGATCAGAACCGCATTGTTGAGCCTCGACCAGCCCCCTGTCTCCGCGTCCAAACTCTGCGCTCCGATGGAGTTTCTCAGGCCGGACAGGCTTCTGAGGATGATGAAGTCCGTGTCCAAGTAAACCCCGCCGTACTTGTACAAGAAGACGAGCCTCATCAGATTCGAAAGGTTTTGGGCGAAGGGGACCCGGCCGGTGTCGATCTCGCCTCTCTTGACCCCTCTGTACCATTTCAGGGCGGGGGTGTGCCTGAAGAGCCGGGGGATGTCCGGCGCAATGGGGAGGATCCTGAAGCCCCGGCCGGAGATGGGCTTCAGAATGGACTCCCCTCTGGGGGAATCTAGTGTTTTGGAGAGGATGATCAAGCATCCATTTTGGTGGGACTTGAAGAGGCTCTCCAGGGACACCATCTCTCTCTTGCCGAACAGGGCGGCAGGGGAAATCCACACCATGAAGAACAGGGCTTCGCAGGCGCCGCTGCCCAGGAACCTCGTAACTCTCTGATCGAAGATGCCCACCACTTTCCTTGATTTGTGAACGTGGGGGACTCTTCTCGCAGGTGCCAGGCCTGTGAGAGCTTGTCCTGAAATGTTTTCGTTTTTCAATTTCAAGCTTCTGGAGATGACGGGGAGGTTTGAAGAGGTTTGAGACTGGATAGGAAGACTGGGAAGCAGGGATTGGGCGAAAATTGGGGTACAGAAGATGAGCGCAAGGGCGATGATGGAAATAAAGATCACAACTTTGTAGTGTTTGTGACTCGCTTTGTTGGGTTTCCTGCATTCGGATATCTTCACAGGAGGAGGGTACAACTTCTTCATAGACATTGTTGCTGCTTCCAAGTCAACCAAGAGTATGCTTTCATGGCTGCTTTTACAGGCAAAATTTCGATTTGGCCTGTAAGAGGAGGGCGTGTCCCTGCTCAGTTGTGGGACTTGAGAAAACCAGAGTGAATTGTTTTTTCTTTTTTCTGGGTATAATTTTGTGGTGTTCAATTGTGATTTGTGACCCGCGGATTTTGCTTAAAGTTTAGTTAATGTTTTTTTTTTTGATTCAAAAGTTTAGTTAATGTTTGAAGAGCATGGATGAATGAATATGTGCGCGGAGTTTTAATCATGAAATTTGGTTTATGAGTTATTATTCTATGGTACTTATTGTTTTGGAGACGTTGATTTGCCGCACGTCCATGCCGTTTTTATGAATGATTTTTTATTTTGTTTTAATGTTTGATTTGCCTATTTGGGATACTTATGATAGGTTTGCTTCATAAATTCCAAAGGAAAAATATACTCTTATCCTCTGGGTAGCCTGTTGTTATTCGAAAGGAAAACATCATATACATGGCAATGAAGTGACATCATATGAAGAAAAATACTATTGTTATTTTAATTTTGATTACATTTATCTTATACTATAATCTAATTAAAATCTATTACATTCATAGTATACTATAATCATAAGATAAATGTCAGATATATTAGCTAAGTGATACTACATTACAATATATTGTATTCTAGCGGGTTAAAATACATAAGTCGCTAATATACTATGTGCTATATTAATAATGTATATAAAACTAGTTGAAGTCTTGTACCACATATATGGATAATATTACTATAATTTTAAATATTTTATATATTTTTTACACAAAACAATATATTAAATGATAATAACAAATTTATCATAAGGCCTCGATTTATATTAATTCTATCTATATAATTCGATATATAGGTTGAATATTTCATGCATATTATTATAATATTTATATAAATGATGGAAATTAATTTATTCATGCAATTAAATGTAGAATATAGTTTCTTATAAAAAAAAATATAGTGTGTACTAAAATATATCACATATATCTATAAATAAATTATATACTTGGAGCCTAAGTTTTATTAAAAGAGAAAATATTATTATGTATAAAAAATAATATTGAAAATATTATCATTTAAATCAATTTTTATTAAAAGATGTGTGTATAAAATAATATAGAAAATATCAATCCATAGATAGAAATTTTTATTGATAGAAAATTATATAAATATGTTATATATTTTATTAAAAATATTAGATGTATACAAAAAATAATACAACTTATAATAATATTTATCATTAAAAAATTTGACATTATTTTATTCAAACAATGTCATATGACGCAATTGTTTCAATAGACATAGTTTCTATCGTGGACCAAACATATATGATTATATCCACTTTCTAGAGAGAGGGGCTCTTCCTTCTCTCTAGAAAAGTGGAAGCTTTGATATAGGGCCGAGAAGGCCGCCGACCTCTGGCCGAGAAGGCCGCCGACCTCTGGCCGAGAAGGCCGCCGGTTTCCCTAGGCTGAGAAAGCCGTAATCTTTTGCCGAGAAGGCGTGAAATTTACCAATGTTTTTAGACTTTTCTCAAGCTTAATTAAGTGCGAGCATACAATCGTTGATGTTTGTATAGGGTTATCGTTGGAGATTCTTGCCTTGGTGCTATGATCGTTGATGTTATCGCTGATGTTTTCAGACTTTTCTCAGGTTTAATTAAATACAAAGGTTGTTTCCCCCGGTGATCGTGTTGGCTCACCGATTGTCTGTTACATCGACATCTTTTGCCTTTGATTTCGTCTAATGATGACATCTTCTCTAGATCTTGGGGATTGTTGGGATGGTTTCCGCTCCCATCGCCCCCTTTGTATTTTTGTCCAGTAGTCTGCAATATAAATTTCGTCTTGCCGTCAGTTTTGGCCGTGTTTTTGTTCCGATCAACTGATCAAGACTGTTTGGATTTGTTAACGTGGATGTTTATCCATCATGATTTTTTTGTGGCTTGTGTTGCTAATTGTTGTTGATGGGCCTTTGTGGGCTTAAGTTGATGGGCCTTCATTGGCTACTGGTTTATCTTTAGAAAAATGATTTTTGTTTGTTTCCTTCATTAGAATTTGAAAGACGAGATCCAATATTTACACTCAAACTTTTGTTTTCAGATCTTGGTCTTCGACCTTGTTTTGGGTTTTATTTGTGTTTGTTTTGGATAGGTGTGTGCGAGCTTGCTGTTTGGTTCGAATCGTTCGTGGTTCGGTCGACTTTGCAGATCTTGACCCTATCACGGTTTGTACAATTTTGAGATTAGCTCTGGGATTGAGTGTGGTTCGTTTGTGATTGGCGCGGTTGCCTGGACGTTCTCGTGGCTGCTGAAGATACTTCATTCCGGTGGAGGCAACGTCAGTGGTCCATTTCATCATATTTGTTCGCTTTTGACCTGAATGCTAAAGACGTTGGATCTTTAGCCCCTCACTTGTCCCACTACTCTTTTCATTCTAGTGCCTTTTTCGCCTGTTGTACTTACTTGACGTGTTTTATTTTGTTCTTGTCGTTTTTCCGACTGCCGTTTACTCGGCCTCTTGGTTTTATCGGGTCTGTCTGATAAACCGAATTCTTACCTACTCAAAAAAAATAGACATAGTTTCTACTTTATAATGTATTATGAAGATTATATTAGTATCTAGGCTCAATTAAGTAAATAGAAAAAAAAACATACATAATTAGATATTTATTAAACAAAGGCAAAAATTACGTAAATAGCAAAAAACTCCATCACCCACTCCCACCCAACCTAGAAATGTGTTCCGGTTTCATGGAAATGTCGGTTCTGAAACCGGAGGGAAACGGGCTGGAACCGGAACCACGGTTCCAGTTCCCCCTATGGTTCCGATTTTGGTTCCTCCACCTCCGGAACCAGAGAACCGGCGCTTCCGAACCGGGTGGAACCGCTGGTTCCACCAATAAAATTAATAAAAATAGTCTAACCTCGGTTGCGATTTGTCTATCCGCGACCGCGGTTTAACTAACCGCGATCGCGGCCCATTCGACCGCGACCGCGGTTAGGCTATTTTATTACAAAACTGAAATTTAATTTTTGTTGTTATTATTTCTTGTTCCGGAATTGGAACCGGGAGGAACCAGCCTCGAAACCGAACCGGGGAACCGGCCCAAGGCCGGTTTCGGTTCCGGTTCCATGGTTCCGAGGAACCAGATCCGCCGATTCAGGAACCGGACCTATGTCTACCCCCCCCCCCCCACCGAATTGACTCGGCCTTTGACCTAGTTGACTCGATCTTTGATCGACGTTGACCGATCGTTGACCGGCGTTGACCATCATCTTTATCTTCACTATCATCAAATGTCATTGAGAACCATTACGTGTGGTCTTCTCAACCGTAATGGGCTCTTGTTCATTGTTCTTTGATTTGTTCAGAGATGTGGTTTGTTCAGGGGAGATTTTGTTCTCACTAAACAAGACATTATTAAAAGAAGGCTTACCTTTCTTGTTCTCTCCCATTTAATCAAGCAAAGCACACCAATAGATGAAAGTACCAGGGTAGAAGCACACAATGAGATGCACAAGCACACACAATAGAGAAGAGATAGTATAGAAAATGATGAGGGAGTGTAGGAATAAATCGTGCCTCTAACATCCCATTTATAGATGTTCAAAGTGTAAAGAATCAAATGTTGCATAGTAATAAAATAATAATGTGAGAAAGGGATTCAAGACATTCTTATCATAGATAATCTCTTGAATAGTGGGAAGGGCAACACCTAATCCAAGAGGAAGATGCACCGCAGCTAGCCCACCTGGCTATACCTCCAAAATTTCCACTCACCAACTCACCTATCTTCCATACAACGTTGATCCCATTCCCTTCTAATCATTCTTTGAAATTGACCCCATTGCTTCGTAGGTCTAGGTTGCATAGTAGAAGAGACTGTTCCTTCAAGTGTATTTGCCATTTTTTAATCTTTCTTCTCCAATTGTACACCAGACCCCTAGTTTTGTAGTTGATTTGCCATCATGATTAGTCTCCTTATCAAATCTCAACTTCTTGAACTAGAGAGATTTGCAAGCCCTAAAAAATAGGGCAACGAAGATCCTAACATTCTTGGATTTCCTTATATTATGATGAGCATTTGAAATTTTGTCACAGTCTAAGCTGTAATACAATCCAAGAATAATCAGATTCAAATAATTGTAAAAGAATTGAGGAGATCATGAAATTGATGTTCATCAAACAACAGTCTCAACCTTGAATTGCAGGTTCATTCACAAACCACACCATCCATGGTATTATTTGAGAGAATTACAGAGAAAAATGTTTACAAGATGTTCAATGAATCTCTCAAGCTCTCTCACACACTATATAACAGACTCTTAACCGACTTTCACCTTTCATTTACACGTGTCACTCCTAATTCTGTTTCATTACAAATCATGTGATTTGCACGTGTTTACTACCAAACTCCCCTATAACAAATCCTTCCTGCCAAAGCAACCTTGTCCTCAAGGTGCAAAATTAGGAAATTTCTGCAGCAAATCATACTAAAACTCCCATGTAGCTTCCTCAATCGGTTGAGAAGTCCATTTGACCAAAACCTGAGATGCAGCCTTGCCTTGGCGGTTCACCATTTTTCTTTCCATGATCTCCTCAAGCATTTTCACAAAAGCATCTGGCATGATTGTTGGTAGAGCATTTGAAGCAGTTGCTGAACCCACATGTCTTTTTAATTGAGAAACATGAAAGACAGGGTGAATTCGAGATGTATTGGGTAACTCCAACTTATAAGATGTCTCCCCAATTTTGTCTATAACCTTGAATGGACCATAATACTTTGGTGCCAATTTTTGATTCATTCGAAGAGTAACACTCTGCTGTCTATAGGCTTGCAATTTAGCAAAAACCAGACCCCCAATTGCAAACTTCTTGTCACTTCTATGTTGATTAGCAGATTGCTCCATTCGATGATGAGCTCTGAGTAAATAAAATTTGACCATTTGTATCATATTCTCCCTATCTTGCAAACTCCGAGCCACCACATCCACTTTGGACTCACCAGGCAGATATGGTAAATGAACAGGAGGAGGTTGGCCATACACAATCCCAAATGGAGTGAGCTGAGTTGTTGTATGAAATGTGGTATTATACCACCATTCAGCTAAGGGAAATCGCTTACTCCATAAATGTGGTCTGTCATTGCACATGCAACTAAGATAGGTTTCCAAACATCTATTAACAAGTTCAGTCTGGCCATCCGTTTGAGGATGGTAAGCACTTGATAATTTCATAGAAACCCCTTGAAATTTGAACAACTCTTGCCAAAATTCAATAACAAAAACTGCATCTCTGTCACTTACAATTGATTTTGGAATACCGTGTAACTTGAAAATATTATCCAAGAAACACTGTGCAACAGTCAAGGCTGAATATGGATGACTCAAAGCAGTGAAATGGGCAGCTTTACTAAATTTGTCTACCACAACCAATATGATTGATTTCCCACATGAAGTAGGCAAACCATCAATAAAATCTAGAGATATATCAGACCATACCTCATTTGGAATTGGCAGAGGCTGCAAAGGGCCAGGATATGCTGAACTATCATACTTACTTTGTTGACAAATGACATAAGATTTGATATAGGACAAAATATCTTTTGCCATCCCTTTCCAATAGAACAAGGACTTGACTTTGTGAATTGTAGCATCACGACCAGAATGACCACCAACATAGAAGAATGTAACCAATGCAAAATTCTGTCTTTTTGTTGAGAGGGATTTACTTGACTAACAAATAAATTTATAGATCAAGACCCCTTTGAGTACAGAGGAGTTAGGTTGGTCCACGGGAGAAAGTCAGTATCAAGTTTTGTTCTTACTTACAGCGCAAGTAATCAAGAAAGTTCGGGTTTTTATCAATAAGAGGGAAAATTCTAAGGTCTAGGTATCACCACAACAACAATTAAGCATGCAAACACCAATGAAACACATTGTTCATGCTTTAATCACATAAAGTCGTCAACTTTAATCAACTAAGCAAGTAAATCAAACAACATTCGTTAAATTAACAAACTTATCTATCTATCTCTTTTACTTCAACTAGGATTGATCCGCTTTCGCTTCAAAACCCTAATTGGCTATTCTGATTCAAAGTTTCTACTTTCGCATCAACTATGAATGATAAATTCATTATCCACTTTCGTTTCAAGGATTTAAGAACAAGAGATAAGATTCATGGATAAAAACAATCAAAACATGATCAAAAGTAAGCATACATAACTATTGTTGGTTTAAGCCAAACCTTAAAGAGAAGAGAACTACTCACAATTCATCATGATTGAAAAACAACTAATTGAATTAAAAATAAACTTACAATTAAATACCAAGCAATTGTCTTCCAAAATCTCCAACTTGTCTCCCCTTTCTATCCTCTTTAAACTTCTCCTAAACTTGCATGGTGAGAAAACTATAGCTAGACAAGGGTATTTATAATAAAAGCTAAGCTATCCCTAAGGAAATAAATCTTCTAAGAGATATATCCCATAAGAAAACTAACTAAAAACAAAAAGATATGGGATAAAAGTCATTAATTGCGCTGACTCGGATCGTCCCTATCGACACGGGATGCCTCGATACCGATCCCGTCAAGGTCGGTAGTGTTTTCTTGGATTTACTTTGACTTTGTTCTTCACTGAGTGCCTCGTTAACGATTCTGGTACCCTCAGTACCGACCCTGTCAGCCTCGTTACCGACCCCCACAAGGTCGTTAGAACCGCTCAGCCTTGAAAACTGCTTCGTAACTGAGAGTTGCACCTCGGTAGGGGGGTCGTTAACCTTCGTTTTTGGCTTGATTCTTCATCCTAAGGCTCGAAAAAGGGTCTCTTAACTTCCTTCATGGCTCAAACTTGATCTTAATGTCTCTCTTGGCTTCATTCCTTAAGTGCTTTTCTTCGGGCTTCTCTTTACTCATAAAACCGCTCCAAAACAGCTTCAAAACCTATAAAACACCACCTAAGCTTATGTAGACTCCATAGCTTAAGGAAATATGAAAACCTACACAAGCGACTTAAAAAAAACACAAAAGTAAAGAAAAAGACTCAAACACACTAAAAAACACTCCCTAAAAACACGAGTAAAAAGGCGGATATCACTATAAAAGCAACATCATCTCCCACCACCAATTTACCTTTCCTCCTTATAAGGCCATGAATCCAGATGTAATGTTTCTTTGTTGCAGGATCAACTAATAAAGCATCCACAATCTGTTTTAAAGAAAAATCTATTGCATAACATTCCTATATTTGATTCAACAAATCAGAATTCACAATTGACATTACCATACTCAGAACTTCAAATCTTTCAACTCTCGACAATGCATCTGTTGTAAAACCCCTATTTTGCAACATTGTGTATTACCGCCAGTGACCTCGGACTTTACCGTCCAAAGTCACCCTAGGCTTTATAATAGTATTTAACCTTAGAAAAATGCGGAAAAGCAGAATAAACATTATATGAATAAAAGATTGCTCACGTATGAGACTTTGTTTTTACAATTATAACCAACATAAACGTTAAAGGATTCAACATTGGAAATTGAAATCTTGTTCGTACAAAACACATTAAGATAAACCAAAATAGACGAGAAGTACATCCTTGAGAGTCCGACCTTCCTTCCTGATGCAGCTTCGTTTTATGCCTTTGATGCCTAGAGTCTGGCATTGGTCCCGAAGGGCGAGAAATGCCAGGCAAACATGCGGAAAAACGGAATTAGTCTAAGGAGACTAAGCAAGTGAGAATGGAAATTCGCAAGGGTATTTTTGGTAATTTATAACGTATTGAGAGAGATTAACGGAACGTGTTTGAGATATAGAGTTTTATGTGGAGCTTTAAGGATGGAAATTTATAACGTATTGAGAGAGATTAACGGAACGTGTTTGAGATATAGAAGTTTTATGTGGAGCTTTAAGGATGGAAATGAGTAAATCTCGAGATGAGATAACTCTTAAACTAAAAAGAAGAACTACGAGATTGTAGAACTTCTTAGAGTAGGAAGTATGTTGGGAACGTTATTAATTCATACAAGTTTTGAAAACCTCCCGCGCCCTTGTCGGACCTCAACCACCTCATCTTATTCGGTGCTCCAGATAGGGGAGGTGGCCCGAAGGCGCTTAAGTAACAAGCCCACCTTAGACAAGCCCGAACAAGCATTCAGATTGGAAAGACGATCTTTCAAGAACCGGGAGTCGAGTGGTCTTCCAACTTGTACTATTCTGTATCACCCCTATTTTGCAACATTGGGTATTACCGCCAGTGACCTCGGACTTTACCGTCCAATGTCACCCTATGCTTTAAATAATTTAATGAGAATATAATGAAAGAAGAAATGACTAAAAGCGGAATTTTATTCATTGATAAGAACATTCGTTCATTACGTTGAGAGTCGTTTTACAAATGATGTAGCAGTAGAAAATGAAGCCCATATTAAAAAGGATTGAAAAGACGTATTAAAAAATACATGTATGTTTCTCCAAGACAAATCATATGATGATGATTTGCTTGGTTAAAATAGAAGAGTTGGTGCACTATCTTCTGAATGCTTTGCTCTTTGAAAATTTCTTCCTTCCTTCAACCTCGTCTTGCCTTGACCTTCTATCCTTGTATAATGCTTCTCGAATCTTCTAGCCTTTGTCTTCAAACTTTGGTGGGAACTTCCTAGAGTCTGGCATAAGTCGCGAAGGGCGAGAAATTCCAGGCAAAAAAGCGGAAAAGTGGAATTAGTCTAAGGAGACTAAGCAAGCGAGAGTGGAAATTCTCAAGGGTATTATGGTAATTTATAATATTCGAGAGATATTATCGGGATGTGTTTTTAGATATAGAACTTTATGTGGGGCTTATCAGAATGGAAAGGAGTATATCTTGAGATGAGATAACTCGTTAATCAAGAGAAGAACTACGAGATTGTAGACTTCTTAGAGTAGAAATTATGTTGGGAACGTTACTAATTCATACAAATTTTGAAAGCCTCCCGCGCCCTTGTCGGACCTCAACCAACCTCATCTTATTCAGTGCTCCAGATAGGGGAGGTGGCCCGAAGGCGCTTAAGTACCCGCCCACCTTAGACAAGCCCGAATAAGCATTCAGATTGGAAAGACGATCTTTTCAAGAACCAGGAGCTGGGCAATCTTTACACGTTGTACTACTCCGACCCGGTTTTGGTTTCTTTTAATTGTGCTTTGACACTTATCTTGTATCGTGATGAAAACTTTCACTTACATTAAGGTAACAAACTTTCACTTACGTTAAGCGTGTGGGGGGCATGAATGGGCCTAGGTCCACTTACATGAACAAAGTTTCGGGCACTTAGCTAGGGTGCATTCATCCCTCCTCCGAGCAGGAGCAGACATAGATCATGATCCGTAAAGTCGCGAAATTTAGGCATGATGCCATACGACTTAGTAGGTTATATAGAGGTGTCGGGTTAGTCCCACACTCTTTACTATTTATCCATACCGATCTTGAAATGAGATCTTAAACAAGCAAGGTCACAAACAAGACTAGCGTAATATATCTATCGAATATTAAATAGCATAATCTTAACAACATATAAAGTTGTCCCTCTCTTCTTAATAAATGTCCCATCAATTTTCAATATCCTATTAAAAAATAATTTTTTTGAAAACATAATTACCTCTATTAATTGAAAATAAGAGATCAAGCAAATATAAGAATTTTTGTCCAATAAATATCTTTATTTAAGAGAGAAGTTTTAATAAATTCATGGAATTTTTTTATGAAAGTTTACTATATTTTTACTAAATAAAGTATGTGGTAAAATCTATAAATTTAAATATTATAATTATAAAACAATATAATAATTTTATACTTAAATATCTTAGTAATGTATAATTCAATTTTATATTAGAAAAATAAAAGAAATAAAATTGAAATTTGTTTTCACTCGTATAGGTATGTACTAGTATGTATTCTCGTACCTTGTACGGGTTTGTCTCTAATAAAATATTAATAATAAAATACTTTTAAATATATTTATTATTCGAGAAAAATAAACATGTAAATGCTTAAATATAAATTTTTGTTATGATATGTGTAAAAAGATAAGGCAACTATCATATAACTAATCAAGATCTTTTCATATAAGGTAACAAATGATTGAATTATAATAATAACCAATTTGGCAAGGAGATTGCTAGTAATATATGGTTACAATGATAACTATTCAATTAAGATACCTTAGTTAAAAAACGATTCTATCTAAAAATAAAATAAATATTCTAGAATTTGTATGATAACATTAAAAAATATCCTACTGATCTTCCTATCTATCATATCCAAAAATAAAAGATTATTTAATAATGATATTTTCTAGCCTATATTCTAAAAAGATGAATAAGAATTTATCATTTCCAAAAATAAAATATTATTTTAAAAAAAAGGTGGTGTGGTCCAATCTAAAAGTGACATGTGTCGTTTAATAATTTCTTTAACCTCCGGTTTAGGTTATAGTTATGATATCATAATAAAATTATACTTAAAATTAAAAATATTATCGTAATCTTCTTATCTAAATATTAATCCAAGAATTAAATATTTAATTAATTAATTCAATTTAAATTAAAATCTTAATAAAGTTATTCATTATGGTCAAATAAACGTGCTGTCATTTTTGTATTAATTTCAACTAGTGTTGAAATATAATAAGTATGTAAAGGCTTATATGAAAAAATTAAATTAAGTATTTATAACTTACTATTCATCTCATTTTAAAGACTTCAAATTTCATTATTCCAAATATAAATAATAAAAACTTTATATCATATAGAAAGCATATGAAAGATAAAATATCATTATCTATTATTCACAATTTCATATATATGAGAACCACATTAATTAGAATATGAAAGCAAATCGTTGATAGGTTAAGCAAGTAAAATTAAAATAATACATCGATCAACTGTCAAAATAAGATGGATAAGAAATTTCTATATCTTAAATTCGTATGCACCGATTAAATGATCAAATAATTTATATAGTAACGATTTTTAACATTTTGTTTTTTATATTATAAATATTTATAGTATTTCATAATATAATTCAATTGGCTCTAATTTAGTATGATTGATCACATGTTTAAAAATCTAAATATTTAAATTATATAAATATAGAATACAAACTTTGTCCCGTCCAAAGAACGGGCTTAGAATTCTAGTAATAATAACAATTGGGTCATTATTTCTAACAATCGATATTCATAGATTCTTTTATTATTAGCAAACAAGTTGTTCCCAACATCGAGAAATTTCACAGAATGAATTATCAAGGCTACAAGGAGAAATTCCACTTGTCTTAGCTTAGCGATTGTATACGAACGAATGAACGAGAATTGTTGCCTTTAGTCGGGACGGAAAACTCGATATATCGACACGAGAGGTACGAACGAACTTTAATAATAATTTCTTTAATTCTTATAAAGTCTTAAAAGTCTCTTATATTCCTTTTATAAGAGAATTAATATTATAATAATAATTTAGGTTGAGGTGATAAAATAATAATATTTCTTATTATTATTTCTTAATTCTAATATCCAAGTATTATTTATAAAATCTTTATCTTAATTTAAGTATTATAAGATTTTGAAGATCAAGTCATAATATTATTTAAATCATTAAATATTCATTTATGTAAGGTTAAAGTTCCCATTTAAAAATAGTAATAACCTTTTTATTCCATTATGGTTACACAATTATTTTCTTATTATTATCAAAATAATTCTTTTATTCAAGGCATGCAGGTGATAATTTAAATAAAGCCCATTAAAGTATATTTTCCATATTTATGTTCCAAATTGATTATAAAAAAATCATTCTTATGATAAAGAAAGTCCATAATGCCCTTATCATATTATATCTTTATCTTTACTCTTATATATATTTTATTCCATATCTTGAGCATAAAAATATCTTTTATGACTAATATATCTTATCATTATATTTTTCAACTTATCATAAACTCTTTTTAAAGACATGCAATTCCTTTTTATGCTATAAAAGGTATTAAGATAGTATATTATAATACTTATTCTAGTCTTGTACTTACATAGTGAGTTTCCACTATTATGTTTAAAAATAATTATAGTAGGCTTTCCATGTATCAAAAATAATAATAAAAATTTCCATTATTTTATTTAAAAAGGTTCTTCATGTCTAGAAATATTATTTTATAAAATATGAGCATGCAAATATTTATTTTATTTATGTACAAGCATTATAATATTAAGAGTTTATCCTTTCTATTGACTTAAGTCTTTATTAAAAAATAGTTTCAACTTGATATTTATATTTCATTATTCATGTATATAAAAATATTGATAATGACCCATTAATTAATTAATAAGAATTCTCATGTCATAAGATTTATTTTATAGAGTTTGGTTCAAATGAAACAAAGTCTTATCCTAAAACGTGAAATAGATGCACTTTTCCTAGTTCATAGTGCACTTTATATACAAAAGTGCATTGTAAAATACAAAAAGTGCAATACGAAAAAGTGCACTACAAAAAGTACGTAAAGTGCAAATCCGAAAAAGTGCACTGCGAAATAGAAAAAATGCACTACGAACTAGGAAAAGTGCATTCGTTTCAGGATAAAAGTTCGTTTCAGGATAAGAGTTCGTTTCGTTTGAACCAAACTCTTATTTTATATCATAAATGACATGCATGATATTAAATTATATTAGGAAAGTAGTTATTTGGATTTATCTTATCTAAATAACAAGATCCTAGATCTTTTATTTATATTAGGTTTTTAGTATAAAACCAATATTATTATTTAAAACTATTAAATTTTCATGAAAGGCAATTAAATTAATTTATTAAAATAAAAATAAAGAAATTTGGACCTTATTTGTTCTACAGAATATCGCTTGTGTAAAACAGGACACAGTGAGAAGTCTTCAAGGGAGAGGCCGGCGCACCAGGGCAGGCTCGGGACGGCACAGAAGCAGCTCGGGGGTGGCTCGGCACTGGCTCAGCGGTTCGGCGGTCCGATGGTGATTTGGAAGGATTTTAATGGTGTTTTGATGGAGAAAGAATTTGTAGGACATCCTTAGACTGAAAATTTGACAATTTAGAATAGCAATGTTGCTAGAAGAGAGTAGAGAGCTTTGTGTGAATTTTACTATGGTTTTTCAGCCCTTAAATAGGCAATTGGAGCCCTTCTCATGATCCTCCAAGACTTGTTTTGACCATTGAGGAAGAAAGCGGTTGATGGTGAATGGTGAGAAGTGTGTTTCTTTGATGATGACATGGGATGGTGATGCACTTTGGTAGATTTTAGAAGCAACCATGGAGATTCGAAGGCAAGAAGAGCATGCAATGGTCTACCGTCAAATCAATCAGACAAATTTGACTCTCTTTGGAAGAAGAAGAAGAATGAGGGTTTATAATTAAAAGAGTTGTAATATGGGTAGTCAAGTTACAATGGTCTAGCGGATTAGAGTGTGTGTTATTATAGAGGAGGTGCAAGAGGTCTCGGGTTCGAGTCCCGGCTCTTGCCCCTTTTTATTTGCCTTCTCTTTGTTATTTTTGCTAGCCTTGTATATGCACATTATTAATCAAATCCGAAAATTATAATATAAATTCAAAAATTAAAATAACTTATTATTTTATTTTATTTTTCTTAATTTGAGGTTTTATCTACTACTTAAATAATCCTTTATGATTTGTTTATAATTTTATTAAAAAAATTCAAACTCTCCATTTAAGAGAAAAACGATTATTTAAATAGATATTCGACTTGCTTAATATATCTAACTAAATTTTTAATGTCCATTGTAGCAAAGTTTTATAACCTCTTATAATGTAATATGAGATGAGTCCGGTTCAGGTGCGAATGGGCGCCCAGGTATGAAATAAGAAAGAACAGGAGCCGTTGGAGCAAGAAAAATCAAAGGTGCTGATCATTTCAATTAAAAAGGGGAAAAAACCGGCACATGGCGAATTATTGGCGAATTATTCGCGTATTTTTGAAAAACAACGGAAATAGGACACGCGCCCAGATTGTTCATCAGTATTGTGGATTTGTTTATCAATAATGTGGATTTGTTCATCAAAACTGTGATTTTATTCATCAAAATTGTGATTTTGTGCATAAATAAATTATTGCTTGTGCATCAAAAATCTATTGTTTGTAAATAAAAAATGAACATATGTGTATCAAAATTACATGCAACATGTTCATCAACATTGTGATTTTGTTCATAAAAAAAAGAAAATATTTATTCATTGGTTTTGGCATATTTGTTCATCGGTTTGTGCATATTTGTTCATTAGTAACATCAATTTGTTCACTGGTTTATGCATATTTGTTCATTGTCTTTTTCATATAATTGTTCATTACTAGATGCATATTTGTTCACTAGTAACCTCAATTTGTTCATTGCTATATGCATATTTGTTCATTAATAACATCAATTTGTTCATAGCTAAATAAGGCACAAGCACTCCTCTTCGATTTGTTGCTATCTCGTTCTCTTAGCATACACCATATTATTGCAAAGTCAAATTCTTTATCTATTATCTTTTGCATTCAAGTTTCTACATCATACTTATCTTATTTTGGTACTATATTGAGCACTTCATTCATATTGACAAGTTAGCCTTAAGGCACTTCATTCGTATTATACTTTGAATTCAAGATAGCCTTAAAGCACAAAATAAATGCAAAAAATACACAAATAAATAGTCCTAAATGTACAAGTTGATGGTATTAATAGTCCTAAATGTACAAGTTGATAGCATTGACACATAAAACATAAGTTTATTTCAATTCACAAATAAGGGTATAATAATGAACAAATAAGGTTATATCAATGAACAAATAAGGGTATATCCATGAACAAATAAGGGTATATCCATGAACAAATAGGGTATATCAATGAACAAATAATGGTATACCAATGAAAAAAAAAGAAGTATACTAATGAACAAATAATGGTATACCATGGGTATATCAATGAACAAATAGGGGTATATCAATGAACAAATATGAGTATATCAATGAACAAATATAGGTATATCAAAACTAATTATATGTGCATAAAAAATACATAATTTGTATTCCTACAAGTAAATAAGGTTAAAAATTAAAATTAAAAATTAACAAACTTCGAAATCGATGAACAATGTTATCAAAAACTCAATGCACAATTAGTTAGTATGATGAACAAATCGCTATTTCTGATTAACAAATTGGGCGCGTCTCATAAAAACGTATTTTTCGAAAAATTCATGAATAATACGGGAAAAATTCGTTCGTGTCGTATTTTATTGAAAAATACACGAATAATACGTGAAAAATTCGCCCGTGCCGTATTTTATTTTTTTTAATGAATGTTTAATCAGGGACACTGATTTTTTGGAATGAACGAGCGAGATTTATTCTTATTTCTCACACAGGCGCCCATTCGCACGAGACTCTTTTTCATATGAGATTATAAAGATTAATAAATTCTCTATTTTAGAGAAGAAAAAAAATTATTGGGATAAATACCCGTTTTAGTATATTTAGAATTTAGTTGATATTACATATTCTGACCCGGTTTTGGTTTCTTTTAAGTGTGCATTAGCACTTATCTTATGTCGTGATAAAAATTTCACTTACGTTAATGATTTTTAAGAGTGTTGGGGGCCATGAATGGGCCCGGGTCCACTTACTGGAATGAAGTTCCTGGCACTTAGCTAGGGTGCACTCGTCCCTCCTCCGAGCAGGAGTAGAGATCAGATCATTATCCTTAAAGTCACAGGGTGCCTTGCGACTTAGTAGGTTATATAGAGGTGTCGAGGTTATCCCGCACCCCTTACTATTTAATCCAAACCGATCTCGAAAAGAGATCTTAAACAAGCAAGGTCACACAAACAAGACTAGCAAAAATAGTCCTATCAAATATTAATACACGTAGTAACGATAACAAGTGGGTCATTATTTCTAACAATCGATATGCCTAGATTCATTTATTATTAGCAAACAAGTTGTTCCCAACATCGAGAAATTTCACGGAAACGGAATATCGAGGCTACAAGGAGAAATTCCACTTGCGTTAGCTTTACGAGCGTTTACGATCAACGAACGGAAAAAGGATGGATTAGATGAAACGGGGTCTCGACCGAACGACACGAGAGATACGAGAGAAACTTTAATAAGAATTTCTTTAATTTTTCTACGGTTTGACTTAGTCTCTTATATTTCATTTATAAGAGAATTTATAAACTAAATTATTATATTAATAATTTAGATGGAGGTGGTAAAATAATAATATGCTTTATTATCAAGGAAAGAGTTACGTGCGAATGGGCACCCATGTGAGAATTAAGAATAAATCTCGCTCGTCCATTCCAAAAAATCAACGCCCCTGATTAAACATTCATTAAAAAGGAGAAAATACGGCATGGGCGAATTTTTCCCATATTATTCGCGTATTTTTCAATAAAATACGACACTGACGAATTTTTCCCGTATTTTTCGAAAAATACGTTTTTATGAGACGCGCCCATTTTGTTCATCAGAATATAGCGATTTATTCATCAATATTCACCATTTGTTCATCAATACTAACTCATTGTGTATCGAGTTTTTGATAACATTGTTCATCGATTTTGAACGTTTTTAATTTTTAGTTTTTCTTAACCTTATTTATGTGTATGAATACAATATTATCTAGTTTTTGATGCACATATAATTAGTTTCGATATACCAATATTTGTTCATTGATATAACCTTGTTTGTTCATTGATATAACCTTGTTTGTTCATTGATATACCATTGTTTGTTCATTGGTATACCATTATTTGTTCTTTGATATACTTGTTTTTGTTCATTGGTATACCAGTGTTTGTTCATTGATATACCCTATTTGTTCATTGATATAACCTTTTTTGTTCATTGATCTAACCTTTGTTTGTCCATTGTTTGTTCATTGATATACACTATTTGTTCATTGATATAATCTTATTTGTTCATTATTATACCCTTATTTGTGAATTGAAATAGGGCGATTCCTTATGCACAGGAAAAAAACGCTCGACGCACACGGATTTATACGCTTCATGAAGCGTATTACCCAAAGGGTGCCCTCCGCGAGGGTGGTACCCTGGGCTTGCGGATATTTTTCCCGCTACGCCACCGCCGCCATGGAATTAGGTGTTTACGTAGATTTGAGAAAAAAATTATTTTCATATCTAATTTATATCTTTGGGTCATAAGATAGATTAGATAACAAACATTTAAGGCCTATATATATTCATATATCAAAAAGTTTATGAGTTAAGAAACACAAGTTTCACAAAATACAATGGCATCCAATAGCTCATATGAAGAAAATTCATCGACGGAATCGCCTTTTTCAGATGAACCGTATGAAGCGGAATCATCATCATCTTATGAAGAGTTATCATCATCTTTTGAAGAAGAAGGAGGAGGAGTAATAGACGTTGATGAAGAAGAAAACGACATAGTCGAGGTAAGTTTTTTGAAATATAAATTGCAGTTTATAGTTTTATATTCTGAACTTTTAAGCTATCGTTATTTGTATTTGTAAATTAAAAAAAATTAAATTATTAATCTTATACATTTGTACTGATTTTATACCTTTAGAAATAATATTATTGTTATTCAATAGTGTAGAGTTGAATGGAAAATAATAGTAAAAAATGTTATTGTTAAAAACATATTGTGTATTTGCAGTTTAATTGAAAGTCATTTTAATTTATAAATAGGTAAACGAGAGAGATTTTTCTGCTGACTTTCATCACGATGGGGTGTGGGATAGTCGAGATCAAATGATAGCCTAGGCTAGGCAAGTTGGGCGTGAAAGATATATGGCGTTGCCTATAAAAAACGTCAAATGAAAATTTGGTCAGGCTAGCATGTCATAGGCATGGTATGTATAGACCTGGGAAGAAAGGTGATTGCATCCCTACTGTTACTGTAATATTTGGGAATATTTTAATATTGTTATCCTATTTTTACGCTCTTTGAATTTCGTGTTTGGATTACTTAGCTTATAAGTAATATCGGTTAAATAATAATATTTAATATTTTATTTAAAATTTTAGAAAATTATATTTTAAAAAGTTTTTAACTTAAAATTAATTAATAATTATTTTAGGATAAAGTTTGTAGTAAATGAGATTTGAGGGTGGAAACCGCAATTTCCAATAAAATTTAGCCGACTCCATATTTTTTTCATATAAATTTGATGTCTTCATTTCTTTGAATTAGAATCTACGTACAGGAGAAGGAAGGAAGGAAGGGAGGGAGAGAGAGAGAGAGAGAGAATAAGCCTATGTGCAAGGTTTGTTCGTCGGGTCGGATTTTGGAGTTCAGGCGTTATTTGGTAAGTTTTAATTAGTTAATATTTTGTTTAGATTTTACTAATTTTTCCAGATCTGGCTTTACAATTGATTGGAATTAAAAATCAGTCGATTTATAGTTCTCAAAGGGTATTTTTGATATCGGATTTATAATCGGTAAAAGATTTCAGATTAATTTTAGGGTTTTGCTTTGTAATGATATTAGGGAGACCTTTGATCCAGTTTTTCACAAAGGTTTGAACTAGAATAATGTTCTTTTATATATCTAGTATATTCATGTCAAGTTTTAAAGGATTTGGAATTATACACAAGAAGTTATAAAACATCCTGGCTTTTCGTTGATTTTAGGGTTAGAGTTTGTAAGAGTTAAAAGGCTATTATTATTCATTGGGGTTTATATATGCATATAGGAGCGTGAGTCCTAGGTTGTGATCAGAGACGAAGGACAAAGACAGGCTATCTGTCTTAGACGGGGTTTCGCGTTGTATAATAATTAGTGGTTTCCTGGCATTGGAAATTTGTCCTCAAGGTAAGTCGTTTATGACTTGCTCAGTTTCCATTCAATTCTTGTTAGACTTCATGTTGTGCTTGTAGGATTGGTTTTGGGAAACTAGCCCCTAAGTGGTTGTTCTATGAAAAAGGTTTACTTGTGTATGATATGTGTGAAAAGGATTTCATTGGCCTCTCATCGAATGTGAAGTTTTCGAATATTTTCTCTATGTTGGTACCGTTCTCGGCATGGCCATGTGCGTAGTCCTCTGGGTTGAAGTGACGGCTTTACCCAAGGTTAGAAGGATGGAATTGTAAAAGGTGGGAGGTCGCGCCTCGACACCTACGACATAGGGTTGATAAGCGCCATGGAATGGAACGGTGAGAGAATGGTTGTATTGTTCTGCTTGGAATTGTATGTATGAATGTGTATGAAAGTTTGATATGTGATTTGTGTTTAAGATCTATGTTTATGATCTATGTGAAGTGAAGTACGAATTTAGAACTGATATGTGTTGTAATCATGCGAACCTTGCTTGTGTATATGTTAGTCAACTGATTGGTTTTTAAACGTCTTACTAGTACCGTATGGATTCTACCTTGTATTAGAATGGTAGCTGACCCTTCGGGGACTTGTTTTTTTTTTAGTTTCAGGTAAAGACAAGGGACCCATGATGGAACCTCGGCTGAACGATGGAACAGATCGTTGAAGGTTGTGTCATTAGGATGGGTTCGGTTGGGAGAAATGGTGGTATACTTTTTGTTATCTTTCGAATAATGCGTTGTTTTGATAAAGAAAGGGTAGTGGTATGTTAATGAAATGTCTCTAGGAAGCGTTATAAATTATGTTGTTTTGGGTTTCATGCATGTTTTTTATACTTGGGTTTTATAAATATCGGTTGGATGTTTTATTCATGTTTTCTCGTCGTGCCCGAGTTGCAAGATCCAAGTGAACTCGTTGTCAAACTAGACTAGGTAGTACCTAGTGAGGTCTACTACCGAGTAGCGCCCCTATTTAAAGACGGGGTGTTACAAATTGGTATCAGAGCGAGGTTGAAAACAAGGGCACATGGAACTGAACAACGAGTGTACTCGAGGTCCAACCTAAAACTAAAACCGGCCGGTTATTTCAATTTATTTCAATGGGGTTGTCATTTTGCATTTACAGGGTAGATGACACGCCTCGATCCTGTCGTCATCAGCCGAAGGACCTCATGTAGACTAGTAAGTTATTTTGTTAACTTCAGTTAAAGATAGTTTAAATAGTAAAACATCCGTTGACAGATGGCTCCACAAACTAGAGCTGGAGCAGCTAAAGCAGGAAGGAAAGGTAGTGGTAGAGGGCGTGGTAGGGGCCGTGTTAGAAACAGAGAAGAGGCTTCTGCCGTGGGAGAGCCACGCCTTCCTCAAGAGGAGGTTGTTGAAAATGTTGGACCTGTAGTGAATGACCATCAAAGGGGAAATGTTTCGGTTGTTGGGAACGAGCTTCCTGCTAATAGAGTCAATGATAGGGCAAATGGGGAAGTACGTGGGCCAGCTCAGGTGCCACCAGTTGAGTTACCACCAGAGACGACTGTTGTTATCCGAGCTACACTTGCCGAGCTATTACAAAATCTAGTAGGTACTGGATTTTTGCCTAATCATAATGCAACCAATTTTGGCTATCAAAGGGCTGAGGTTAGGGCACCAAGACCAGTTTTTGCACAACCGGTTCAGTCAGGGAGACCACCATGTATTCCAAGGCCAGTAGTGGCTGATGGCATGACTGAGCAAGGAAGGAGATATCGCGAGCCTCTTCCTGATAAGTGGCTTGCGGAGTTCAAGAAGACTGGGGTACCGAACTTTACTGGGGATCAGGAAGCTGATGTTGAGCAGTGGTTGAGGAAAGTGGCATCATCTCTCGACTCTATCCAGGCACCGGAAGAAAGAAGGATGTCTCTAGTTCAGAGTTTGTTACATGGGGATGCATTTTATTGGTGGGAGTTGAGTCGTGATCATCAGGTAAATGTTACTTTTGAAGAATTTCAAGAGAGGATTCGAGGAACTATTGTCCTGAGGTCGTGAGAGCGGCTCGTGAGACTGCTTTTCGGGATGCAGGACCCGAGAACATTACCGTGGGTGAGACTATCCAAAAGTTTCAACGAGGTTTGGCAGCGGTGCCCAATGCTGCTCCTACAGAGAATCTGCGGATTGGAACCTTTCTTAAGCGGTTGCAACCTCAACTGCGTGCATATGTATCTGGACTTCGACTCAAGACTTTGAAGGAGGTTCAAGATTCTACTTTAGCTTATTCTATGTCCACCTTGGGGACGGAACAATTGAATGTACAAGTTAGTAGAAATAAGAAGCAGAGGTTGTTTGCTCCATCATATTCTAGGAGAGATATTCGTTTGGGTGTGTCTCAACAAAACCGATCTGGATTTCAGTCACAAGGTCGCCAAGACCAACCTCAACAAAGTCAGTTTACTGGAGGGTTGAGGGAGTGCTTCAATTGTGGAGACACTAGTCATATGAGGAATCAGTGTCGGAAACCAGTTCGTAATTGTTTTATATGTGGGAAGCCAGGCCATTTACAAAAATATTGTAAGGTTGGAACACCCTCACAGGGATCTTCACCGGGGTCGGTGAACTAAGGGATTCGTCGTCAGTTCCAACAGACTCAACATGCACCAAGCCAGAGTAGAGGCCGTGGTGCGGGAGCTAGCACTACCGGGGGCAACCAGCCTAGAGTATTTGAGATGAGAAGGCCTAATGCCTTGAATGCTCCGACTGCCACAGGTACGATTTGGATTAAGTCTAAACCTATGCATATCTTGTTTGATACGGGTGCTACACACTCTTTTGTGTCCTCTGCATGCGTTGATAGACTAGGGTTGATTTGATCGGAGGGTACATCCTTTATAGTGGGATTGCCCGATGGTAGTAAGGTGAGAGGAAATAGAGAAATACTTCATTGCCCTATTAGGATTGGGGGTAGGTATTGGTTTGCAAACTTTATTGTGATACAGTTGTCGCCTAGTGATGATGTTATTTTGGTGATGGACTGGATGAGACGTTATAAAGCAGTATTAGATGCACATAAGGGTACAGTCACTGTGACTGTAGATGATGGGACAATACATGTATGTCAAGATCCAGAACAGGAGGGTCCAGGATTAGTGATCAATATGGTGAAAGCCGCAAAGTTGCTTAATGATGGGTTTGTGGGTTATTGGTGTTATGTTCTAGAAGGAGACAAGAAAGGACCGTGTATTTAAGATATACCAGTAGTCTGTGAGTTTGAAGACGTTTTTCCAGAGGAACTTCCAGGGCTGCCTCCTCAACGAGAGGTGGACTTCAATATTGAATTAGAGCCAGGAACCAGACCAATTTCAAAAGCCCCGTACCGTATGGCTCTAATGAAGATGCAAGAGCTGAAGGCTCAATTGGAGGAGTTACTAGAGAAGGATATATACGTCCAAGTGCATCACCATGGGGAGCTCCAGTTTTGTTTGTGAGAAAGAAAGATGGTTCCCTACATTTATGTATTGATTACCGGGAGCTAAACCGAGTTACTATTAAGAATAAGTACTCTCTGCCTCGTATTGATGACTTGTTAGACCAGTTGCAAGGGGTTGTTGTGTTCTCAAAGGTGGACCTCAGATCAGGCTATCATCAATTGAGGATTCAGGAAGGGGATATTCCCAAGACGACTTTCCGAACAAGGTACGGGCACTATGAGTTTGTAGTAATGTCGTTCGGATTGACTAATGCACCTGCGGTGTTCATGATGTTAATGAATCGAGTGTTTATAGACTATTTGGATAAATTTGTGGTTGTCTTTATTGATGGTATACTGATTTATTCTCAAAGCCCTGAGGAGCATGCAAAGCACCTTAGATTAGTTTTGGAAGTGTTAAGACACCACCGACTGTTTGCTAAACTGTCCAAATGTGAGTTCTGACTACCAGAAGTTACTTTCCTGGGTCATGTTGTATCCGCTAAGGGAGTCATGGTAGACCCCTTAAAGATTGAAGCTGTGAAGGCTTGGGAACCCCCGAAGAATGTGAAAGAGGTACGGAATTTCTTAGGATTGGCAGGGTACTACAGGAGGTTTGTCGACGGGTTTTCACGAATAGCCCAATCACTTACCAACTTGCTGAAAAAGACCACTCGTTTTGACTGGAATGATGCTTGTCAAAAGGGCTTCGATGAGTTGAAGCAGAAGTTGACTTCAACTCCAATACTTGCTTTTCCTCAAGGGAATGAAGGCTTTGTGATTTACAGTGATGCCTCAAAGGTAGGCTTCGGTTGTGTATTAATGCAGAATGACAGGGTGATTGCATATGCTTCCAGGCAGTTGAAACCAAACAAGTTGAATTATCCAACCCATGATTTAGAGCTGGCAACAGTGATTCATGCTCTAAAAATATGGCGTCATTACTTGTATGGAAGTACATGTAAAGTGATGACAGACCATAAGAGCCTTAAGTACATTTTTACTCAGAGAGAATTGAACATGAGACAACGGAGATGGCTTGAATTACTAAAAGATTATGATCTAGAGATCTTGTATCATCCCGGAAAGGCGAATGTAGTTGTTGATGCTCTTAGCAGAAAAACGCCGCAAGAGTATATGTTGTGTCACTTGACTGCCCAACCAGAGTTACAAAGAGAACTGATAAGGTATGTGATTGAGGTACAGATTCAACGCTATCAAGGTAGACTAGGCCGTATAGATTGTCAGCCAACCTTAATTGAGGAAATACGACTTAAGTAGGGGACTTGTTTGATGATTCAGGAATTGAGGCAGAAAGTGAGCCGTGGAGTGGAGAGGCATCTGCTTTTAAAGAACATGTTGATGGTACTTTGAGATTGAATGGTCGATTATGTGTACCTCGAGATGAGGAGTTGAGAGAAAAGATATTACAAGAGGCTCACGCTACTCCTTATTCAATCCACCCGGGAGCTAGTAAGATGTACAAGGACTTGAAGCAATATTACTGGTAGGATGGAATGAAGCCTGATGTAGCGAAATTTGTAGCAAATTGTCAGGTGTGCCAACAAGTAAAAATAGAGCACCAAAGACCAGGTGGAATGCTTGAACCACTTCCAGTTCCAGAATGGAAGTGGGAGGACATTTCCATGGATTTTGTTACCGGACTGCGGATTAGTAGAGGACATGATACAATATGGGTTGTCGTGGACAGATTGACTAAGACTGCTCGTTTTCTGCCCATTAGAGAGACTTGGCTAGTAAGTCAACTAGTAGAGGTGTTCATAAAACAAATAGTGAGATTACATGGAGTGCCCAAAACGATTGTTTCTGATCGTGATGGGCAGTTTACCTCCAATTTTTGGCTACAAGTGCATAAAGCTTTAGGCACCAAGCTACATTTCACGACTGCTTACCACCCGCAATCAGATGGCCAATCTGAGAGGACAATTCAAACATTAGAAGATATGTTGAGATCATGTGTGCTAGATTGGGGAGGAAACTGGTCTGATCACTTGGAATTAGTTGAGTTTGCATATAATAATAGTTGGCACTCTTCGATTCGGATGGCACCTTATGAGGCTTTATATGGGAGGAGATGTAGGACACCTCTATGTTGGGATGATCCATCAGATGTTGTTGAAGGAATGCCTCAGATGATTCAAGAAACAGTTGAAAAGGTGGCATTGATTCGAGAACGTATGTTGACAGCATAGAGTCGTCAGAAATCTTATGCAGATAAGAGGCGACGACCATTGGAATTCGAGGTGGGAGCACATGTTTGGGTAAGAGTATCGTCGACTCGTGGGGTTAGAAGATTTGGAGTGAAAGGAAAGCTGAGTCCTCGGTACATCGGGCCATTTGAAATTCTCGAGAGGGTAGGCAAGGTAGCCTACAAGTTGGCACTACCACAAACTCTAGAAGGAGTTCATTCTGTTTTTCATGTGTCGTAGTTGAGGCAATATGTGCCTGATTATAGTCATAAGCTCAACTATGAAGAGTTGGAGATTGAACCAGATCATACTTTTCAAGAACAACCGATAGCAATCTTAGGTAGACGGATGAAAAAGCTGCGAAATAAGGAGATATTGCTTGTGTTGATTCAGTGGTCTCGACGAGGAGTTGAGGAGGCAAGTTGGGAGACTGAAACGAGAATAAGTGAGAGCTATCCTGAGTTGTACCCAATTTTAGTTGAGGCATTTAAGAATAAGAGTTAGCGGTGATCAAGGGTTATAGTTATGGGTAGTTTTAATTATTTGTGTGCTTTGTTCGACTTTACCTTGTGTGCTTGACTTGATTGATGTTGCTTGTAGTGTTCTGATGATGTGAATTACGTGTTGTTGACTTGTGTGAAAAACTAAGCAATGTAATGAGTTCGTTTCCGTATACCTCGGGAAGTTTCGAGACGAAACTTTCTTTAAGGGGGTAGAATGTAATATTCGGGAATATTTTAATATTGTTATCCTATTTTTACGCTCTTTGAATTTCGTGTTGGGATTACTTAGCTTATAAGTAATCTCGGCTAAATATAATATTTAATATTTTATTTTGAATTTTAGAAAATTATATTTTAAAAAGTTTTTAACTTAAAATTAGTTAATAATTATTTTAGGGTAAAGTTTGTAGTAAATGAGATTTGAGGGTGGAAACCGCAATTTCCAATAAAATTTAGCCGACTCCATATTTTTTTCATATAAATTTGATGTCTTCATTTCTTTGAATTAGAATCTACATACAGGAGAAGGAAGGAAGGGAGGGAGAGAGAGAGAGAGAGAGAGGAGGGAATTAGCCTACGTGCAAGGTTCGTTCGTCGGGTCGGATTTTGGAGTTCAGGCGTTGATTGGTAAGCTTTAATTAGTTAATATTTTGTTTAAATTTTACTAATTTTTCCAGGTCTGGCTTTACAATTGATTGGAATTAAAAATCAGTCGATTTATAGTTCTCAAAGGGTATTTTTGATATCGGATTTATAATCGGTAAAAGATTTCAGAGTAATTTTAGGGTTTTGCTTTGTAATGATATTAGGAAGACCTTTGATCCAGTTTTTCACAAAGATTTGAACTAAAAAAATGTTCTTTTATATATCTAGTATATTCATGTCAAGTTTTAAAGGATTTGGAATTATACACAAGAAGTTATAAAACATCCTGACTTTTCGTTGATTTTAGGGTTAGAGTTTCTAAGAGTTAAAAGGCTATTATTATTCATTGGGGTTTATATATGCATATAGGAGCGTGAGTCCTAGGTTGTGATCAGAGACGAAGGGAAAAGACAGGCTATCTGTCTTGGACGGGGTTTCGCGTTGTATAATAATTAGTGGTTTCCTGGCATTGGAAATTCGTCCTCAAGGTAAGTCGTTTATGACTTGCTCAGTTTCCATTCAATTCTTGTTAGACTTCATGTTGTGCTTGTAGGATTGGTTTTGGGGAACTAGTCCCTAAGTACATGTTCTATGAAAAAGGTTTACTTGTGTATGATATGTGTGAAAAGGATTTCATTGGCCTCTCATCGAATGTGAAGTTTTTGAATATTTTCTCTATGTCTGTACCGTTCTCGGCATGGCCATGTGCGTAGTCCTATGGGTTGAAGTGACGGCTACGTATGGCTATGTGACAGAGAAATCGTGCCCCTTCAAAAGTAAAGCTATCTGTGTTTTGGGCAAGCGCTCCCGAGGAGGCTTTACCCGAGGTTAGAAGGATGGAATTGTAAAAAGTGGGAGGTCGCGCCTCGGCACCTACGACATAGGGTTGATAAGAGCCATGGAATGGAACGGTGAGAGAATGGTTGTATTGTTCTGCTTGGAATTGTATGTATGAATGTGTATGAAAGTTTGATATGTGATTTGTGTTTAAGATATATGTTTATGATCTATGGGAAGTGAAGTATGAATTTAGAACTGATATGTGTTGTAATCATGCGAACCTTGCTTGTGTATATGTTAGTCAACTGATTGGTTTTTAAACGTCTTACTAGTACCGTATGGATTCTAGCTTGTATTAGAATGGTAGTTGACCCTTCGGGGACTTGTTTTTTTTAGTTTCAGGTAATGACAAGGGACCCATGATGGAACCTCGGCTGAACGATGGAACAGATCGTTGAAGGTTGTGTCATTAGGATGGGTTCGGTTGGGAGAAATGGTGGTATACTTTTTGTTATCTTTCGAATAATGCGTTGTTTTGATAAAGAAAGGGTAGTGGTATGTTAATGAAATGTTTCTAGGAAGCGTTGTAAATTATGTTGTTTTGGGTTTCATGCATGTTTTCTATACTTGGCTTTTATAAATATCGGTTGGATGTTTTTTTCATGTTTTCTCGTCGTGCCTGAGTTGCAAGATCCTAGTGAACTCGTTGTCAAACTAGCCTAGGTAGTACCTAGTGAGGTCTACTACCGAGTAGCGCCCCTATTTAAAGACGGGGTGTTACAATTACACCGCCTCAGGTGCGAACCCTTTACACAAAGTGCAAATGCAAATTCGAGTTGCTTGGCGTTAGAAGTAAATCGACCGGGAAGTGGGCACTAACGGTTGTGTGCGGAGTTCACAACCCTGACCTCCCCACTAGTTTGCTTGGCAATTCATTTTCAGGCCGAATGACGGAAGCACAAAAATTGCTTGTGAAGGAATTGAGCTATATATATGTGCCACCTGCTCGTATAGTGGAGCGGTTGAGAAATATTTACCCCGGAAATGTGACATCAAGGAAGCAAGTTTCAAATTTGAGGGCACGGTATTTGAAAGAGGATAGTGCAAATCTGACAACAATCCAATATGCACTGCATTTTCTATAAAGAAACGATTACAGAGTATTTCCGAATAGGATAGGTGGTTCAGATTATATTGATATCCTGTTCTTTGTGCACCCCATGTTGCCTCATCTACTGAAGTTGTTTCCGTATGTCGCCATTATGGACAACACATATAAGACCAACAGGTACAATCTGTTAAGTTTTTTTCTATATATTGAGGCAAATATTGTTTTTGTAAAGTTGTATAATTGTTTCATGTATTGACAGGTACGACATGGATTTTCTGCAGATGGTTGGGTTTACATGCACGAACAGATCTTTCAACATCGGTTTTGCATTTCTCTCAAGAGAAGACACAACTAGTTATACATGGGTGTTGAAGCGTTTGAAGCGTTTGTTTCAAGAAGTGGGAGCGATGCCAAATGCGATTGTCACAGATCGAGAGAGGGAAATCATTAACGCAAAGGACGATGTGTTTGGAGAGAAAGTCAAACATCTTCTATGTTGGGTGCATGTTAAGGGCAACATATTAGCATACACTGTAGGTATCCTAGAGGACCAAGAAAAGGCGAAAAGGTTTGCTAATAGATGTTGGGGCATATTCATGTCGACAACGGAGGCAAAATATGAGGATATGCTTAGAAGAGTCAAACAACATTGGCCAGGGCTGATGAAGTATGTTGAGAGGTCGTGGCTCGGGCCTTACAAGAAGTCGATAGTTAGAGCATGGACCGATCACTGTACCCACTTTGAAACGAGAACAACAAACAGGTACACACATTGAAATGTTTTGCATATTTTTGATTGTTCAAATTATGTGATTTACACATTTGTAATGTACATAATACTAATATGTATGACACAGGGCGGAGGGAATGCACATCGTGCTTAAAAAAATACTTGACAGTTCTTGAGGAGGCTTCAACACAGTGATCGGAAGGATCCACAATCACATTCAGTCCCAAGTTAATGATATAAGGGGGGATCTGGAGATGTCACGTAGCAAGATTCCAACTGAGTTGAATAGTGTCCCTATTCGAGTTAGGACGATATTCATGCGCCTATTTTACAAAGTGTCAACTTTTTGCATTATGAAGTTGTTGAATATGTGCTACGACCTGAACAGGGACGTTGCAAAAGGAAAATTAGAGAAAGAGTGTGCTGATTTTTGGGTACGGGAGTGCATGGGTCTTCCTTGCCATCATACGATTGCCCAAGCCATTCTAACTAAGCGGACGATACCGCCAGGTGACATACACCCATTTTGGCATCAGGTGGTATGAGAGGGAGTTGATCCGAAGCGCATGCCCATAGAAGACAAAGAGGCAAAAAACTTACCGAGATCAGATGGGAAGATATGGTGGAGAGGAAGCGTCGGGGTGAATTGACATATGGCCATGTGTACTCGATCACAAAGACGTTTGTAGACAATGTGCTGGGAAAAGATTCGTCTTTGATTGAGCAGATAGATGCTATAAAGAGGGGACGGCCAAAGGGGTCCACTAAGTGGTCAACAAAGAGGAACAATACTTTGCTTGAGCATCGGATGGAGGCATATGAAAAGGAGAAGCAAAAGAAGGAAAAGGAGAGCCAAGTAAAAACTTGATTGCCCGACAAAAAGCGTGGAAGACCAAAGGGCTCAACCAACAAGGCCCCGAAAAAAGCTGCGACGGGGACAAGTACACAAGAAGAGAGGGGCGACATGATGTGGCTGGATTTCAACTTTGGAGTTGACAATGTTAACGACTTCATGTTTCCTTACATTGATCAGGTGCAGGATGTAATGGCAGATGGATATTGCGGTTATCGATCATTCGCCGTGTTGTTGGGACAATTATAGAGTGAGTACCGCAGAGTTCGGTTGGAGTTGACAGCCGAATTGAGGAGGAACAGAGATGTATATGAGCCTATTTGGAACAAATCTCCTATTGATGAGATGTTGGATACTATGCCCTATGTGGTTAGCCCTTGCGCTCAAAGATATTGGATTGAGATGCCCATAGCCGGTTTGATCTTTGCCACAATACATCAGGTTGTAGTTGTTTTGTTGTTGTGGGATGGATCGCATACATGCTTGCCGATGTAGGCGAGAGGGGAGAACCAGTACCCACCATCGAAGATATATGCCATAGCGCTCGTGGGAAACAAAGATCACTTCATACATGTGAGTCATACATCATCTTATATGAAGGTAAATTAGCGCTTATACTTTTTTACCTGGTAATATATTATCTGTTTAATTTGTAGGTCTGGTTGAGCGACGACTCCCCACTTCCTCCTCCGCCGAGAGATTGGACAAGAAGCCATCAACCTAGCGTCAACGGGTGGGATAAGCCGTTTAGACAGAGAATGGCAAAATGGCGCGAGAAGCGGATTAGCCATAATCTCGAGCCAAATGTTGCTGTTTGAAGTTGATGATATATGTAATTAGTTAGAAACGTATTAGTCTGATTTGTAATGCATTTTTGGGATTAGTGTTTGCTTCTTATGCTAAATATGGTTTTGTGCTGGTATAATTGTTAATGGTTTTGAATTGGATCATATAATTACAAACATGATGTCGGGTTAGTGTTTGGAAGGCTATTAAACTATAAAAACTAACATAAATCCTAAACCTACCCAAAAATCGTAACATTACCATAAATTATGTCACTAACAATCACAAATGAAAATTCAGAGTACTTGATTGACATTGATACATGTAATTAGTTAGAAGCCACCCCTTTTTTTCAGTACTGTAACACTTGCCCATCATGAAGCGTACGCTTCATGATGCGCAATATTAGGGAAAACGAAGGCAAAGCAAAATCAGTACTGTAACACTTGCGCATCATGAAGCGTACGCTTCATGATGCGCAAGATTAGGGCAAACAAAGGCAAAGCAAAATCAGTACTGTAACACTTGCACATCATGAAGGGCACGCTTCATGATGCGCAAGATTAGGGCAAACGAAGGCAAAGCAAAATCAGTACTGTAACACTTACGTATCATGAAGCCATGGTGAACGTCAGAGTTCTTAGGACTTAGGGAAAAGAGTGCACCAAATTTCTTGAGTTTTAATATAGCCTTGTGCAATCTTTGCAAATTAATGACTTGGTGAACGTCAGAGTTGTTTTACAGAACATGTTGAGGGCAGGATACTACCCCAATGTTGAGACATTTGTGATGATTTTGAATTGTTATGTAAAATGGATAGGTTGGAAGAGGCATTTGTACTTTTAGGATTGATGGTTTCCCTGGGAATTCGTCTTTGTCTTGCTGTTTAGAACATCTTAATTGATGGAGTCTGCATATTAGGAAAACCTTATGTGGATATTGGTCTGTTAGAGAAGATGATTAGTGTGGGTTGCTATCCAAATGTCATGACTTATACATCATTGGTTAAGGGATATATGGAATCTGAACAGGTGGCTGATGCATTCAGAATCCTTACCATGATGGAATCAAGAGGATGTAAAACTGAATCAAGAGGATCTAGTTTCTACTGTGTGTTCATCAGGAAAATTCTATCTGCTTCCAAAGTTACTCAGTTGCTTTGACTGTCGTGTTGATCTTGTGGTTTATAATTCCCTACTGAGTTACTTTTGTAAAGCAAGGTTTCCAATTTATGTTGTCAATTTTTTCCGTGACTTGGAAGTTGTATCAAGGTGTTAAAAGTTGTGTACAAATCAAGATATTACCCTTCTGTTTTCAATCTATTGAGTCTGATGGTAGATTCAGGCTTGTTGCCTCAAAAAGCTATTCCTGTACTTGTGGATGATGGGGTTCTCCATGGCATCAGAGTAGATGATTTGCACGATAAACTGTTGAGGATAGCGTTCTGAAGACAAACATTCAACAGAAGGCAACAAAATAGACAAACATGTGATGAATTTGAAAGTTTTTGCAACAATTCATATGAGACCCCAACAAGTGCATAAACTATCTAATCTAACACAGAGTACTAAGACATAATATATTCTAAAAAAGAGTACTAAGACATAATATAGCCTAAGACATAATCTACTCTATGATGATTGGATTGTTTGGATCGAAACCATCATCCTCTTCCTCGTGCTTCACTAGACGTAAATCAGTGTATGACGGGACTTCAATCTTTAGGGTTGTCGTTGGCCCTTGCTTCGGCATTGAAGAGAGAAATTTCTTGGTGTTCCATCTCCTCCTTGAAAATTCTCTCCAGCGTTGTGAGGTAACCGAGTCGGGCAAGGTGTTTCCCGACATTCTTCAAGCCTACTTCCTTGTTGTTGATTAGCTCTCTAATGAAGAGACAAATCTCTTGTACATCTGCCAAGTGCTTGCGAAAATCATCTTGAATAGGATATGCCATTTATGGAGATATAGCAGATATGAAGAAGCGTGGAAGGCAACTGGTTTTGGAGAGGTATGTAGAAGTTTTTATATGAATCGTGGAATTGATTGGCCATGGTTTGATTTTAGCGGGGAAATGGTGCGCCAAAACAAAGCCAAATCAAGGCAACTTTTAGAAATCCCAGACAGTTTCCGTAAATATAGGATCATGGCTGATGAAGAGTTATCTACAACCGCACGCGGAAGATTTTCAAGATGCTGGAACAGAGAACTTACGCTTCATGAAGCGTACGCTTCATGAAGCGCAAGGCTTAAAGCAAGTCATGTAAAATGCCTTACGCATCATGAAGCGTGCGCTTCATGATGCGTAAGGCTCATGAGAAACAAAAGGGGTGGCTTTCGCTCGTCCCCCATTTCGAACTGTAGACATATTCCTCAAACGCGTTTACTTGGACCAAGTGTGCCGCATTGGCTATCGATGTATATACGATATAATTTTATTTTAACCTAACGCAATTTTGAGGCGGTTTGTTCCGGAATTAAATTAAACCGACCGGTTCAGCTATTTTTATGGTTTGAATAACAAAATTAAAACCGGTTCCTAAGAGATTGTACTTTTAATAAATTTTGGGAGCTGTAATAAATGATTTTATGTATATTTTATTATGTGAACCCTTATTAATCATATTAAAACTTTAATACAACCGAACCGGCCTCAAAATAATCTGGAAAAAATTAAAATTGTTCCGGTTCTTGAAATTTCATTTTGTAATTGTTAGTTCCATAATTTATGGTACGATTACGATTTATGGGTAGGTTTTAGGGTTTAGGCTTTAGGGTTTAGGGTTTAGATGCAAATATGTTATTTGGTTTAATACTCATAATCAATTACCTATAATGTATTTTTGGGAATAGTGTTTGCTTCTCATGGTAAATATGGTTTTGTGTTGGTATAATTGTTAATGGCTTTGAATTGAATCATATAATTACACACATGATGTCGGGTTAGTGTTTGGACAACTATTAAACTATAAAAACTAACACAAGATTTATGTTAGTGCCATAATTTATGGTATGGATACGATTTATGCGTCCAACTTAGGGTTTACGGAATGTTGTGTTAGGGTTAGGGTAGGTTTAAGATTTACGTTATTTATATAGTTTAAGGGTTTAGGGTTAAGGTTTATGTTATGTTTTTGTTTTGGTACATGGTTACTATTATAAGTTAGTGCTTATAATTTAGGGTTAAGGTTTTGGTAGATGGTTAGTTTTGTGGTTGGTCAATGACAATATTGTATATATGTCATTGTTAATATATGTTTAGGGTTTAGGGTTTAGGATTTAGAAATAAACCATATTAAAAACAACAATTTCACCCCATGTATTTAACACTTGAACCATACACTATGTTCATTCTAATCATCTAAAACGCAAACCCTAAACCGTAAACACTCTCCCTCACCCTAATATAGTATTTGTAAGGATGTTGGGTTAGGTTTTAGAAGTTTTTAAACTGTACAAGTAACCATACCCTAAACCCTAAACCCTAAACGCTAAACCCTAAACCCTAAACCCTAAACCCTAAACACAAAACCCTAAACCGTAACAATAAGCTGAACCATATCACAAAAGCCTAAATCATTGTCAAAAAACATAACAAAGTACTTGAAATGATGTCGGGTTAGTGTTTGGAAGGCTATTAAATAATAAAAACTAACATAACCCTTAACCCTAACATAAACCTAACCTAACCTACCCTAAACCCTAATACTTGCCCATAAATCGTAACCATACCATAAATTATGGCACTAAAAATTACAACATGAAATTTCAAGAACCGGACCATTGTTTATTTTTGCAGTTTATTTTGAGGCCGGTTCGATTATATTAAAGGTTTAATATGATTAATAAGGGTTCACCTAATAAAATATACATAAAATCATCTATTATAGCTTCCAAAATTTACTAAAAGTACAATCTCTTAGGAACCGATTTTAATTTTGTTATTCTAACCCTAAAAATAGGTGAACCGGCCCGTTTAATTTAATATCCGGACCAAACACACTCCAACATGCGTTAGTTTAAAATTTAATTCTATCATATATATATCGATAGCCAATGCGGCACACTTGGTCTAGGTACACGCGTTTGATGAATATGTCTACGGTTCGAAATGGGGGACGAGCGAAAGCCACCCCTTTTTTCCCATAAGCCGTGCGCATCATGAAGCACACGCTTCATGATGCGTAAGGCAAGGCTATAAAAAAACACCAGCCATAAGCCGTACGCATCATGAAGCGCACGCTTCATGATGCGTAAGGCAAGGCTATAAAAAAACAACAGCCACAACCCGCTTTTGCCTAGCCTGTTCAACACTCAGCAACAGATACACAAGTGATGGAGGTAAGTTCCATCCAGAAATACACAGTGCACTCAATAAACCCATTGAGCACGATAATGTTCCAAGCTTATTCCAAAATGAGCCACCAAACTTTTCTAGCCTATGAGGCTGTGACAACAGTACACTAGACAAACTAAAATACACTATTGATCAATTTATCAACTTCTCTCCTCTTAGATAAGTGAACTTTTCAAGAAATATATAGAGAATAAAAGGAAAAACAACCTTGGTTGGAACTAAACCACATCCAACAGAAACCAAACAATCAATCTTGGTATCAGGCCAAAGAAGGTGTGCTTCCCTTATGGCAAAAATAGTTGGATTATTTGCTACTATTGCACCATCTTGCCATCGGTTGATTTCTGAAATATACAACATTTAATAATAGACTTATATAAACCAAATACTCAACAAGAATATTTAAGCGACATTAATAGTAGGGTGCAAGATGAGAAAACACTCACCATCCGAGAAGTCATCAAGATAATATGGAGCAGCAGATGATGCTCTTATAGCTTGCCAAACCTTATGCTTACAACTCCCTATAAAAGCAATGCGTTTATATCCAACTTGAGCATGTGCACTAGATGCTCCAGTCATGCTAATAGCTGAATGTTGAGGATATGAAAGATACATCTCTGGTGTTCCAACAGGGTACTGAAATTTAATCAGTAAAAACAATAAACCTTGTCATGATGCCGGTGAAAGAATATCAGAAGATGCAACATCACAATATGGAGGATAATGAAGATACATAACCTGATAATTTCTAAATACATATGGCAGAGCAGGCACAATGCTGACCAAAGTTGATACAACAAAGACTTCGGGTATTCCTTTAACTGCAGAATCAATCAAAAGTTCTCCATCTTCATCAGCACACATTTCTTTCAATAGCCTTTCAAACTGATCTGTACTGTGCTGCAAAGAAAATATGATTGTCTTTACTTCCATCCAAATTAGCAAGTCTCCACCACAGGAGACCAAATTAAAATAATGAAAAACTAAAAGCCTTAATTCTCACTGCACTGGCAAGTCGAATGCACTTTCTCTCAATAAGAATTGCTATTGTTAAATAGGATATCTTCATAACAGTAAATATACTGGGTGCAACTTGTCATGTTTAGGAGAGCAATAATATTAATTTATACTGCCACTATATCGTTTGAATATAACAGTACACAAGGAAGTGTCCATACTTATGACAACCACACACATACATGCAGCACAAGACAAAACAACATGGGGCACACAAGAATGTTCTGAAAAAGTGAGAAGAAAAGGATAAACATACTTTGGCATCATGTACAACAAATCTGAATCTCTGCGATGAACTTTTGTACAGATTATCCAATTTCTCTCTCCATGTTGCTACCTCATTTTCTTTTGGAGGTTCAACAAATACAAGCTTGCCTGAATTCACATCATATATCATATAATGTATTAGAAGAGGCCAGCAATTGACATAGGAGAAAACCAACCAGTAAATATACCTACCAAGTTTTTTGTATATTTTCTCGCACTGATCCAAAGGCATTGACTTGATTCTAAGAGCAACAGCTAGCATGCCACCAGTTGAAGTACCACATATAAGATCAAACATCTCATGTATTCGTTTCCCTGTTCCCTTCTCTATTTCATTAAGAATTTTTACAGCTGTCAAGTCCACCTATATTACAGAGCAGCAAAATATTGAACCATAGAGGAAAGGAGTGTAAGCACAAAGAGCACTTTGGTAACCAAACACAAGCAATGATGTCTATGACAACAAATGAAAGCAGCTGGAATTAAAATTTCATACCTGGTTTAACAGTTTTGAGTATGATACAATCTTAACACCATATTTGCTTGGAAGGGAAGGCAAGTGTTCATCAACACCATCCACAATCTAAATGTTGTATTCCACCAAATCATCAGAAAACATGAGTTAATTTCACAGAGAATAACAAATGCTCAGCAACTGCCATTTTCCAGAGAAAGAGCAATTAAGTCTAGCAACTGATCAATCACACATTAAAAATTCACACAAAAAAACCATTACATGGGTTCTATAAAAAAACAAAACATTACACCGGTTCTATCAAAAAACAAAACCATGACACCAATTACACCAGTTCTTGTCACAATGCTAAACACCTCCAGATCCACTCCCCTCGCCGGGCTCATATCTAGAATCCCGATACGGCCTGCTCAAAGGAGGTGGAAGTGGTGGACGGTCGTACCCTAATATGCTCAGCATGTCCTCCAACTACAGCCTAGCCGGATGATTAGCGGGCATCCCTCCCAAAGCGTCCAACGCGTATCCAACGGCCTGCTGCTGTCGCTGCATAAATTAAGGCAGTTTTTAGGTTTAATAACATACTAAAACGATTAATTATTGAATGAAATAATTGTCGAAACTTTATATTACCATTATAACATCCACTACAACATCCGGGTGGGTATGTGGCTCCCGCGGTCGGTCTTGACGTTCTGTCCTAGGATCGATGTATGGATGTGTGAATCCATCGAACCAATCCCAGTAGGCGAGGTCCGTCTGATAAGCATACCGAGCCAAAGGGTGTTGCTCAAGGTCAATGTGGTGGTCGTACCGCTGGTTCCAATAGAGCTGGTCGTTGGTAAAACCCACCTCATACTTGCGCCAAGACGTGCCACGAACCTCTGTATCCGGCACAATGGGTTCAACAGGTATGCACTGGACCCGGAAGTACTGACGCAACCACCTATCGGACATGTAAACCTCTCGTGTGCCAAAGCACTCAAGCACCCCTCGAAACCTGGAAATCCGGTAACGCTCTGAATTGAAATCAATGTCTCTCCACGGATGCCATTTTATCTGCATTAAAAACAAGTCAAATATAACAAAAAGGTCTACATTTTGTACATTTCCTACTATCCACATATTGTTGGACTCTATTTTTTACCTCATCAACGCGGACCCTGTCTAATACTTTCCGAATCTCCTCCAGTCGCTCAGGCTTCTTCGGAGGCGAGCGCGTCTCCACTCTTGCTCGGGCACCCGCGCGAGTATCGACCAAAAGATCTACCCTCAGTATCGGATGCCCTCTGAAATGCTTTAGGTACTCCCATATCCAAGTCTATACAAAAATTATAATTACTTGATTACGTAGAAATAAAAATCATAAACAAATACAAGTACATATAAACTCATTCTCTTACCCTGAGAAGGAGAATACAACCCGCAACGCCCTTGCTATCTCGTCGAGACGCAACACCCATCTCGCGGAACAGGTTCGCCAAAACCGCAGCACCCCATGCATATCCACTCGTGCGGTCGGGGTCTATCAGACAGTGCAAGTATTGTATGCTGATACAGTTCGTGCTCTTGTTGCAAAAAAGCCCTAAACCGATGACCCACAACAAATACGCAGCAAATATCAAATGACTGGCCACCCCATCTACAATCATCCACATCACATGTGCCTTAAGCTCGTCACTCGGAATGCCACCGGATGAATATCTGCGAAAGGTCAGCGCATCAATCGAGAACATATCCATGACCCGCGCCTGAAACTCCGTGTCCTCAAACTGCTTGACGACACGCTCCCCGTCGATTGGAATCCCTTAAATGCGCTCCACGTCATGCAATGTGATCGAAATCTCACCCCATGGAAAATGAAAGTTGTTGGTCTCCGGGTACGAACGCTCTATGAAGGCCGAAATGATGGCGTGGTCCGATCTGCGGTAATCAAGAGCCCCAACTTGCCTCAACCCGCTACGTCCTACAATCTCCCACCATGTACCCGGCGCATCAACTTTATGCTCCTCTATATGAGTCCAATCCAACGGCCGTGAGTATGCCTTATACAAGTTCCTCCACTATCACAATTAAGAAAATAATTTCGATTAGTTCATTTATGTGCATACACAAAAACATTAAAAAAAATTCGTAAATAAGCTCACCAATATGTCGTCAACAACTGGGGTAGGAGGATCGACTACGGTAGGAGGGGCCGGAGCAGCTGCGGGAGGGGCCGAAGCAGCTGGGGCAGGAGGGGCCGGAGCATCTCGAGGAGCCCACCTCCATATCGACTCCGTAATATGAGTGAGTAGTGTCGAAGAAGGATAGCCAAACGTGGTCCTCCTGGCTGCCACATGGGTACGTCGGCAATAGGAGGGACCAGAGCGGGAGGAGGGTCAACAATGGAAGGATCCGAGGCAACTGGAGGTTGAAAACCAAAAGGCGGATGAAGTGGAGGCTCAGAAACTGTAGTCTGTATGATGGGAGGGGACGGGATATGAGAGGTCTGAGAAGGTGAAACCGAGGCAAGTGCAGGACTCATATCGATGTCCATCGAAAGATCCTCTCCGGTCCCAATCGGAGTCTCTAAACTAACTGAATCAATCTGCTCAGACTCTCGTCGAGGGGTGGGATGCTGGGTCGGGGAAGACAGACCGACGTCCTCTTCCTGATCAGTCTCGACGACGTGTGTCAAAATCTCCTCAACAGTCTCATCAGGAACAGACGGACGAACGTCCTGCTCTGTCTGAATATCTGCACCATCATGCGCTGCCTCGTCCCGCTGTAGCTCAGATATCAACGTCTCAGCCCCTAATCTCCTAGCCCTCTTTTTCGGCAAAGGGGTCTCAGCACGAGCAGACTGCAGTATACCTCGTGCCTTCGCGTTCCTAGTCCGCTTCTTCTTCGGCACAGGATGTGTAGTCGAGTCGGGAGTTCGCAACTCACGACTCAACTCCTGAAACGCATGTTTACGATTTTCATTATTTCATTTACGTACTCCTTTATAAAATTCGTACTTTGTGCCTTACCTTCAATTCGTATATCTTTTTTATACATAAGTGTGATTTTAACTAAAGGCCTATACTTATATTACTAGAACAAAAGCAAAATAGTTAACTTCAATAAGTAATGTATATGCTAATTTTATAATTTGCATACTACGAAATACGTACCATCATCGTTTCCTCGCCCCAACCATCCCTTGCATCGCCCTTGCTCGTATCACCATGAGTTGGAGAACCCCCGCCAACAATAATATCATTGCCAACTCTATCACTAGTCTCAGCAACAATACCGACATCTGCATCGATCGCCTCGTCCCCCCTAACAACGTCAACCACTATCCAATAAAACAAAGTAAACACCACATCATTAATTTTCAAACCATTAAAGCTCAGATTTTCATTATGTATAAATATCATATCAATTTCAATTATTTTGCTAATGTAATGCTCCAAATGTCATTGAAATGCACAATTACACTGAAAAGATTTAAAATGCACTATAATTGATCAAGAAAAGAAAAGATGACTTAAGAAACAATAGGAAGCTTCTGGTACCAATGTTTCTTCTTAGTAATTATGTTGGAGGTAACTGTACCAAAGCACTTTCTATTGTTTCCATTTGATAGGGGAATCGGATAGAAGAAACATATGTAGAAGTGCAGAAAACTGGGGTTAAACAATATCATCGATCCATGGTCTATTTTCATAACATTGAACATCAAACAATTAACTAAGGTCATTTTTCTAAACTAGTAAAAGAGTAGGAGCCATAATTGTATGCAATTATTAATGAAGGATGGTGATGGATGAGTTTAATTAACAGCCTCATAGTTCAACCCTCTTCACCTTGGAGATTCTCTCCAACACACCATTAGGGGTAATGACTAAAAGAAATGAATCTTCATTGAATCTTAAGCTTAGTACTCAAAACTCTACAGATTTGTGATGAGGACTAATGAGTAGGGTGTATCTTTAATGTTTTGACTTTACAAAGCCAAGTAGGGAAGCCCTTGTCCCCTCCTAATTACAATCCAATCAGATTTCAGTAGCACCACAAAACAAAAATCACCCTTTTAAATTCAATTACTAAATCCTAATTCCACAAAACAGCCATTGCAACTCTAACAACACTCATCATTCAAAGCAAAACCAGGAAGATTACAACATAAAGCTGGCTATTCATTCAATTGATTGTGGCATTAGTTAGATGTCAACATTTAGTTTACATAAAATCGAATGAATACCTGCAACTGTGTATTCAAATGAGGAACAGAAAACCCTTCTATAAATCCAGTATATAAAGGAAAACTGAAAGAAAACTCTTTAGCTTTGAATAATCTTTTTCATGAACATTGAATGATACTAAAAACATGACTCTCCATTCTTTAAGAAGATCATATTCCTAGATAAAAATGTACATTAAAATCTAAAGCTTTTGATGTATCAGACAACAAGCATAATACTGAGCTAAAGAATTCAGGTTGAGAATATCCAAACAGTTTGCTAGCTATAAGGCTTAGCTCTAAGCTTTGGAATTGATACTAGGAAGTAGGAACCTTATGGTACATTATTATTGAGGAAGTGACATCACTCACTGCACAATAAGTTTATTCAAGATGGTTCATTAAACATATTTTGTTTAACAAGATGGTTCTTTAAAATAATATGTTTACTCAATCTCCTGCTGTAGATTGGATATGAATTTGACTTTACAAGGAAAGCCAATGTAATGAAGGAAATTCAACAATTCCTGTACAAGGACAACAAAAAGAGTCCAGTTACAATCCCACGGGTCATGCAGGATCTGGTGACGAGGTTATACTACAACTCATCCCCCTTTGCTTTATTTTAAATTTTCATGCTTTAAGTTTGAACACGACAGATTTTATTGAAAATATAAATTACTGATATATAGGAGGGTATTGGTAATGGAATATGTAAACGGTGTTCCAATCTTGAAAATTGGGGATGAGATAGCAAGGAGATGCATTGATCCTGGCAGTAAGATTGTAGCTGCTGCAAAGGATTAAGCCCTCTTGATTATAGAGTATGTAGAATCAATTCCTTGGTTTTTGAATTAGTATGGTTTATGGTTTAACGCGTGCTGATTACTCTAAATTACAGGAGTATCCTTAAAAGTTTAACACTAGCGTACGGATAGATGATACTGAAAAGTGGATTCTTCCATGCAGACCCTCATCCTAGAAATATCCTAATATGCCAAGATTCAGAGGTGAGAGAGAGACTGCACACAAAAACTCAAATCTGCACCTCAATTTATGAATTTCAGTTCTTATGCTAGTGTTATAGTAACATGCATTGCAATTAAAAGAAAACAACAACAAAATATTCTCAAAATAAGTAGCTTGGTTCAGTCATTCATCTAATTTTTTTTTTGCACACGTCAGGTTGCATTGCTGGACTATGGACAAGTGAAGGATCTTCCAGATGAGCTCAAGCTTGGACATGTTGGGCTAGTACTTCCTATTGTAGATAATGATCCCCAAAAGGTTGAGCAAAGCTACAGGTAATTTACATTCCTTTGTGGCAATCTTTTTTTGTTTCTATTGACTTAAGAATTAATCACAGAAACTAAATCTGATTTATTGAAAAGAGTTGCAATCAGAGAGATCAATGAAAGAAGATAGAGAAGAGAAGAGAGAAAGGAGCGAGCCAATCTTTGAGCAACAATGCTCTCATTCATTCATCATAACAACTTGTCTCCTAAAGAAGACATATTACAATATATAAGCATGTATGTGTAACTAACAAGCTTATCACACACGACATGTGTCTAGCACGTGACAACCACACTTATAACAGAATAGACTAGTTTATTACAACAATTTCTTCCTTTTTACCCAGAATCTGATTTCATATTTACAAGTTCCCTAGGTGTCTACCACTACATCATATGTTTGGCATGGAACAAATTAAGTTATCAGATTTCACATTATCACTTTATTAATTATGAAGTATCTTGATAAGGTCGTATCTACTAAAGACTCTTCTTCTCAAAATACAAGCTAAAATATCTACTTCCATTTTCCATGTACAGGGAGCTAGGTATTGAGACCAAGACCAAATGTAAAGATGAACAGATGGAGTTACTAAGGTTGGCACAGACCATGTTTGATACAAAATTACCACCAGGAGTAACAATGCTCCAACCATTCGCCGAGGAGTTTTCTATTCAGAAGATTGCAGTTAAGGTACATAAAAATGAAAAAAAAGGTTTTTTTGGGATGAACTAATTCCTTCATACATAATAGAGAGTTCAATTAGTGGTTACTAAAGCTTATTCACTAATCATAATTATTATTTTGTGTATCTTTCAATTTTCATCGGTTCATTCTTGATGCATCAAATAAAATTCCATTTCTGATGCCATTGATGAGATGTTGTTATCAAATACTCGGTGTTATAGTGTGTGGGATAGACACATTTGAAGCCCCATCAATGGCTCATTTTCAGGGAGGCAACAGATTCACACAACTCAACAACACATGGTTCATAAGTTCATTCTTGATGCCCCTACTCAACCATTGTAAACTACATTGCACTAAAAATCCCCAAATTTCATGAAATCAAAGTGCAAAATAATCTGATTTTGACATTTACCTGGTGAATCGCCGCCTCTCCCTCTCTCTCTGTCGGCCACCACTGAATCCACCTGCACATCGTCGTCGCCATAATGCTCCGTCGAAGCACGTCCGCTTCCACCACCACGAACACGAACCATTTCTGAATGATTGGGACTAAATTGTGTTCCAAATACGGATTTCGCCTCTAGTTTTTGGTTTCTCAATCGGGAGGAAGGCGGACGAGGACGACGACCTAACGCTTTCAAAAGCGTTTAAATTCAGACTATTGGTACGCTTTATGAAGCGTAAGACTTCGTTACGCTTTACGAAGCGTACACTCCGGGGTATGACCTGCTGGAAGGGTACCTTTTGATTCCTAGGCTTCATGAAGCGCACGCTTCATGATGCGTGTAATCCCGTGTGTGCCAGGCATTTGTTTCGTGTGCCTAAAGATTTTCCGTTGAAATAAACTTATGTTTATGTGTCAATGCCACCAACTTATACATTTAGGACTATGAATACCATCAACTTGTACATTTAGGACTATTAATACCATCAAATTGATGTTATTAATGAATAAATATGCATATAGCAATTAATGAACAAATTGAGGTTACTAGTGAACAAATATGCACCTAGCAATGAACAATTATATGAAAAAAGCAATGAATAAATATGCAGAAACCAATGAACAAATTGATGTTACTAATGAACAAATATGCATAAACCGATGAACAAATATGTCAAAACCAATGAACAAATATGAATATAACAATGAACAAATATGCATCTATCAATGAACAAATATACATAAACTAATGAACAAATTGATGTTACAAATGAACAAATATCCACAAACCGATGAACAAATATGCCAAAACCAATGAACAAATATGAATATAACAATGAATAAATCCACAGTTTTGATGAACAAATCCACAGTATTGATGAACAAATCTGGGCAGTTTCTTTTCAAAAATACGCGAATAATTTGCCAAAAATTCGCCCGTGTCGTTTTTTCCCCTTTTAAGTGAAATGATCAACGCCTTTGATTTTTTTTTATCCAACGACTCTTGTTCTTTCTTAATCTGCACATGGGCGCCCATTCGCGCCTGAACCAGACTCTTATTATTATTTCATAATTGTAATATCATAAGTATTATTTATAAAGATATTTTTATTATTTCAAGTATTATAAGGTTTTGAAAGATGAGGCACACTCTTATTTATATTGTTAACTTATAATTTAATCTATGGTTAATATTCCATTAAAATAATTATACACTTTTTATTCAATTTATAATCAATTTAATATATTCTTATTATATTAAGTAAATCTTTATTCAAGGCATGCAAAGTGGTAAAATTAAATAAAGTCCATTAATATATATTTCTCATATCATTTTGATTCCTTATTGATTATAAAAATATTCTCATGGTATAAAAGTTCATTAATGCCCTTATCATAATATCTTTTTATCTTCTTCCCATATATCTCTTATTCCATATTTTTAATCATAAAATACATCATATGACTAATATATCTTATCATCACATTTTTAACTTTATCATAATTCAAAAAAACATGCAATCACTTTTATGTTATAAAAAGGTATTTAGATATTATTTTATAGAGGGGAGTTCTAGTGAGAAATGAGAACAAAGAATAGCTATTGGAGTAGATAAATCAACGGTGAAGATTAAAAGAGAGAAAAAGCTGATTTATTAACACAATGGCAAAGAGTGTAATTTAGAAAAAAAAATTAGAATTTTCCATAACTACCCTCCCTTCTTCTCCCAAACAACCCTAGGAAAGAACATTGAGAGAATCAACGAACGGCGTATCTTCTCCGCCTGGACCGCCTCGCCAAAGTCTACAATTCTTCTCCAAATTGGTTTGAACTCGTACTTCTCAATTGATTTTTGTTTATACAAAATTCGATCAAATTAAACTTGTATCTTCTCTGCCTCGTCAAGTTCATTCGACTGATTTGTTTATTTTTCTAGGAAATTTGATTTGTCTGCGAATTGGGAACGACGGACGAACACGGGAGAATGAATTCGAACACCGAAGAAAGAATCTGCCTTGTCAAAGTCTACAAATTCGTCTCCTAAATTTATCGGTTTGAGCTTGCCCTTCTGAAATGAATTTTATTGATAGTGTCTTTATGTCAACCGTGGTTCTTATTCTCAATTGAGAAAGATCCAAATTTTCAATTATTTTGTGCCGCTGGATCCAAATTGTTGGTATGGAAATTGATCGGTTTGAACATGTTTTTCTCAATTAAATTGTGTTTTTCATGTTTTAATGTCAATTGTGGTTCAGGTTCATAGATGATTGCATAATTAATCTTTGACATGCTTCCTTATAAGGCTATTGTCTACTGATATTTCCTTTCATCTTTTCCAGCTAGTATCCTTTTCCATTAGGTGGTGAATTGGAAAATACTTGTTTTGCTAATTGCAGTATTATGTATGTTGTAGTAAACTGGAAATTCCTTTGGCGCGCACGTCTTAACGCTGGCTGATTGCCTTGTTGCATTTTACTTTGTAGGTTAGAACAGAAAAATGACATTGCTTGCATATGATGTGGTGTTTGTGTAAAATCATATATCACTTTAAAAGCCTATTAGCTCAAATGGCAGAGCAATGTGCATGTGCACAAAGATGTGAGTTCAAATCTAACTCTTCTTTCGGTTCATGATTTTGTAAGCTCGGATTCATAATAGTTCATCTTACAGTTCATGTCTTTATGGTTCATGACATTTATTCTTTTGGTTCATAGTAAATTAAAGTTTGGTTCATAATAGTTCATCTTACAGTTCATGTCTTTTAAGTCATACATACGTACTAGTTGTAATTTTGGTTCATGGCATTTGTTTTTTGGTTCAAAGTACATTAAAGTTTGTTTCATGTGTTTGTAAGTGTACTTGTTATCTCAATTTATATTTTTAGGTTGATTGAATACTACCTATAATTTTAAATTACATTGTTATAACAATAGTTAACTAGAAGCGGATCGAGGAAATCACTACAGATGCTACGCAATGGAAAGGGTCCATTTTGAGAAAACAATGTAAAAGATGATCCTTGATTACTTACACGGTTCATAGAATTAATTACACGGTTCATAGTATTCAACATGAAGGTTCATATTGTTACACATGAAGGTTCATGGATTTTAAATAATCAGTTCATTTAAAAAAATGCATAAAATTTGTAAAGAACACATTCAGCTCATTGGGTTCAATGTGAAGTAAAAAAGAACCTTAAAAGCAATTACAAATGCAGCAAAGTGATTTGTCTAACACAAAGTAACATAAAAATAAACAACTTAATCCCCAAAACACATAACAACTACTAAAAAGACAAGTACAGAATTGGAACTTCAATGTTCAATCTTGGAAATGAAATAAGGACAATCTTGTGATATGTGAAGAATGTAGGTGTCACTAGCTTCATCATGATCATCCAATGGAACTCCATCAACATTCTCATCATTATCAAAACCCTTCAATGAAACTCCATCAGTACTAGCATCATTATCCGAATGAGACAAGTTAGGATGACCAGAGCTTAATGAATAAAAAAAGGAGAAAAATTAAGCTGATTTATAAGCAACATGGAACACATAATGGGCAATAAAAAAATGTTTTTCTTTTGGTTTAAAAATATTGTCATTACGGTTCATAATATTATACTATAAGGTTCATTGAAAATCACAATGCGGCTCATGTAAATAACAATACTATTTGACATAAACTGTATCAAATTTGGTCATTTTTTGTGGATCTGGAAACCAAATGACAAGTATCTATTAGTTTACTTCAAATGTTAGGATAACCGGAGTTTGATGAACCCTAGCAACACTAACATCATTATCAAGACCCTTCAATTGAACCCCGTCAATACTATCATCATTATCCGAATTAGACAAATTAGGTTGACCAGAGCTTGATGAACAACCTACAATAAAAAGGGAGAAAAATAAGAGATCTAGTAAAAATGTGCAAAATATTGTTTTTCAGTTGGTTCACAAATATTGTCATTGTGGTTCATAATATTAAACAAGAAGGTTCACTGAAAACAACAATGTGGTTCATATAAAATAACAATACGAATTTTAAGTGAATCGATCTAACAAAGGTGACAATGATACTAATTTCTTATTCAAAACAGTATCCTACTAGTTAATGTGGATAACTAGGCATAGACATATACACAAAAGCATCATATTCAACAAAGCATACTAAGCATCATATGCAAAAATTCATTTTATCCACGAGGGGGAATTTGAACACTAAAACATCATCAATACATGAAAAGGTCTTGCAATTTGTCCACATTATCTTCATATTAACTAATTAGAATAGTAAAAACAATATTCCAAGACAAATTAGCAAAACATGCTCATTGAGACATTTTATCGAACACTTTGTGGGCAATCAAATAAGCATACAGATTTTAATTTTAGTTTCTATAAAATTTTGTTTCCAATCTCAAAACCAAGAGTACAACACATTTCTCCATGATTTCAAGCAACAAAGAACCATAAACAACAACAAATTTAGGAATTATTTGAGAGCAACTAATCATCCACCAAACTAAACTCTTCTTAAGTATTCTTCATAACCACTTACCTAAATTCATTGTGTCTTCAATTTGGAGTAGGAGTATGGATCGAACGAAGGGAAGATCGAGATCGAAAGGAAGATCGAGATCGAAAGAGGGATGGCATGAAGTCGTCGTCGTTCAGCGTACTAGTCGTCATTCATAACATAGAGAGTGGAGGAGCAATTTAGGGCTGAAAGGTAAAATTAAAAATAAAAGAATAGTAAAATGACAAAAGTACCATTTCAGCTTTATAAAAAAAAAGGAGTGTGAGTGTTGATAGCAGCCCATCTAGACCATTGATCTCACAAAATCAACGGATGAGGCTTGTTCTCATTTCTCATGATAAGAATATTTCTCACTTGATCCCCAATCTTATTTTATAATACTTGTTCTAGCTCTTTTACTTATATAGTAAGTTTTCAATATTATTCTCAATATATTTATAACATACTTTCCATGTGTAGAGCTAATGATAAAAAAATCCATTATTTTATTTAAAAAGGTTTTCCATGTTTAGGGATATTATTTTATAAAACTAACATGCATAGTAATTATTTATATTTACCTAGGAAAAAAATAATAACAAGAGCTTATCTTGTCTAACAACCTAGATTTTATTCCTAATTAAATTGATATGCTTCTAGTAATAATTATTTAAAAGCTACGGAGTATTATTTTTTTCATGGAAGACAAATAACTTAATAAAACAAATTAAATTAAAAGGAATTTGGACCTTTATTTCTCTACTGGTTCTACAATCTGTTGAACAAAACAAACAGGGGAAGCCAAGGGAGTGGCGGCACCAGGGCAGATCGGCAGCGAGACGGCGGCAGCTCAGCGAGGCAGCGGCGGTGCACAGGCATATCGACGGTGGCTCGGTAGTGACCCGGGGGCGGTCCGGTGAAGCTTGGAGGGGTTTTAATGGAGTTTTGTGGGAAAAATTCAGCAATTATGAAGGGTTTTTAAGGCTGATTTTTGTGATTCAAAGAGAGAAAAAGTCCTAGAAAGGAAGAGAAGAATTGTTGTGTGATTTTAGGATGAATTTTTCAGCCTTTAAATAGGCAAATTGGGACCTCCTCTTGATCCACCATTGATGGTTTTGACCATTGAGGGGAAGGAAGAAGAGGGAGATTGGTGAGACTTGTGTTAGTTTGATGATGACCTAAGATGATGATAATTTTGGGTGGTCTTTGAAGCAACAATGGAGCTTGTAAGAAGGCTCAAGCATGCAATGGTTGTACGTCAAATCCATTAGACAAATTTTGATGCTCTTTTGGAAGAAGAAGAAAGGAAGGGTTTATAATTAAAAATATTTCATTATGAGTAGATAAATTACAATAGCCTAGCAGATATGAGTGTGTGTGATTATGGGAAGGGTGCAAGAGGTCTCGGGTTCGAGTCCCGGCTCTTGACCCTTTTTATTTTCATCCTTTTAGTTTTTGTTAGCCTTGTATAATATATTAATTATAAAATCCAAAATTTATTATAATTTATATTTATTTGAAATTTTAATTTTCACCATATTAATCCTTCATAATATGCTTATAATTTTATAAAAAAAATATTTACTCTCTTATTTTAAGAGAAAAATGATTATTTAAATGAAATACTTGTTTCATTAAACTTGGAATATTGCGAATATTACATCTGCCACAAGATTTTCCTTCCCCTCATTATACTGAATTTCGTAATCGAACTCAAGAAGTTTAGGTAGCCATTGTTGCTATACTAGTGTATTAAGCCTCTGTTCAAGCAAGTACTTCAAACTCCTTCGGTCTGTTTTAATAACAAAATGACCATGCAGTATATAATGCCTCCATTTTTGAACAGCAAACACCACTGCCAACAACTCTTTATCATATATTGACAAATGTAATTGTCTCCTTCTCAAGTTCTGATTTATATATGCCAAAGGATGACCTTCCTGCATTAATACAGCTCCAATAACATAGCCACATGCATTAGTTTCAACCACAAATGGCTTTGAAAAGTCTGGTAGAGCTAACACAAGTGTGGAACACAAAGCTGATTTAAGTTCATCAAATGACTTATTAGCTTCCTCATACCATTCAAAAGCATCTTTCTTGAGTAACATTGCCAATGGTCGAGCAATGGACCCATAATTTTTCACAAATCGCATGTAATAACCAATTAATCTAAGAAAACCCCTTAATTGCTTCAAATTCTTAGGAATTGGCCAATTAGAAACTGCAAGAACTTTCTGAGGATTTGTAGAAACACCAGCTACAGAAATATAATGGCCCAAATACTCACCCTTATCAATTGCAGAGGCATATTTACTTCGTTTAGCATACAACTGATGGATTCTCATCATATTGAAGATCTCTTTCAAATGCCTCACATGATCTTCTAGAGATGCACTATATATCAATGTAACACCCCGACTTCCGACGGGACGCTACTTAGAAATAGACCTTACTAGGTACTATTTAAGTAGGTTGACAACTACACTTTAGGATCTTGCAACGCGGGCACGATGAGAAACCGTAATAAAAACATCCAACCTTTTATTTAGTAAAACTTAGAAAAACATAGTCATGCATGTGTTCCCGAAAAATGTAAATATTCAAATCCGACACAACACTTACTACTACTGAACTATTCAAACAAAATAATAATAATAATAAAATCAACATCCCAACTATCATAAGTAAACTAACGTAAAACCCATCCCACTATGACACGCGCCATTTACCGCTCCGACCCGCCATCTGGCCTCAGTTCCTGCTCGGCTCCCTAGTTCATACTTGGAACTGAAAAATATTCCCCGAAGGGTCAGCTTCTAATCTACCAAGTTAGAGAGAATACGGAAATTGCAGAACGTTTTGAAAGCATTTCCAAAGTCAGATACAAATCCACAATCGCAGTCATAACTCTAAAGGCCAATACCTAAATTAGTTATAATCAGTCACACATAGCCATATACACATTACAATCACAACCTCATAAAAATGCAACTCCTCCTTTTTCACAATCCGACTCCCAAGGCGTCCATCACCGCGCCGAATGCAGAGGCAGGCCCTCTCACTCCACTTCACAATCTCCCTTCTAACCCCGGCAAAGCCTCCACTGGAGCACTTGCCAAAACACATAGATAATAATTTTCGTTTTTGAAGGGGCACGGTTTTCCTGTCACACGGCTCATACATAGCCAACTCTTCCTCCACGCCAGCTACGATGGGCCGTGTCGGAAACGGTACCAACACAGAGAAAACGTTCCGAAAATATTTTTTCAATAAAATACATTAAAAACCCTTTTAGCACACAACAATTCAAGAAGTTCAAAACAATTTAAAAAGGTATTCGGCACTAATTCCCAAAACCCGCCCTACAATAATGGTATGCAATCTAACAAGATAGAGAAGAACCGAGCAAGTCGAAAACGACTTACCTCGAAATGAAGGATCCTTAAAGAAGACGGAAGTCAAGAAAGCGAGCGGAAACAATTCCCGGCGATGCGAGTACAGTCGACGTGGGTTAAGCAAATCGAATCTCGTGAACCAGGCTTGAACTGGCGGCGAAACGTTAGCGCCAACCGCCGAGTCGTTTATGGCGGCGAGCACCGTTCACGGTTTCTACGTTGTTTTGTTATGGAGAAGTAACGAGAGAGGTCGATTTCGGTTCCACAAATTCGATCAGTTTGGTGAACTCCAGAAGTCGAAGGCCAATGTATTTAAAGAAGAGTTTTTTATAGAATTTGTTAAATTTGATAAGGTAAGTAGCGATTAGATGAGGATTTTGGCTTCAACATGATCATGAGATCCGAACGGTATGAGATTGGCTAACGGTTCAAACCGAGTTAAAGTAGGAATTTATCTATTAGGATAAAATTTGTTAATTTAAGATGGAATTAAGAGGGTTTGGATAGAATAAACTTAACCAGATAAAGTCTAGTTAAAACAAATAACAATAAGATAAGTGTTTTTAAAACGGATTATTGACCATGGATGTCTTATTTATATATTTATTTTTTAAAACGAGGTTACTTGAAAGACAAGAAAGAAAAAGAAAGAAAAATCCGACTAAAAACGAAATCGGGTATTACATACTATCCCCGTTAAGAAAGTTTCGTCCCGAAACTTTATAAATATATCGAGGTTTCACAAACCTCTCCCCCTAAAGGGATTCGTCCTCGAACCAGAATTAATTGATAGCGGTAAACATAACCAGTACTAACCATTCAAAACACGCAATACGTCAAACAAACAGTCAAACAGTCAAGTCAAGCGAACAACAATCACAAAGCAACCATCGAATCCTGAAAACAACACATTAATTACTAACCTTCCCTTCAAACGCCTCTACTAAACTCGATAGACCTGTGGGTAATTCTCACTCATTCTAGAGTCAGTCTCCCAAGTGGCTTCCTCAACTCCCCGTCGTGATCACTGAATCAGCACCAAAGGAATCTCCTTGTTCCGTAGCTTCTTCATTCGCCGATCTAGAATCTTCGATGGTTGTTCCCGAAAGGTGTGATCTGGTTCCACCTCTAACGCCTCATAATTAAGTTTGTGACTAGGATCCGGACATATTGTCTCCGTTGTGAGACACGAAATACAGGATGAACTCCGTCTAAAGCGGGCGGAAAGGCTAGCCTGTAGGCCACCTCGCCCACTCGCTCCAAAATCTCAAATGGACTGATATAGCGGGGACTCAACTTCCCTTTCACCCCAAATCTCCTGACCCCGCGGGTAGGTAATACTCTCAACCAGACGTGGGATCCTATCTCAAACTCCAACGGTCTACGCCTCTTATATACATAGGACTTCTGGCGACTCTGAGCAGCTAGCAATCTTTCCATGATTAAGGTCACCTTCCCGATCGTCTCCTCAATCATCTGTGGCCTCTCACCTACCACATCAGAGGGATCATTCCAACACAGCGTTGTCCTACATCTCCGACCATATAAAGCCTCATAGGGAGCCATCTGAATCGACGAGTGCCAACTGTTATTATAGGCAAACTCCACCAAAGTCAAGTGATCCGACCACTGACCTCCCCAGTCTAGTACGCAGGACCTCAGCATGTCCTCTAGAGTCTGAATCGTCCTCTCTATCTGACCGTCTGACTGCGGATGGTAAGCAATCGTGAAATGTAATCTCGTCCCCAATTCCTCATGCACCTGCTGCCAATATCTGGAAGTAAAACGCCCATCACGATCCGACACAATCGTCTTAGGCACTCCGTGTAGTCTAACTATCTGACTGATAAACACCTCCACTAGCTTGCTTACTTGCCATGTCTCCCTGATAGGCAAAAAGTGGGCAGTCTTCGTCAGTCTATCCACCACTACCCAAATGGTATCATGGCCTTTGCTGAGTCTCAAACCTGTGACGAAATCCATGGAGATGTCCTCCCACTTCCATTCTGGAATAGGGAGTGATTGAAGCATTCCTCTAGGTCTCTCATGCTCGATCTTCACCTGTTGACAGACTTGACACTTAGCGACAAATCTCGCTACATCCGGCTTCATGCCATCCCACCAATAAACTTGTCGCAGATCCTTGTACATCTTACTCGCCCCGGGGTGGATTGAGTAAGGTGTAGCATGGGCCTCTTGCAAAATCTTCTGCCTCAACTCTGCATCTCGAGGCACACAAATCCGACCGCGTAGGCACAAAATACCATCTACTCTCTCCGCAAAGTCGGGTGCCTCTCCACGGCTTAATCTTTGCCTCAGATCCTGAATCATCGGGCAATTTTCCTGCTTTTGTCTCACTTCTTCAAGTAAGGACGGCCGACATTCTAGGGCTCTCAAACTGCCCCGCCAACGCTGAATCTGCACCTCAATACCGTACCTCATCAGCTCCCTTTGTAACTTTGGCTGAACTGTCAAATGAGCTAACATACGCTCCTGAGGCGTCTTCCTGCTAAGGGCATCAGCGACCACATTCGCTTTGCATGGGTGGTAAAGGATCTCAAGGTCGTAGTCCTTCAATAACTCAAGCCATCTCCTTTGTCTCATATTCAACTCCCTCTGAGTGAAGATGTACTTGAGGCTCTTATGATCTGTCATCACTTTGCATGAGCTCCCATACAAGTAATGACCCCAAATCTTCAGAGCATGTACCACAACTGCTAACTCCAAATCATGAGTGGGGTAATTCTGCTCGTTCGGTTTCAACTTTATGGAGGCATAAGAAATCACCCTGTCCGTCTACATCAGCACACAGCCCAAGCCTACCTTGGAGGCATCACTGTAAATCACAAAATGCTCATTCCCCTGAGGAAGAGCAAGTATAGGATCTGAAGTCAACTTCCCCTTCAGCTCGTCAAAACTCCGTTGGCAGGCTTCATTCCACTCAAAACGAGTGGTCTTCTTAAGCAGGTTGGTAAGTGGTTGGGCTATCCGGGAAAACCCTTCCACAAACCTTCTGTAATACCCTGCTAGTCCTAGAAAACTCCGCACTTCCTTCACATTCTTCGGAGGTTCCCATGCTTTTACAGCTTCAATCTTTGCAGGATCCACCATAACTCCTTGGGCAGATACCACGTACCCTAAAAAGGTAACTTTAGGCAGCCAGAAATCACACTTGGATTGCTTAGCAAACAACCGATGATGTCTCAGTACTCCCAACACTAGCCTGAGATGCTCGGCGTGCTCCTCCTTACTCTTGGAGTTGATCATAATGTCAGCAATGAACACTACCACAAATCTGTCCAAGTAGTCTATAAACACCCGGTTCATCAGCTCCATGAATACAACGGGTGCATTCGTCAGTCCGAATGGCATCACTACAAATTCATAATGTCCATATCTCTTTCGGAAAGCCGTCTTGGGAATATCCTCTTCCCGTATCCTCAGCTGATGATATCCCGACCTCAAATCCACTTTGGAGAACACAGTAACCCCTTTCAACTAATCCAACAAATCATCAATATGTGGCAGCGGATACTTGTTCTTAATGGTAACTCGATTCAACTCCCGATAATCGATAAACAGACGGAGAGAACCATCCTTCTTCTTCACAAACAAGACTGGAGCTCCCCATGGTGACGCACTCGGTCGTACGTAACCCTTCTCCAACAGCTCCTCCAATTGTGCCTTCAGCTCCTACATCTCCATCGGAGCCATGCGATATGGGGCTCTCAAAATCGGTCTCGTCCCAAGCTCCAACTCAATACCAAAATCTACCTCCCTCTGAGAAGACAACCTTGGAAGTTCCTCGGGAAAGACGTCCTCAAACTTGCATACTACTGGTATGTCCTGAATATGCGGTCTCTCTTTGTCCCCTTGTAGGATATAACACCAATATCCTACACCTCCATCACTGAGCAACTTGGTGGCCTTTACCATATTGATCACCGATCCTGGCCCCTCTTGCTCTAACTCCTAACACACATGTCTGGTCCCATCGTCTGTTGTCACTGTAACTGTACCTCTGGGTGCATCCAAAACTGCTCGGTAACGTATCATCCAGTCCATCTCCAGAATCACGTCATCATCTGCCGACAACTGCATTACTATAAAATCCGCATACCAATCCCTTTTCCCTATTCTAATAGGGCACTGTAAAATCTCCTTATTCCCTCTCACTTTACTGCCGTCAGGCAACCCCACAACAAAAGACACCCCCTCAGTGCAAGTCAGTCCTAGTCTAGCCACGCAAGCAGAAGACATAAAAGAATGGGTAGCTACTGTATCAAACAGTATGTGAACATGACTAGACTGAATCCAAATCGTACATGTAGCAGTCGACGCGTGTAGGGCATCGGACCTCCTCATCTCAAACACTCGGGGCTGATTGCCCCCGGTAGTGCTAACTCCTGCACCACGTCCTCTGCCCTGACTCGCTACCTATTGAAACTGCTGAGGCTGACGACGAGGCATCTGGTTCACTATCCCCGGTGAAGATCCCTGTGAGGGTGCTCCAATATTAATGTACTGTTGTAAATGGCCAGGCTTCCCACAAGTGAAGCAACTCCTGATTGGCTTCGGACACTGACTCTTCAAATGAGCAGTGCTTCCACAGTTGAAGCACTATCTCAGCCCTCTGGTGGACTGACTCTGACGGCGCTGGTCCTGACGACCTTGTGATTGAAATCCTGATCGTTGCGGCTGAGACGAGCCGGGACGACTATCTCTTCTAGGTTCTATTGGGGCGGACAACTTCTGCCTCTTGCTCCCAGTGGTATGCACTTCTAGCTGACTCTGTCGGGTCTTGGCCATAGCATAAGCCAAAGTAGACTGCTGAACATCTGTCAATGTCGCGAGTCGAAGTCCAGACACATAAGCACGTAAATGCGGCTGCAACCGTTTTAGAAAGATCGCAATCTTCAACTCCTCAGTAGGGGCAGCGTTCGGCATCGCCGCCAACTCTTACTGAAACTTCAGAATAGTCTCAGATACTGTGATATTTTCGGGTCCATCATCCTGAAAAGCAGCCTCCCGAGCCGCCCTCACCAGCGGAGGACAATACTGATCTCGAATCCTCCTCTCAAACTCCTCAAAAGTCACCTTAGTCTGGTGATCCCTACATAACTCTCACCAGTCAAAAGCACTCTCTTGTAGCAGACTCTGTACCAAGGACATCTTCCTCTCTTCTGGTGCCTTAATGGAGTCGAATGCAGATTTCACCCTCATCAACCACTGCTCTACGTCAAAACCCTGAGCTCCAGTAAAATTCGGCACCCTAGTCTTCCTAAACTCTGCGAGCCACTTGTCAGGCTGGGGCTCGCGATACTGTCTCCTCGGTTCGACCACATGATCAGCTACCGCTGGTCCTCGCGAATCTGGCATTGCTCCAAACTGGGCAGCCAAAAAAAGAGTCTGGTCCTGGTGCCCTCCTTCTAGTTCCTTGTTGTCCCGCAACTGCGTTCAGATTCGGTGCAGCTCCTGCCCCTATCAAGGTCTGCAACAACAGCTGAATTGCAGCATTCACCTTTGGGGCCAGTCCTGCTGGTGGCACTCCTCCTCCCACTTGAGCCCCGTTAGTTGGGGGAACCCCTCCAGCGACAGATGCACTGTCCTCCTGATGAACAACAACAGCCACATCTTGACTCTCATCAACCTCCTCCTGGTGAGTATGATGTTGTACGCCTGGCTCAGCAACTACATGGGCCTCTCCCCTACCCCTGCCACGGCCCCGACCTCGGCCTCTACCGCGGCCTCTTCCATTGGCTTCAGCAGCTCCTGCTCTGGTTGGTGGGGCCATCTATAACAGAAAGTCCCACGGTCAAAACTTAGACATCCTATTTATTAACGTAATTCTTACTATTCTACGTGAGGTCCTTCGGCTGATGGGGCGGAGTTGCGACGTGTCACCTACCCCCCTATATGCAAGATGTCTACCCCAGTGAAAACATTTGAAAACACCGGCCGGTTTTGGTTTTAAGTTGGACCTCGGGTACTCTGTGTTGGTCAGTTCCATGTGCCCTGTTGTCAACCTGGATCTGATACCAATTTGTAACACCCCGACATCCTACGGGACGCTACTTAGAAATAGACCTTACTAGGTACTATTTAAGTAGGTTGACAACTACACTTTAGGATCTTGCAATGCGGGCACGACGAGAAAACGTAATAAAAACATCCAACCTTTTATTTAGTAAAACTTAGAAAAAATAGTCATGCATGTGTTCTCGAAAAATGTAAGTATTCAAATCTGACACAACACTTACTACTACTGAACTATTCAAACAAAATAATAATAATAAAATCAATATCCCAACTATCATAAGTAAACCAACATAAAACTCATCCCACTATGACACGCGCTCTTTACCGCTCCGGCCCGCCATCTGACCTCGGTTTCTGCACGGCTCCTTGGTTCATACCTGGAACTGAAAAATATTCCCCGAAGGGTCAGCTTCTAATCTACCAAGTTAGAGAGAATACGAAAATTGCAGAACGTTTTGAAAGCATTTCCAAAGTCAGATACAAATCCACAATCGTAGTGATAACTCTAAAGGTCAATACCTAAATTAGTTATAATCAGTCACACATAGCCATATACATATTTACAATCACAACCTCATAACAATGCAACTCCTCCTTTTTCACAATCCGACTCCCAAGGCGCTCATCACCACGCCGAGTGCAGATGTAGGCCTTCTCACTCCACTTCACAATCTCCCTTCTAACCCCGGCTAAGCCTCCACTGGAGCACTTGCCAAAACACATAGATAATAATTTTCGTTTTTGAAGGGGCACGGTTTTCCTATCACACGGCTCATACATAGCCAGCTCTTCCTCCACGCCAGCTACGATGGGCCGTGTCGGAAACGATACCAACACAGAGAAAACGTTCCGAAAAAATCTTTTCGATAAAATACATTCAAAACCCTTTTAGCACACAACAATTCAAGAAGTTCAAAACAATTTAAAAAGGTATTCGGGACTAATTCCCAAAACCCGCCCTACAATAACGGTATGCAATCTAATAGGATAGAGAAGAACCGAGCAAGTCGAAAACGACTTACCTCGAAATGAAGGATCCTTAAAGAAGACGGAAGTCAAGAAAGCGAGCGGAAACAATTCCCGGCGATGCGAGTACATTCGACGTGGGTTAAGCAAATTGAATCTCGTGAACCAGGCTTGAACTGGCGGCGAAAGGTTAGCGCCAACCACCGAGTCGTTGATGGCGACGAGCACCGTTCACGGCTTCTACGTTGCTTTGTTATGGAGAAGTAACGAGAGAGGTCGATTTCGGTTCCACAAATTCGATCAGTTTGGTGAACTCCAGAAGTCGAAGGCCAATGTATTTAAATAAGAGTTTTTTATAGAATTTGTTAAATTTGATAAGGTAAGTAGCGATTAGATGAGGATTTTGGCTTCAACATGATCATGAGATCCGAACGGTATGAGATTGGCTAACGGTACAAACCGAGTTAAAGTAGGAATTTATCTATTAGGATAAAATTTGTTAATTTAAGATGGAATTAAGAGGGTTTGGATAGAATAAACTTAACTAGATAACGTCTAGTTAAAACAAATAACAATGAGATAAGTGTTTTTAAAACGGATTATTGACCATGGATGTCTTATTTATTTTTATTTTTTTTAAAACGAGGTTACTTGAAAGACAAGAAAGAAAAAGAAAGAAAAATCTGACTAAAAACGAAATCGGGTATTACATACTATCCCCCTTAAGAAAATTTCATCCCGAAACTTTATAGAAAGGAAACTATATATCGAGGTTTCACAATCAAAATATCATCAAAGAAGATGAGAACAAACTTCCTCAGAAATTGCTCAAAAACTAAATTCATTAAGGATTGAAACATGGTTGGTGCATTGCCAAAAGGCATAACTAGGTACTCATAGTGGCCACTATAAGTCTTAAAAGTTGTCTTATGAACTTCCTCAGGAGCCATTCGAACCTGATGATACCCAACACGAAGATTAATTTTACAATAAATTTGAGAGCCCCCTAATTCATCCATCAAATCCTCTATCAAGAGTATTGGAAACCTGTCTTTGACAGTAGAAGCATTTAATCCTCTATAATCTACACACAACCGCCATGATCCATCTTTCTTTTTAACCAAAACCACTAGTGAAGCATAAGAACTCATACTATGCTAAATGATCCCAGATTGCAACATTTCCTTCACTATCTTGTCAATTTCATTTTTTTGATACAAAGCATATCCGTAGGGCCTCTGGTTAACAGGATTTGTGCCTTCCATCAATGGAATTTGATGATCATGACCCTTCCTAAATGGTGGTAAAGTAGTTGGTTCTTGAAAGATGTCATTAAGGTCTTGCAACAACTGAGCAATATCTCCTGCTAATTCTGATTTGTTTTCATCCATACCTAATGCATACAACTGAACTGAAACATTGGCCTCCTTAATAGAGATCATAGCCAACTGCACATTTTGGCCTACAATCTTATTAAGATGCCTACCCTTTGCCTCTCTTACTAACCTTGGAGTTATTCCATGTAACACCGCCTTCTTTTGATTGAGTTTGAACTCCATAGTTAAGTTCTTGAAATCCCATAAAACAGGCCCAAAGGGTTCCGACCATTGTGTACCTAGAACCTTTTCACAACACCCTAAAGGAATAACCATCAAATCTGCAGCAAAAGCATTATTCTGAAATGTCCATTGAAACCTTTCCACTTTTGCTTTCACATTAAGAGTACTTCCATCAGCTAATGCTACCCTTGTAAGACCTGTTGGTTTCAATTTACAACTCAATCCTTCCACAACTAACTTGTCAATAAAATTGTGAGTGCTCCCCGAATCAATCAAAATGAACAACTGTCTCTTTCCATGTAGACCTCTAACCCTCATAGTCCTGTAATTAGACACCCCAGCTACAACATTCACAGAAATCTGAGCCTGTTCAATTTGTTCCTCCTGCACTAATTCGGTACCTTCATCCTCAACTTCTTGATCATCTGACTCCATCTTAATCATAAAAAGTTGATTCTTCTTGTGCTTCAAGTAAAGCCCTGGAGAATACATCTGATCACAAAATAACAAAGACATTTTGCACGTCTTGCATTCATCTCCTTTGCAGTTAACAACTTCTTATGCTTCTCCTCTATTGGTTTTTGTGTAACAAAAAAATCTTTCTTGAATGGCACTTTCTGTTGCCCTCCTCCAAAAGAATTCTTATTGTATGAAGTAGATGAATTGTACATCTTAGGATGAGCTATTTCATACAATTTAGCAAGAGTAAATCATTGCCTATTTGTGAGATTGAAACATCCTTACATGCACCAGAGTATCAGTCCTTAGCCCCGCCAAATGGGCACTAACTAGATAAGCTTCAGACATTTGCACTCTAGTTTTGATGGATTCAAACTTATTATGATACGCAACAATACCCTCAATTTCTTATAGCTTTTTCAGTTCAACAATTGGGTTGTCTATGACTTCTTCAAACCTTTCTAATAGCAGCACCTTATAGACGTTCCAATCAAGAATTACCCTCTATACTCCTCATACCGAACAACTACTTCATGCCAACTAGCAATCTGATCTTCTAAGTGGATCGATGCCAGATTAACCCTAATCTCATCAGGTGTTCTATCAATTACAAAGAACTGCTCACATTTAAAAAGCCAATCCTTGACTCTTTCACCATTAAATCTAGGGAAGTCTAACCTAGAAAATTTGGTCATCCCTGAATAAGGATTATTGTTGAAAGTTGGAGGGCGAATGCGATTACCTTCTTGCAATTGAAACGGATGATTCAGCTGATGAAGATTCACATTTGGCAAATGAGGACTTAACTGATTTGGTGGCGGAAAGACACTTATTTCTCCAGCGATCGACGTTCCTGCACCATGGCATAATATTATTCTGATTGCTTCAAACATCTCTGCAATCTTGCTATCCAATTTCTCATCCATCTTTGAAATTGAATCATTGATGACTGATAGCTTGGAATTGACGACCTCTTCCACCTCTCGCATTGTCGACTCCTTCAAAGCCGCTTGCGATCTTGTTTCCGTCATGATTGAGAGCATAATCGATGACTTCTGATACCAATGTTACAGTCTAAGTTGTAATACAATCCAAGAATACTCAGATTCAGAGAATTGTAAAATAATTGAGGAGATAATGAAATTGATGTTCATCAAACAACAATCTCAACCTTGAATTGTAGGTTCATTCACAAACAACACCATCCATGGTATTATTCGAGAGAATTACAGATAAAAATGTTTGCAAGATGTTCAATGAATCTCTCGAGCTCTCTCGCTCACAATATAATAGACTCTTAACCGACTTCCACCTTTCATTTACACGTGTCACTCCTAATTCTATTTGATTACAAATCATGTGCTTACTAACAGACTCCCCTATAACAAACTTGTAAGTGATTTGCAAGGAATCATGAAAATATTTGAGCGACTTGGTTGGAATTTTGGGGCTGAATTAGGGATTTAGGGTTAGTAACACGAGTTGTGTTTTCAATCGCCATTGAATCGCACCAGGGGTCTTTTTCGGGGGTCAGCTTGTTATATTATTATATCCTTTTTTGATTTGATAAGAATTAGGGTAGTACTTGGACTAGCCTAGAGTACCAGTAAACGAGTGAAAACTGGTTACTAACCAATTATAAAGGGAAAAGGGACAAACCACCGTACCAGGGGTTCGAACCGAAGACCTCATACACAAGTGATGAGGCCTTAACCGACCGAACCATGCGCCATGGGCATTATATCCTTTCTTTTATTAACATCTATTTTTATCCGAAAGAGAGCAAGCCCTAAAATTAACATCAAAAGCTAGAGAAAAGTTTTCTAATTTGTCAGCCACCTTGTTTTTTCTAGCTCATTACAAGGCCAACACTAGGTTACATGTAAAATACAAACCTAAATCATCACGGTGGATGATCTTAAGAAATTCAAATAATAGAGGATGATCACTAAACCAAGAATTACGAAGAGAGATATCTACGAGATCTAACAACGATCCTGGGAAAAAAAATTAGAAATAGCAAAACTAAGCTAAGGAAAACAAAAAAGCCTCTAGCGAGAAAATCCGCCACCGAATTGCATTCCATGAAACAATGAAAAAACACCACTCAAGGAACCAAAGCAACAAAATGACGGATATCATTTACTATTGCCTGAATTTCTCAAGGAACTTTCCAAGTTCGCTTTAAAGAATTAATAATAATTAAATTATCTCCTTTAATAATAAGGCGTGAAATTTTTAATGAAACTGCACTTCGAACAACATCAAGCAAGGCATGCGCCTCAACCTGGAGGATTGAAATGGAGAGTTGTTCTTTACGATCAACACTTCGAATCTCACTTTTGTGGTCTCTAATTAGAAAACTCGAAAAACTAAAGAATTGGTTCGCTTAGAAGCATCAAAATTCAGTTTCGACCATTGCGGAGGAGGCCTAACCCAAGAGCGATTATTTATCCTTTTAGGACGAGACACATGTTTGGGAACTAAAATGGGCTGAGTCGACACCCACTGAAAATGCTGAGAAAAAGCCAAGTCACAAGGAAGCAGAGATGAAATAATCCAAGACGGATTGAAAATCTTTCCATTTTTATGACCCCAAATAATCCACCAAAGGAAACAAAGAACATTATTATTTTTATTTGAATTTATAGTAGAAACAAGGTTATCAATAAAAGTACCCGAAGAAATGATTTGAAATCTGAAATTCAACTTATACTCAAGTTTATATTTCATATTTTTTGAAAAAGGACAGTTGAAGAACAAATGATTCAGGTTTTCATCTTCTTTTGAGCATAACGAGCAGGTAGTAAAAAGACAATTATAAAATCAATTTAATCTATCTATAGTTGGAAGGCAATCTGCACATGCCTTTCATAGGAAATTTTTATTTTAGGAGGGAGAGCAGTCTTCCAAATCCAAGCAAAATCATAATGAAGATCAGTCCTAGCTAAAGAGATCATACAAGAAGCAGACGAAACTGAGAATGCTCCATCATTTGAAGGAAGCCAAACAAAACAATCCTTAGAGTCGGAAACGGGAATTCTGAGAGATACAATTAAATTGACAATAGATTCAGGATGAAGTAAGCGCAAATAGTCTGAATTCCAAGAACGATTAGGAGTTGTAAAAGCTGAGAATTTTAAATTGATGTTGTCAATGTCAAAAAAAAGAAAACAAATCAATATTTTTAATCCAAGGATCTTTCCAAAAATTGATAGAATGGCCATTTCCAATAGTCCAAAATAAACCTTTAGAAAAAGATTGCTCTAAGATTTAACAATCTACCAAACTGCCAAGAACAATTTTTTTTTTTCTGAATTTCAAAAATCCAAGAGGAACCCAAATATTTCTCAGAAATAATACGCACCCAATTATTTTCCAGAGCAGTTAAAATTTTCCATAGAAGCTTCATTTGCATGAAAATATTAGTAGTTTCTACAGACCGAAGGCCCATACCACCAGACTCTTTTGGAGAGCACACTTTATCCCAACTTATAAGCGGGGTGATGATTAAGAGTAAATTTATTCCAAAAAAAAGATTTATTAATTTATCAATTTCACAAAAAATTCCTTCAAGAAGCAAAAAACTTTGCATTAGATAATTAACTTGACCTAACAGATTTGACTAAATTAACACAGCCCGACCTGCCTGGGAAATAGAGTTGGCTTTCCATTGAGAAAGTTGTTTTTTCAACTTTGTTATGGAGTTTATAAAAAAACTGCATTTGGAACTCTTCCCTTAAGAATAGGAATGCCAATATATTTCTCCATAGAAGTAGTAATTTGAATATTAAGCACACTAGCAAGAGACATGGCAGACTGACGAGAAATATTTTCCTAGACTTGGAAACTGCTTTTATGATAATTAATCGAAAGACCAGAAATCCTTGAGAAAGTATCTAAGAAACCTTTAATATAATTAATATTAGAACGAGATGCATTAGCAAAAATAATAGTGTCATATGCAAAATTGAGGAAAGACAAACAAATTCCATTTTTAACTAATTGAATACCAATAAATTTAGAATCCAAAGTAGATTGTAATTGAAGGGACCTAGCAACTAAGCCTCACTTTAGGGATATGTGAATGTGTATCACTCATCATGTGTATGGGTATAGCAATGAACACTCAAGCTCAAAAATCATGCAAGTAAGGACTTTACTATTGAAGCTAATATCACCAAATCCTCCACCTAGAGATGCCTAATACAAAGTACACAAAGAATTTCGAACTTGGCTCAATGCAGGTCCTCAAAGAGGTTCCATTCGGTCGGGTTGTAATGGGGCTTTTGGTATTTCTCAAGGTGGGAATTATTTGGTCTTGTGGTGCTTACAATGGGGATTGAACAACCTAAACTCTCACCAACTTCACCAAAATTCCACAATCAATTTAACACTCATCCAAAAGACTTAACATTTTTCCTTTCAACCCAAAATTTCACTTAACATTCCACTTCATCTTTGCTCTTAGGCCTTTTTGTTGGATTTTTCACACTTTCTACACTGGACCGACTTTCTTATGACATCGGGCCCGATGTGGTGTGTAACTCGGTCGGACCCTTTTTCTTCACTTAAGCTCTTTACCTTCATTCCACTTTCCATTTCCAACATTTTCTTTCTTTCTTTCTTTCTTCTTTTTCATTTTCTTTTTGCACAACAAAGATGCACTACCCACATGATTCATAACACCATTCTTTGCCCTTAAACCAAAGAGAATCTCAACTCTTCAAATACAATCCAAACCTCTCTTCTAAAGTCCAATCCCATAAGGGTCAAGTCATATAAGGCTAGGAATAATATTTTTGAGGAGTTTCAAACAAAGGCCTAGGCTAAAACGGGGCTACAAACAAAGGATTCACTTCATGGTAGGATATGGAACATTTATGTGACTAAAAGAACAAAGTTCAAAATCAATGTGACAATGCTAGGACAAATCTCATGACGGTCTTGGAAAATAGATAAACACCGCAATAGCAAGTTTTACTAAGCATGCATGAGCTAATCACACAAGAAACATGAGAGATATGCAAATATGAACAAGCATCCCTAAAATGGCCAAAAATCAATCTCACAAGGGTCACTCATACTTAGTTGCATAAGAACTCATCCTAGAACTCACATGTTCAATAAAACAAGCAAGATATCATGATCACATCAAAAGCAACATCCTTTTAGAGGCTAAACCATCCAAAAATATGCAAAGGAATTTACATGCTCACATCATCATTAGCTTTCGTTTGGGCATCTAAGATGGGAATTTCTAGTCCAAAAACTACAAAACACAAAATCTTTTTGTTGTTTTCGACACAATTTTTCAAATTTTTATGGATTTTTGCAAAAATTTCTCTATACAAAACCAAAAACAAAGACTCATCCATTCAAAACCAAATCAATCATCCATGTCATTCATCAAACCACAAACCAAGAAACAAACATCCCAAACACAAACTAGAAACCGAAAACCAAATATCCTCAAAATAACAAAAACACACAAGCAAGTGAAATCATGAGCACACTTACCCCCACCCCATACTTAAAATTTTGATGTCCCCATCAAACAAGGAAACCAAAACTTAAAAGCAAGAGAGAAGAGTACAAAGAGCTCACAATTTTTTTATTCTTCAATGGCATGTCTAGGTCAATCGACGAGGACTAGAGCCCATGAGGCTCTAACTTCTTCGCTTGGATCGGCCTTGTCATAGAACTTCTTCACTCGATGACCATTCACTTTGAAAATATGTCCTCGTTCATCAACCAAGTCCACCGCTCCATGAGCATAGATATGGTGGACCACAAATGGTCCACTCCACCTAGTCCTTAACTTTCCCGGGAAAAGTTTAATCCTTGAATTGAAAAGGAGAACCTTGTCACCGGTTTGATAAGTCTTTGGAATTAACCTCCTATCATGCCACTTCTTGGTCTTTTCCTTGTACAACTTGGAGTTCTCATAGGCTTTCAACCTCAATTCTCCCAACTCATGAAGCTCTAGAAACCTCTTCTCACCGGCCAAGTTGATATCCCAATTCATCTCCTTGAGAGCCCATTTTGCCTTGTGCTCAAGCTCTACCGGAAGATGGCATGTCTTGCCATAAACTAGATTGAAGGGTGTAGTTCCCAAAGGTGCCTTGAAGGCGGTTCTATAAGCCCAAAGTGCATCATCGAGCTTAGAGGCCCAATCTTTCCTTGATCGAGATACGGTCTTCTCCAAGATAGCCTTGATTTGACGGTTTGACACCTCGACTTGCCCGCTTGTTTGAGGATGCTAAGGAGTAGCAACTCAATGAGACACCCCATACTTGATCAATACATTCTCGAAGCACCTCTCAATGAAATGAGGTCCGCCATCACTTATGAGAACCCTAGGCACACCAAACCTTGCAAAAATGTTGCTTTTCAAGAACTTCATCACCACCCTAGCATCATTGGTTCTTGTTGGTATGGCCTCCACCCATTTTGAGACATAGTCCACGGCTACCAAGATGTACTTGTAAGGCCCCGATGTGGGAAATGGTCCCATGAAATCGATACCCCATACATCAAATAACTCAACTTCTAGAATGCCAGTTTGAGGAGTCTCATTCCTCCTTGATATGTTCCCCTCTCTTTGGCACTCCTCACACTTCCTCACATAATCATGCACATCCTTGAACATGGTTGGCCAATAACAACCACATTGAAGAATTTTTGAAGTGGTTTTGGAACTCTTAGCGTGACCCCCCGTAGGCAAGGAATGGCAATGGTGAATTATGCTCTCAACCTCTTCACTTGGCACACACCGTCTATAGATTTGATCACTCCCTTCCTTGTAGAGATATGGATCATCCCAAAAATATTGTCTAGCATCATGTAAGAATTTCTTCCTAGCTTGATAAGACAAATTTGGTGGGATCGCTCCCCCTACGGCAAAGTTAGCAAAATCCGCAAACCAAGGGGAAACCCCTCGTCTTACGGACTAATAGAAAGAAGGCAAGTGGGAGAGAAAGAATTAATCAATTGAGAACGAGAAGGAATGGAAATCGAGTTAGGAAACTTACTTTCTTCCGCGGACCGACATTGAAGTGTACCGAGTCCGACATGGTTGGACGCCGATCTAGCTTCGCAGACACACAGGTAACTCGGGCCCAACTCTGAAGACCTCGGTCCCGACTCACTGGTACCTGCTCTGCCTTTGGTCCGATGTTCTGGACCTCGGGCCCGATATACTTGGTTCGTTGATCCACCTTTCCTTTCCTCCTTTCCCCTCATGAGAACTTCATCTGCCCTTGAATCATCTATAGTCAAACCATCCTCCATCTCCAACATGTACTCAATGGGCAAACGAGATAGATGATCAGCTACCAAATTTTCCGCACCGGTTTTGTCCTTGATCTCATGGTCAAACTCTTGGAGAAGGAGCATCCACCTTAGAAGCCTCGGCTTTGCATCTTTCTTCTTCATGAGGTATTTGATTGCCGCATGGTCCGTGAAGACTACCACCTTTGATCCCACAAGATATGAACGGAATTTCTCAAATGCAAACACTACCGCGAGAAAGAATTTCTCCGTCGTTGTGTAATTGCACTGAGTTTCATCCAAAGTTTTTCTTGCGTAGTAGATGGCATGCAACTTTCCATCCTTCCTTTGCCCAAGGACGGCCCCTACGGCGAAATCACTAGCATCACACATTACCTCGAATGGAAGATTCCAATCGGGTGTCGTCATTATTGGAGCCGAAATCAAGGCATCTCTCAACCTACAAAAAGAACTCATGCAATCCTCGGAAAATTCAAAGGGCACATCCTTCATCAAGAGGTTAGACAATGGTTTTTCAATCTTAGAAAAATCCTTGATGAACCGTCTATAAAATCCCGCATGACCTAAGAAACTCCTAACATCACGAACACAAGAGGGAGGAGGTAGTTTTTCAATTATTTCAACTTTAGCTTTATCTACTTCTATCCCCCTACTAGAAACGAGGTATCCTAGTACTATGCCCTCCTTCACCATGAAGTGGCATTTTTCCCAATTAAGCACCAAGCTAGTCTCCTCACATCTAGTCAAAACCTTGTCTAAGTTAGCTAAGCAAACATCAAATGAGGAACCATAGACGGAGAAATCATCCATAAACACTTCTACTATATCCTCAACCATATCGGAGAAGATGGACATCATGCATCTTTGAAATGTTGTCGGCGCATTACATAAACCAAAAGGCATGCGTCTATAGGCAAAAGTCCCATAAGGACATGTGAATGTCGTCTTCTCTTGATCATCGGGATGAATAGGGATTTGCCAAAACCCGCTATACCCGTCAAGGTAGCAAAAATATTCATGTTGTGCTAATCTTTCTAGGACTTGGTCTATGAAGGGAAGAGGAAAATGGTCTTTGCGAGTGCCACTATTAAGCTTACGGTAATCAATACACATACGCCATTTTGTTGTGGTTCTTGTAGGTATCATTTCTCCCTTTTCATTTTGCACAACGGTGAGACCTACTTTCTTAGGAACTACATGCACGGGACTCACATACTTGCTATCGGAAATTGGAAAGATGATTCCCGCATCCAACATCCTAAGTATTTCACTCTTTACCACTTCTTTCATGTTAGGATTTAATCTTCTTTGTGGTTCAATAGTGGGTTTATGGTTATCCTCCATATAAATCCTATGCATGCAAATTGAGGTAGAGATTCCCTTTAGTTCCTCTAGTGAATACCCTAAAGCTCCTCTATGTTTTCTTGAACCTCTAACAACTTAGACTCCTCCTCATCATTCAAGTTGGCATTTATGATTACGAGCAAAGAAGAGTTGGGACCAAGAAATGCGTACCTTAAATCTCTTGGAAGCTCCTTGAGTTCTTGAGATGGTTCCGGTGGTGCTTGAACTTCTTCCTTCTCGGCCTTGAACACCTCCAAATAAGACATCCCTTCCTCCAATTGCTCATGCTCAATCATATTGAGGGCTAGACCTTGGCGCTCTATCTCAATTTCTCTAGGTGGTGGGGTGGCTTTCAACCTAAGCTCCCTTGGCCTTGGCTTCTTAGAAACGGCTTCCCATTGCAATCCAAAAAGAACTTGGATCACCTTAGCTTCCTTATGTACGGCCCCTTTTGAAGTTGGCCTAAAGAAAAACTCAATCTCTCTTCCTCCAATGTCAAGAGACAAGTGGCCCTTTTTTACATCAATGATTTCCCCAACCGTAGCAAGGAAAGGTCTCCCTAGTATTATCGGTTCACCCGACACTTCTATCATGTCCACCACAACAAAGTCGATTGGGACATAGTGGCCTTCAATGCAAACGGGGTAATCCTCGACGATACCAATTGGCTCGATGGACGACCCATCCGCTATCGTTAACCTCATGTTGACCGGAGCTATGAGACCCATGGATGTGGATTTCCATATGGTGTAAGGAATGATGCTCGTGCTTGCTCCAAGGTCACACAAGGCTTGGAAGTTTTGAGACCACACACCAATAGTGATAGCAAACCGACCGGGATCTCCTAGCTTTTGTGGTAACTCCAAGGTCTTGACCTCATCTTGGATTTTGTACTATGGACCTCTTCTTGCTCAAAATCTCCTTTAAAAACTTGGCATAGGATGGCATCTCGCTCAATGCATCGGTGAACGGGATAGAGATGTTCAAACCTTGCAAAAGCTTGAGAAACCTCTTGGAGCACATATGGTTGTTGACCATGAGTAGGACATTGGCGCAACATCTCCTTGAAACGGTCCCATGCTTCGAAGAGAGGCTCATTCGGACCTTGTTTAAAGCTTGTAATTTTCCTTCTTAGCTCGGTTGTTTTTGAGGGCGGGAAGAACTTCATCAAGAAAGCATCATGGAGTGCCTTCCAAGTTGTAATCGACCTAGGGGCTTGGCTCTCGAGCCAATGTGTGGCCTTGCCCCCAAGTGACCACTTGAACGCCTTTAGAAGCACATACTCCATCGTCTCCTCGTCGGTAGAGATCGTCTCACACATGTCCACAAAGCGTTTGACGTGCTCTATGGGACACTCATGTGGACGGCAATCGAATTGATCACGCTTGATGAGGGAGATGAATTGCGTCTTGATCTCAAAATTCTTGGCAACCTCGGGAAGCACAATAACCGGTTCGGGTACCCTCAACTCCGGATGCATATATTGGCGTGCATTCCGGGCTAGAGCGTTGAGTTGAGCCTCGACCCTCATTCGTTGCTCCCGTTCTCTTCTTGCCATCGCCTCTTGATTGTACTTCTCAAGTTGCAATCTAGCCATTTCGGCCCTAAGTCGAGCCAACTCCTCATCACCATGGAGAGCTTGATTCTCCATCCTTTTCCTTCTTCGGGCTTCTTTGAGAATACTTTCCGGATCACTCACAAACTCAAGCTCAAGTGTTCCTCGGGAGGAACGAGCTAGCATACACCTTTGAGACAAAGACACAAACCAAAACAAATCAAAAACAAACAAAGGGTTTGGGCTATTCCCTCACCCAAATCACTACCAAAACACAAGAAACTCACCAAATTGGCACTCAATGCACTTAGAATTCCCCGGCAACGGCGCCAATCTTTTGATCGCTCGGGAATGCGAGGGTCTAGAGATACAATTTATAACACGACCCCGTTGTAGCACGTGGTGGGTGTCGAACGCTCGGGAAATCTACTCGATTGAGATGCCTAGACACTAGAAAGCTGGAAAGGAGAACTTAAAACAAAGGAAAACAAAGAGAACAGTCGGGACCGACACAAGTGTCACGTCGGGCCCGATGTTGGCGACAAGAGGGAAGTTGGGACCGACGTAGAGCAAGTCGGGCCCGATGTAGCTGGGTTTTGTCGAACACAAAGATTGAAAGTAGATCTTGGGCTTTTGGGTTCCTTCTCTAGTAGATTAAGGCTTTTCCACCCCAATTCAAGCAATAAGTGATGATCGGAATAGGATCGAGTTCTTTCGCCCTCGTTCCAACCACTTCTACACATCGATCATTGGGGAAATCCCCTTCGAAGAAAGGTCTTGAGATGGACAAATGTTCACTTTTGCTACTTTGCCAATCACAAGCCTTGATTCCTTACTTTCATAAGGAATTGTAGCTCTATGTAGAGTGGGTTACTAGATCAAGCACTCAAGGCTTATGGAATTGGGGTTTCTAGCCCAACCTAGCTAGAGTTTTCCCCCATAACCCAAGATCAAGGAGATCTACTCCATATGGCAAACAAAGAAAGCAAACAAATCAAAAAGCAAAGCAATCAACATCATCAATCTCAAACCAAAGCCAAGTTTCATTCACAAATCAAAAGCAATCCACAAACTCCAATCAAAGGTTTCCAAATCCACAAAATCAAAACAAGGCAAAGCTAATCTACCAACCAAACCTATCAAATCTCCTAGAAATCTCCTCTCCTAGGCCGATTCCCTCTCTTCTCCTTCTCCTCTCCTTCCTCCTTGCTCTCCAACTATCCTCTTGAGAGTTTTTGAGGGTTGGTTCCTTGCTAAGTGTGGGAACCTCCTCCAATTAGAAGACAAGAGAGCCTTTATAGATGAGGGGCAAAAGTGGTAGTTTACAATTTCGTGCCTTGGAGCCCAATCCACCAAGTGACCGACTCGGACCGACACGGAGCACCTTGGGCCCGACTTACTGGGCAAGTCGGTCCGAGGTCGAAAACTTCATCTCGGGTCCGGCGTTGGTTCCAGCTCGATCCAGACCTCGTTCCACCTTCTTCTTGTTGGCTTTTCTCTTGTTCTTCTTCATGGCTTGCTCCTCTCTTTCCCTCTTAAGCTCGGGCCTTGCTCCATGTTCCGATTCTCCTTCAAAACGACCCTTGATCCATGCCAAAACACCTACAAAACACATAAAACATGCATAGTCTCCGAATCTCATAGAAATACGGGAACTAAGCTAAAAAGGAACAAAACACACAAGAAAAGGGAAAAAGAAACATATTTACAAAGGAAATCATATATAAAAACACCACCAAATGAAGAGACATCAATGTTCATGTTTTAATTGTTTTTCTTTGGTTGTTTAGTTTAGTTTTAGTATTAGTTTTGTGTGTTTTTGGATAAGTTTACATATTTTGTGAAAAGTATGGAAGCTACTCCGTTTTTGTGTTTGTTGTAGGTTTTTGAAGCAGAAGGGAGCATTTTCGAGCAAGCTAAAGCTAAGTGGTTGATGGTGGAATGCGTGGAGAGAAGAGAAGAAAGAATACGTCTTGAAGATCCCGTTGAAGTCCAAAGAGAAGCTATGAAGAGTGTACAAAAACCCAAAACAGAGAGCTCGTTACCGATCTGTGAGGGTCGGTACCGAGCTGTGCAACAGGATTTTATTAGAGGAATTCAGCAAGAGTCTACCAACCCTGTGAAAGTCATTACCGAGGTGACCTGTGTCGGTAGGCGCCGCCGACTTTAAGAAAATCTATCTTTTATCTCGTTATCTTTTTAGTTAGGAAAGTTTTTATCTTCTAGGATCTTTGTTCAATAGTTTCTTTTAGTATAAATACCCTGTTTTAGTTCAAGTTTAAAGGGGGGGGGGGGGGGGCTAGTTCATTTTGAAGAGAACACGTTAGATCGAGAGAGAGGATCGAGTGATCGAGATCTTTGTGTTGTTCTTCGTTGTTCTCTTGAATTCGAACGTGATTGTGTTTTGTAAGATAAGTTTTTATATTTTCAAGTAAGTTTTATTTTCAATGCTCTCTTTTAATCTAGTTCTTTTTTTATTTCAATCATGAATGAGCAGTTTACTTTCTAGGATCGGGGTTGAAACCCGACATAGTTATGCAGGATTGAATGAATGTGTTGAATGTTTGATTTCCTTTTATCCCTTAACTACTTGTTTGATGCTTATTCTTAGATGAAAGTCGAAGTAATTTGATTTTATCGCTTGATCGAAAGAGAAAGTTATAATCTTGAATGTTGATATTGTTCGATAACGAAAGTTTCGAGCTTTGGATTCAAACTAAGTAGAAAAGTGAATTGATTTATGAAAATTGATTGATTTGATTGTTTAGGTCAACAAAAGTTGATAGCTTTATATTAAAGGCATGATAATTATCCTTCACACTAGTTTATATGCATGGTTATGTCGTGGTAACCCTTGTCCTAGATCTTTTATGTAACACCCCTATTTTGCAACATTGGGTATTACCGCCAGTGACCTCGGACTTTACCGTCCAAAGTCACCCAAGGCTTTATAATGATATTAAAACTTATATAATGCGGAAATTGACATTTAATTAAATGTAATTAAAGATGAAATTGACCAAAAGCGGAATTTTATTTATTGTTAAGAACTTTCGTTCATTACATTGACTCATTTTATAAATGATGAAGCAGCGGAAAGTAAAGCCCATTTAGAAAGGGGTTGCAAAGACGTAACTAAAAATACAAGTATGTTTTCCCAAGACAAATCATGTGATGATGATTTGCTTGGTTTTAAAAAGGGAAGAGCTGGTTCACTATCTTCGGAATGCCTCGCTCTTATGAGAATTCCTTCCTTCCTTCAACATTGTCTTGCCTTGACCTTCGATTCTCGCCTAACGCTTCTCCAACCTTCTAGACTTCATCTTGAACACTTCGGTGTATATTCCTACAGTCTGGCATTTGTCGCGAAGGGCGAGAAATACCAGGCAAAAATGCGGAAGTAGGAGAATTAGTCTAAGGAGACTAAGCAAGCGGGAATGGAACTTTCCAAGGGTATTTCGATAATTTAGCAATGTCAAGAGAGATATTATAGGGTTGTGTCTTAAGGTATGGCTTATTTATGTGGGTTTTAACGGTACGAAGAAAAGCGTATCTCAAGCGGAGATAGCTCGTTAATCGAGAGAAGAGCTACGAGATTGTACACTTCTTTTTAGAATAGAAAGTATGTTGGGAACGTTATTAATTCATACAAGTTTGAAAACCTCTCGCGCCCTGAGCGGACCGAGAGCCGGATCGATCATTTGAGAACGGTCTAGTTTTGATGTCTTTTAAATGTGCATTGGCACTTATCTTGTATCGTGACGAAAAGATATTGATTACGTTAATGTTTTTTTTAAAGAGGGTGGGGGCTTGCATGGCCCGGACCACCAAGGGAAAACTTGATTCTCGACACTTATCTAGAGTGCCACTCATCCCACCTTACAATCGGAGCGGACATGGATCATGATCCTGAAAGTCGTACTTTAAGCGCAGAGGCATACGACTTAGTAAGTTATATAGAGGTGTCGGTTAATCCCGCACCCCTCACTAGTTCGTTCGAAACCGTTCTCTTAACGAGACCGTAAACAATCAAGGCCACAACAAAGCTAGCATAATAGTCCTATCAAATATTAAATAGCGGAATAACGATAACAGTGGGGTCATTATATCTAACAATCGATATTCCTAGGTTCGTTTATTACTAGCAAACAAGTTGTTTCCAACATCGAGAAATTTCACGGAATGAATATATAAGGCTACAAGGGGAAATTCCACTTGCCTTAGCTTGTACGGTTGTGTACTAACGAATGAACGGAAAACATTGTCCTCGAAACGGAACGGAGCTCGACCTATCGACACGGAATATACGAACGAGCTTTAATTAGAATTTTCTTTAAATTCTTTTAAAGTTTGGAAATCTCTTATATCCTTTATTATAAGAGAAGAAAAAAATCTAAATTATTGTAATAATAATTTAGATGGAGATGAATAAAATAATAATATTTCCTATTATTATTTTATATTTGTAATATCCTTTATAAAATGCTTATTCTAATTTTATCCATCATCGTTTATGAAAGTCAAGTCATGACACTAATTATATTATTAAAAATATTCCTATTAGCTTAACTTATTATTGTAACATTATAACCAAGCATTATGATATTTTAAAAGTTAAGTCACACCCCTTCTTGAGTTGCTAAAATATTAATTAATCTATGGTTAAAAACCATTAGAATATTCATTCTCTTTATTAAGTCTTAAAAGTTAAAACAATATTATTAAAATATTTTTAAATTTTAAATAATTACATGCAAGTGACAATATTAAGTAAAGCCCACCAATTAAATATTATCTAGATTATTTAAATCCAATATTGATATTATTAACTACTTTCCTTAAAAAATCCAAGAAGCTCCTTTTATGCCATATTTTTAATATATCTTTTTATTCTTCACTTAATCATATAAAAAATATCTCATGACCCAAAATATCTTATCCAAAATACATTTAAGTTTAGATTATGATTTTTAAAGGACATGCAAGCCTTTTTCTATATAAATAGTCTTAAGTTAATAATTTCCATCATCTTGTTCTAATTCTTTTTATTCATTAAATTAAGCTCCAAGTAAGGTAAATATATTATTTATATTATATTTTTTCATTTATGTAAATCTCATAATTTAATCCCATGATTTTATTTAACAATTTTTCCATGCCTATTATAATATGTTTCTTTATATAAAAGACATGTAAATTATTTATTTAATCTCATTCTTGTTAAAATACCTTATACAAAATATCTTGCTAATATTATTTCAAAGATTATAATAGGTTTAAAAGACATGCAAGTCTATTCTTTTATTAATAGAGTCTTGTTTCAATAAATCCCCTTATCTTATGTTATTTCTTTTATTATAAAAGTTAAATGCCTAAGTTAATAAAAAAAATTAAGATTAGATCTTCCATACTTTAAATCACTTTTATAACCTTTAAATATTATTAGAATTTATTTTATAGTTTACAAAAATTATTTTCCTCTAGAATCATGCATGCATGTTTATTTTTATTAAACACTATGTACAAGCAATTACATTTTATAAATCTGATTTTTTTTATATCTATATTTATATATTTTTATAAATTAATATGTAAAAACTGATTTTAATTAGTGCATGAGCCTAATTTAAATGAGCCCAAAAATAAACTCAAAAAGCCCAAAAAATACCTAGCCCAACTCCCTTCTTCTTTCTTCTTCTGTTCTTTTCCACGCCTGAAGCCAAGAACGACGATGGACTCCATGAGCAGCAGCACACCGACGTCCTTGGGCGGTGGCGGCGACCTTGGGCGGCGGCGTGTGTGGTGGCCAGCGGTCCGGTTAAGGGGCGGTGCTCCGGTTGTGCTTTGGTGGCCACACAAGGGAGAAGGGATTTTTTTGTGAGTTTTTTTGGAAAAAAATCAGCATTTAAATTGAAGATTCTTTGGCTGAATTTTTGCTTGAAAGAGATGAGTTTTGCAAGGGAGAAAGAGGAAGTAGATGATGTGAGTTTTCTACTGAAATCCCAGCCCCTTTTATAGCCAAAATTTGTATTTCTCTCAATCCTCCATGGTTGAAATTGACCATTAAAAGAGAAGGAGCTTGAAGGGGATTGGTGTGGGTTGTGCTTCTTCAAAGATGACATGGGGTGATGAGGTTTTTGGTTAGCCATGGAAGCTATCTTGTCCATTGGAGGGGAAAAGATGTGAAGATGGTGAGAATTGGATGTATGTCAATTCAATCAGAGGTCTGATTGCTCAATTTGGGAAGAAGAGGAAATAAGGGAATAAAACAATAAAAAATTCTTTCATGAGTAGATGAATTATAACGGCATAGCGAAAATGAGTGTGTATGATTAGGGAGATGCAAGAGGTCTCGGGTTCAAGTCCCGGCTCTTGCTTTTTTTTATTTGCCCTCCCTTTGTTATTTTTGCTAGCCTAGCAAATGCATCTTATTAATTAAATTCGAAAATTATGAAAGCTTATTTTCATTTGATATTTTTACCACTTTAATAAACCTTTATCATATTTGTATAATTTGTTATGCAAATTTTAAAAATAATTAAACTCTCTTTTTAAGAGAAAATATTTAAATTCTTATCCGACTTGTTTAATATATTTAATTAAATTCTTAATTTTCATTGTAGTAAACTTTTATAACCTTTTATAATATGAGATTATAAAAATTATTAAATTCTCTACTTTAGAGAAGAAAAAAAATTATTGGGATAATTATCCATTTTATTTTGTTTAGAATTTAGCGGATATTATATTTTATCATTTGAATTTCCTTCGTTTTTACTCACGAACAGACTCGTTTTCAAGACACACAGGTCGGTACCAAGCTTGCAGTTGATTCGTTTTGTTTGCGTAGTAGTTGAAACCCAACGTCGTTACTGACCCTGACAAGGTCCGTACCGAGGGCTGTCGTAGCCTAGTTTGTTCTTGTTTTGCTTTGTTTTATTGTTTTCGTAGTTCGGTAATCAAACATCCTTGCTTCTCGTGGAAGATCCTGACCTCCCTATACTCAGCGGGGTCTTGACTACAAATTTATTTGTTGTCGAGTTAAATTTGCCCTTCAACACTCTTATGCCAAGTAAAAGGAAAGCCCGAAGTTTTAGATTCAACTAGACCAAATTGATTAGAAAAATTGAGGATCCGATTAAATCTACTAGGTAAAGGAAGAACGCCTCCTAATTTGTCGTTACAAGAAGATATTTCATTTAGATCTCCAATTTAAAAGAAAAGTAATTTAGATTGAGAAATTAAAAGAGCAAGAGAAAGCCAAAAGGAGATTTTTGAGCCTCTCGAGTCGGGGCATAAACAAAAATTAATAGAATGGTTTGATTAAGATTGGAATAACGCATGATAATCAAATTAGAAGATTGATGATGTAAAACACATTTTCGAGTCTCAATATTATCACAAATTAAGAGCCAAAGGCCCCCTTAGAACTCTCAATAGGACAAGAAATAACAGTTTGGAAACCTGATTTACGAATAATAGGTAATTAGGGTCATCTTCAGTTTTAGCTTCTGCTAAGCATACAAAATTTAATTTATTAAACTTTCTAATAAACCCAACCTCTTCCCAGAAGTTAGGTATTCAAATACCTCTAATATTCCAAAAGCTTATATTCATAAGAAAACCTTGTAAGAAATAAACCAAAAAGGTTGTAAGATTTAAACAAAGAAAGATTAGAAAAGAGGAGAGAAGAAGTAACAAATAAATAAACAAACCAATGGAAAACAAATAAAGCCAAAGAGAAAGAGGCATGTCAGCCACCTTGTTGATAGATCTAGGGATATGAATAAAATTAAGGGAAATTCCGGATGGTACCCCTCAGTTTTGTACTTTTCCGAGTGGTTCCCAGGAAAAAAAGTTATTTCGTGTGGTACCCCTGAGTTTTAATACTTTTCTGCCCCGTACCCTTTTTACATTTTACTCTAACTTCCGTTGATTGCCATTGAAAAAAAAGAAAAATAAGAAAATCACCCCTAAAATTTTGGGGGAGAGATATTGATTCAGAGGTGCAAAGTAGGAATGGGGAGCAATATACGGTGAGATTCTACTCATTGCCCCCAGACCGGCCGCCAGAGCTCGCCTCTACTACCACCCACCATCATTGCGTCGGGACGGATCTGAGTCGTCTGACGAGCCGACAACGGTGCGGCGGCGGAGAAGCTAGGGCTCGGCGCTTGGTCTAATGCCAATGTTGTTGGCAGAGGAGATTTCTCGGAGATTGTTCTTTTTCCCATGGTTTAGTTTACTAAAAACTTGCAAAAAAAAGTGTAAAAGAGAGGATTAGTGGTGATTGTTACAGAGAGACCGATTCAATAATCATAATTTGGGCTCCCAATTAAATCTTTTTTCAATAAAATATCAAATTCAGTCATGTGTTTGATACTTTGATATTATTGTCAATTGATTATGTTCAGCACCAAAGGGCAAAGGGTTGAGTTGGATTGGTGAGGAGCGTGTAAGCTTAAATAGAATATGTCTCCGCAAGAAGTTTAGAAAAACCTCTCTGAATAGCAACCTGCGGACCCTGGAAAATAGAGCAAATCTCTTCATAGCCCTGCAATTTCCACACAAGAACACATATGCACAAGTGAAAAACAACCTCAAATTCTTATTTATAAGAAAATTAAACAAATAATCTAATAAATCTGAACAATAAATAATAAATCTAATTATTGTTATGAGTTAGGTCAACATCGCCATTCACCCCCACCATCCCTGCAAAAAACTTGCACCACACAAGGTGAATCAACGCTATAGACAGAACAGAAATCATCATCATTCAACCCTAGCTTCTTCTCTCCCCCCTCCCTGTGAAGTTGTGTAACGAAAACGAGTCTCTCTCGATCGATAGGAAAACAACTAGGATCATAATTTGTAGGAGGAAGATGATGCGTAGTTGCTCATCTGCAGCAGCTGCGACGTCGTTCCAGAATCTTACCACTGCATCTTCCACCCGAGGACCAGTGACAGAGAATAGAGTTTCCTTTATCCATGGAGTTAGATTCTGGAATCCTCCGCCTGAAATTCAACTTGGGGTTTTGAGGTCTCAAACACATCTCAGTGGCTCTTCTGATGGATATCTACCCAATTTGGCTTTAATCAGAAGAAATCCCCTACTCCCCGCTGTTAATTCTTCTTCGTCCTCTTCAGAGTCTCAGGTTTCTCTATCTTCCTCTTTCGCTGTTGAACTTTCATTAAAGGGTAAAAAGGCATCCTTTTTGTGCGAAATTGGAACTCTATACGGCTAATGTCTAGACTGAACAGGTTGGGGCAAATATGAAATTACATTTCGGTTGGATTTTTTGGATCGGGCGAACCTTAATCGTATTGAGTTCCATGGCTTCTTACGTCTGTTTGTAGCTAGCAGAAATTCAGCAGCTATTTGATTCAACGCCGTTGACATTTGACAATGCAGGTAGAATTGGAGATTGCAAATGAAGATGAAATCCTAACGCAGCTACTAGATCATGGTGAGATTATCATTTCATTTATCAAGGTTTTTGGCAGTTTCCTGGCTACTGATCCGTCATCTCTAGGATAAATTCCCCATTTACACAATTACATCATAGGCAAAATCATTTGTTTCTTTGTGTTGCAGATGATTCACCGACTGTTCATATCAGACTACACCTGCACAGAGAATGCCAGTTTGGCGAGCAATTTCTTGTTGTTGGTGATCACCCGGCACTAGGCATGTGGGACCCCATGGATGCGGCTCCGATGGTCTGGTCAGACAGCCATGTTTGGACTGCTGAGCTGGTAAGAAGTTGGCACTGCAAACCCATAATTTTCTTCTGTTCTGGTAACATTATGTTGTATAGGTAGGTTCTGCAAGCCAATTCCTTCGTGTCGCTCTTAACTGAATCCACTTCAATAGGACATGCCTGCTGGTAAGTTGATCCAATTCAAGTTCATATTGAGAGACATCTCAGGGGAGGTTTTGTGGCAGCCTGGTCCAAATAGAGTACTCCAGACCCTGGAAACAAGTAAGATAATTGTTGTGTTTGGAGATTGGGAGAAAGTGGCAGTTCGACAGGTAAAAGAAGACTATATCAATGGCGATCAGTATGAAGAAGCTGATGAATCCATGGTTCAAGATAAGAAGCAACTGACAAATGATGAAGTTGAGAGTAATAACAAGAAAGAGAAACAACACCTAGAGATATATAGCGGCAGTATTGCGCCTCTTAATGTTGAAGAAATGGCTATGATTGCAGACAACATTGAACCTCATACTCTTCAGGACAGTGGACTTCTGAGGGTGGAGAGCAAAGTCGACGTTTCCAGAATTGAAGTTGAAATAGAAGCTCAAAGGCTCAATTCACTAGCTGTGAAGGAAGAGGTTGCCATCTCCAAGGCATTGAAAAGAAGCAAAGACATTCTTGATGTGAAACAAGAGATTCCTGTTTTGGTTCCTGGCCTGACTCCTTGTATAATCACTCCAGTTGAATATGCAACTATGACGGAAGAGGAGCTTGAGCTCGATATGTTTGACAATGCCAGGAATACAATGTCAGAGAATTCTGAATCAGAGGTAAATTCCTGAGACGTCCAAGGTTCTGATGCAATGGATTAATATTGTCTTAAATTAATTTGCAGATTTGCTTCCTTTATTAATGTCTCCACATGGTTTTTCATTAGCTGAATGAGAGGTTCTGATCCATAAAGGGTCTTACAATTGTATCTTTTTTTGTTTGAAGGAGAGGTGGCACTCTCCATCTCCTCAAGGGGGAAATTTATCAATTAGAAATAAAATGGGCTAAGTAGTAATTAAACAGGGGATAACCCGACCCCTTACATCTTCAAATAGCTGTAAAGAAATCCCTTTTGGCAGGGCATACACTACATGAAAACTAAGCGGAAAAATCAATATAATTGAGACGATTGTATCTTGTTTATATTTAAAATGTTTTTCCTGGAGCACAAAATAGAATTAACAGACAGTACAGTACTAATGCAAACCTTAGTATCCCCTAAATAGAAAGGGAAAAATCCTAGTCTATTCTGTCCATCTTGTAGACTCTGCTGAATTGATGCAAAAAATGGCCTATTCAGTGTCTGACAATTCATAATATGATGTAGCATAATAATTAAGTATGACCAATATTGCACTCATTTCGCACTTGTGAAGCAATGACATTATGCCTTGCTGATAAAAAAATTTATAAAAAAATGTTTTTCTTATTGATAGCCTGTTGGGCACCAATCCTCTAAGCGGAAAGGATATGTTGCCATTATTAAAACAACGAGTAGGAGCAGTTATGAGTCCTAAAGCCTGCTTCTAGACAATATAGCTAAGGTCAAGGCATAATACATTGGTACATCTAAACAACTAAAAATAAGCAATATTTTTTTTTTTGAATCTGAAAAACAAGCAATTTAGTTATTTTTATTGCAATCCTTTTGTCTGCACTGTTAATCCAGAGGGATAGGATTGTGCATTAACTTATGTTTATCGACTGTGTTAAATTTATTAGTACGGAGGACTACATTATAGCTCAAGATTTGTGCTCATAATCCTGTTTCTGAGGCTACTTACATATGCTGCTGAGTGACTTTGACTTGTTAACTGTGTTTTCATTCTACCTAGTGTCTTCACCACAACGGGCAAACTCAAATTCAGTTAGACCGAAAGCAAGAAGGAATTAAAGGGTACCAAGATAACGAAGAGGAGGAAGAAGTACAAGAAGTGACCGCTGAGGTAATGTTTGACGAAGAGCATGCTCCATGTGAATATCCAAATAAGTCAGCCTCCGTCAACAATCATGAACCTGATCAAGGACTTCAATTGATCTTATTTGAAGGCCAAGAAAACAGAAGCAAGGTTATCTTGCACAATGACTTCAAATGGGGTCAGGAAACTCTCAGGAGATTTCTCGACAAACTGGGTTTTCGACTTCAAATTTAAGGCAATTAAATAAGTGTTTTTTGTGTGGTTGAAAGAACTCCTCCTGTTAAATCGAGTATCATGCTGTGTTTCTGTCCTGTACATACAGTTCGTTGCTGTGAGCATATTTACTGTGTGATCTGTAAGTGAGAGTGCTTTGATTATGAGCAATAGCTAATATTGCAGAGGGAGAAGATTTCAATCCCCCTCAATTTGAATTGAAAATGCGAATGGGAGAAATCCAATAGCTAATATTTCTAAATGCAGAATAGTAATAATTGCGAACCCTTTTCTTCTCCTTCCCTTTTCTTTCTCAGACAAACCTTAGTGCCACCACTAGCAGTCGAGAGATTCCGCCACCACTGACCATCTGCGATGCCACACCATCCCACCATGACACTGAAACTGGAAAAATGCAAATCGGAAGATAAATTCCCAAATGAGATTGAGGCGCACCCACGATGGGTTGTACAAAAACTACACGACAAAGGTCGTTAGAGTATCATCCCCAGAACAAACCGGTTTTAGGAGGCTAAATAACATAAAGTGAACCAGTTGCAAATCGATTAAAATGTCTTGTAACAGGGAATAACAGAAATTCAGATTCAAACACGGAAAAGGTGAAAAATCCTGTAACAATACTTCCTCCTTCGGAAGATCCTTGTCCTTAAGGATCAAAGTTTGGGAACTTTGCTATGAAGTCTGACCATCAAATTGGGGATGGTAGGCGGACGAAAAGTTAAGGTCAAACCCTGGGTTCTAAATATCTCTTTCCAAATATCGCTGAAGAAGACAAGATCCCGATCACTAATTATGGATAATGGTATCTCGTGGAGCTTAAACACTTGGTTCAAGTAGAGTTGTGCCATTGTTTCCGCGGTATATGGGTGGGATAAAGGCAAGACATGGGCATATTTACTTAGCCTATCAATGTCCACCAATATGGTGTGTTTTCCAAAGGAAGGAGGGAGCCCGTCTATGAAATCCATGCTGATTGATACCTCTCCCCGTTCTGGAGATGACATGCAATGGTCTAGGAATATTCGCCTTTGGTGGCGCTACAAAAAGAAGGCGCTTTCGCAAGAATTAAGGGGCCTTGTCGCCATGCCAATAAAGAATTGGCGAACAAAATCTTCGAGATTGAGGCTTGCTCCTATCGTGATGTCTCCACAACCAGGCGGCTTTGCCGCAATCGGTGCTTCATCTCGCACAAACTTAGTTTGTCGTCTACGGTTTGATCGATGTCGGGCCGTGAATCCGCTTCGCTGGTGGCGGCTCATTTCTTTGGGGTATGAGATGTCCCCCACTATGTGTTTCCCCTTGGTTGACGAGCTTGAGGCCTTGTTTGGGATGCTCACCCACTACAGATCCCCCATTTCTATGTTGAATTGTACTACCCCAAAAAACAGAATGAAGACCAACTTGAACGGCTGAAATATCTACTGGAAAAAACTAGAGGTACCAAACCTGGACTACCTTTTTCTGATGTATTTGCATCTTGTCCACTAGTCTATCCCTCCTATAAGGGGCTCTGATTTCCCTTTACTTTATCTTAAATCAACAAACAACCTTTTTAGTTGCTATCTCACTCAAGATTATCAATTTAATGGCCCTTGTATCTTACAAAGATTTAAATTACGAAAAATTTGTATGCACACGAAAAAAACGCCTGGCGCACACGGGACTTTACGCTTCATGAAGCGTGAGATCGAAAGAGTACTCCTTTCAGGGGACATACTCGATGGAATCACGCTTCATGAAGCGTAACGCGTCAGTTATATTAGTCGCTTTTAAACGCGTTAGGTTACCTTTGTCTTCCTCCTTCCTCCCGATAGACAAACCAGAGTGCAATTCCGGAGAGTGTTAATTAGTGAAAACCATTTGCCTGCTAGTCAGTCGTCCATGGTGTGTGTCGTTCGTGGTTGTATTACTGGTGCTGGCAGAGGTCGTGGTTTGACGGAGCAAGACGACAACGATGATGTGCAAGCGGTTGATGTGGAGAGGGCAACGTTGGGAGAGAATTTGATTCCCCAGGTAAATTACAATTTCAGATTAGTTGAAAACTACCCATGTTGATGTTTATGTATGCGGGAGGTCGTGCTTTGATTTGGGTCAAATTGGTAGTAAAGACCATTCTAGGTTTATGTATATGCGTGAATCTGAGGAAAATTGGGGATTTCAATTTCAATGTAGGTTATTGTGGTTGAATTGGGGCATATAGGTTATGTGAATGGATTTATGAGTAATTGAAATCGAAAATGTATAAGCTTTCTTGTACACACACCTTGGCAAGCTTCCACAAAATCATGAAGTATGTATAGTTCATATGTTCATTCTGAATCCATTAGTTGAGAGCCAAAAGAATGTGAATCCAATACAGAAAGCAAACGAACAAGAATGTGTAAGGTAAAAGAAAAAAAGAGCTCTAATTAGTGCATAGATGATCAGAAAATTGGAAAAATCTGAGGGGCTCGGTATGCATAACTGTCCATGTTCTAAAATGGCTTAAAAAATAAACATTGAAGTTGTTGCATAACTACTGACTTAGTTGTTGTTATATGAATAACTAAAGAAGTTGAAGATAAGCCTTTATGTGACACAAAACAATCTATTAGGTTGTAATTGGATTTGAGATGAAATTGTTGTGGTCTGTTGCACTTTAATTTTGTTTTAGCATTGGATTTGAGATGTCATTGTTGTGGTATGTAGCTGAAATGGGGTTTGCATTCGTAAATTGGTTTCATCCATTTGATGTCAAAAACCAGTCAAATCCAATTGACATTACTGAGTGATTTTGCATTATATTTGAGCTGAATCAGATGGAATTAGGGAATTTCGAGTTCAACTACGTTATAGTGGTTGATTGAAGATATGGTTCGGTAGAATGAAGATATAATAAAATGAGTATCAAGAAGAAGAGATATAATCACATGGATTGCTTGAGAAGTTTGAGCTAGTATGAGAAGATATGTAGAGATGGCGTGCATTTATTGGATTCAAAGAGTGATTCAGGTGGCAAGAGACAGTAAAGGATGTAATTTGTAACTAGTGTGGTTCTTCTGTTCCATGTTTTTGTTGTGAGAGTGATGATTCTAAAAACTGAAGAAATAAACCCGCTCAAAATGCAGGTTGAAAGTTGTCAATATTCCATTGATATTTCTGGCGAGGAGATATCCATTCACCTTATGGTGCTTAAATTTGGATATTCTAAGGTTTAATCAAATATTATGGATTTGAAGATTGAAAGTGACACACGAAAGGAAGAGGTTGAAGACAAACTTACAGTTTCTAGTAAATAGGAAATGGAAAGCAAATCTTAGTTGAAAGCTCAATTCCATCTTGATCAGGCAAGAGAGGAGATAACATCATCAGGCAAGAAGCTTCAGGCTCTCAAAATAGTGGAAAACAAAAAAAAAGGCTACTAGAAAATGAGATTGAAAGTGTAGGAAAATGATTGATGAGTCGTCAATACGTCAATTTCGTTAACATGTTGCACTAATGGAAGCTTCTGCTAAATAGATGAGAGATGAGATAGTTGATCTTCACAGAGAGAAGGATCATCTAGCAAACGAGTAGAAGAGAGCAGTGTAATAGCCGGGATTCACTTTTCCCGATTTTGCCCTTTTGGAGGTTGAAAAACGAATTTCTTGTCTTACAAGTAATCTTTTGACTTATTCAACTAGCAACCAGGGTAGAGGAGTTTTTCCTTATATCCGTTAGCATTTTTCCCCTAAGGCCTTGTTATATACATACGTATATAGATATGAATATATTTCTTTTTCCTATTAAATTTAACTATATAAGTATATCCTTATTAATAAAAATATCCTAACCTAAACCTAACCTATATAACTATGATTAACCCTAATCATATCAGTCGATTGTTCATCTTTCTCCTTCCCGTGTACGACGCTATTTCAAATCTTCAACGATCTCCGTTGACAAACCACGCCGGAATCATCCCCATCTGCGCTGAGAGTAGCGGATCACCGCAAGACACGAGCAAGCAGACCTTGCCCTGTCAGTACAAGATCGCGACCGATGTAGATCGTCGCTGCCTTCACCGAACAAAACACCGATCATGTTGATCGTTAATCGCCGACTTTGTCCTGCTCTCAAGAATTCGGCCTAGATCGATATCACAATGAGTCGTCGTCGTCATCTCTGTTTGGTTCTTCGCTTCCACCCCAATCTTGTCCTCCGTGTGCTATTCCAATAGTGATAGTCTAGTTTGGTGGGTTGTACCGATTTGAAAGTGAAGCTGAACGAATTGTGGCGAAGATGTTTGTATTTTCCCTATAAGGAGTTCGTTTGTCTGATGTGCATCTTAATTGATCACGTTAGTTATCTCCATAAATTAGTATTGTTAGGTTAGTGTTTTTTAAATAAAAAAGGGTTAATCAATAGATGGGAGCTGTTTTGATCAAAAGTAAATTAACGGGAGTAATGGGGATAGTTAGTTGTTAGATTATGGTAATAGGATTAGCTTCTTCTAGTTTGCATTTTATGTGAAGCGCTATGTATATAATTTGTTCATGTGTACCACCGGGTTAAATAAATCAATTTGGGGTCTTAGCTAGCGTTAAACTCGATTAGAGTACTTGGTTGGTTTCGATTTTGTTATATTGCTCGTTGTTATGTTTAGGGAACCTCTTCTGTTCAAGCTCTTAAGTAGTTTGCTAGTGGTTCATCTTGGTTGATGTCATGACCTAAGAAAGTCATTGCCTTTTTAGCGGAATTGTCCTTAAAAGTAAGTTGATATGGACTCCTGGGATGGAACCCTTTCTAAGAAATGATATTGTAGTAATCCTTTCTTTGGAATAAAGGATGTACTAGGAATTTCTCCATTAGTTGTTATTTGTTTTCAGGTTGTCTTGAAAACTTAAATCTCTTTGAGATAAGATAGTCAAGTGAGGACTTTAAGCAGAACTCTAATGGGTCTGGAGTTTGGATATGTAAATTAATATTGATTTTCAATCTCAACCTGATAAGTTGTTGGATATAGTGAGTGGACACGTGAGGATATGTTTTTAATCCTAAGAGTTAGGTTGCTCAACAAGTCAGAATGTTATGTGAAGTCTAAACAGTTCTTTAATTAAAAAGACTGAAAATTGTCAACGGAGACAATTTTGTTGGAAATTATTGGACTAAAGGTATTATTGTCCAATATGTTGGTATAGTAATGCGTAAGAGTGTAGTTTGAAGTAGTTGAGAGAGATAACTACTTTTAGATGTCAGTATTCCCAAGCTGAGTTTTGGTTGAGAAAAGGATGTAAAGGATTGACAAGATAGGTTATTATGTTGTCATGTGTTGGATAAATCTCATATTCTTGGTTAAAGTAATACTGAGATTTTATCTCAAAAAGGAAAATTGAGTAAGGATTTTAAGTAATCCTTGTAAAGAAAATAATTTGAGAAGGACTAAAGGGTTAGTTCGGATGACAACAAGGTTGTGTGAATACCTTAGGATTTTATTCAAAATCTGTTGACCAGATCAAGGAAAAGTAGTATGGGAAAGTAATATTGTTTAAGATCAATGAAGAAGATCAAGAAGGTAAGACACCGGGATTTGTTATTCAAGATTATGGATTGCTTGGTTTCAGGACTGATCATGTGTATCTGTTATTGATGAGCTTTGAAAGCTTATTTCAAAGGAGACATAGTTATATGCTTAATTAGTTCACCCTGGAACAAGTAAATGTATAAGGATGTAAGATAGAACTTTTGATGGATTGACATGAAGCGAAATGTCACCGAGTTTGTTTTGATATGTTTGGTTTATCTGGAAGTTCTGATTTAGCATAGAAGACCAGATGAAATGTTATAGTCTCTTCCTATTTAAGAATGGAAGTGGGGAGATGTTACAATGAATTCTTGTCATTAGTCGTTCAGGACTTAATGAAAGAAGGGTGCATATGGAGGTTGTTAATAAACTCACCTAGAGTGTACTTTTTAATACAATTAAGATGACTTAAAGAGTACAGAAGTTAGTTGAGGTGTTCACGCATGAAGTTTTTGATCTTCATAAAACTCCAAAGAATTTTACCTCTGATTGAGATGGATGGTTCATGCCAAGTTTTGAAGGGAGTGACAACAAACTTTATGGAGTGAATTGAATGTTAGTGCTGGCTTCCCTCATCAAACTGATGAACAATGCAAGAAAACAAATTCAAACTCCCGAGGACATGTATTCTGGATTTCACACAAGTCGGGATGTTAGTTTGAGTTTGAGTGAATTCATATACATGAATTTTGGTCACACGGTAAAGAAATGACTCTTTTTGAGGCTTTGTAAGGCCGGAAGTGTTGGTTGTCAATTTGTTGGAATGACAATACTGACAAGGTTCTTCATGGGCCTGATTTGGCCGAGAGAACAACAGCTGATATCGCACCAACACGATCAAAGGTGCTAACTGCTCAAAAGCAAAAACAGTTGTGTGTTGTTTTAAAGTGAGAGCATGTTAAGTTCATTATAAAGAACGATGTTTTTGTTCTGGTATCCGCCTTGAAAGGTGTATTCCGCTGGGGAAAGCGAGACAACGTAAATGCTCGCTATGTTGGATCTTTCGAGATACTGGAAAGAACTGGTAAGTTTGTTTATCGGTTAACATTGCCACCTTCAATGCATTCTATCCGTAATGTTTTCCTTGATAGTATGCGTTCAATATATCTCATGTACTCAACCATAATAAGATGTATATTCAACCAAATGACCCCTATGAAGAACGGCTAGGTTGAATCGTGAATAAGAAAAAATACATTTGGTTAGGTTATCTTGGCCTAAAAATGGAGGTGAAGAAAAGACTTGAGAAACTAGACAGGAAATGCTGAGTCATTTTCCAAAGTTAGTGAACGTTGTAAAGAAGAAGTTTAGTAATTAAACAGTGGTTGCTTTGTGCCTAGTGCAGAAGTAACATTATGTTTTTTAAGGGGGTACTACAAACTTCTGTATAGGTTTGTAGTGGTTGTGTGAGTGTGTTTATGCTATCCTTCCTTGTGATCTGAGTTCTCCTTGGTTTCGAGGACGAAACCATTTTTAAGTGGGTACTAATATAATAAATATGGTTTTTGAGGATATTTTTGAATTTTTCTCAAATGTCCTTTTAACCTCTTTGTCCGTTTTAACGTTTAATCCAATATTTTTGTTGGAATTTAAATCCTAGAAATTTTTTGGTGATATCCTAAAATCATAAAGAAATGATTTTATGGATCGATGTGAATTCTAGGATTTTTCATTGGAAAAAGAATATTTATTGGATAAGTCATCTTTTAAATTATGTACTATAAAGGATTTAAAATACGAAACGGAAGCCTTAAAAATTGAAGGTATCAAGATAAAATCATGGAAAATTGTTTTTATTGGTCTACATAATTTACGGGACGTTTTTCGTTTAGTAAGTTTTTCCATCCGAGGTACATAATTTTACCGCTTTAACGCGAGTCCCGTTCCGAAACGGATTTGGTTTTGTAAGCCGCCTTTCTCTTGCTTAATAAAGAAGGATATTGAGATAGAATTCTCATCTAAGGCATATCTTTCTGCCTAGTCAAAGTCTACTATATCATTTCCAAAGCAAGAAAGGAACCAGAGTCGGATAAGGACGACGACGGACTCATTGAACTCTTCACCGCCGACAATCTTCTCCGCCCCGTCCACCTCCATCTCCTCCATCACTTCTTCTTCTTCTTCCTTCCTTTGGGATGCTGCTGCTGAAGGCTAGAACCATGAGAGAACCCAGGACAGAACGCTGGGCTCGGGAAGAAAGAATCTTCACCGCCGGTGTCTTCTTTGCCTCGTTATGGCTACTGCCGGCGACCAACGGTCCCTCCGACCACCACCCACCACGAGGGCTACTCCCGGACAATGCCCAACCACCCTTGGGCTCGGGGATCGAGCCACTATCGAGCCAAATGAGCCATGGGCTCGAGTGAAGGTATATACGATCGAAATTAATTAGCGGGTTAGTTACGGAGCCACTGTAAGGGCCTTTTGGTTCTGCTTTGCTAATTAAATTTATGGTTTTTATAATCTTGACGTTGATACGGTCCCAAAGGTTCAAACCGCTCGGGAAACGGACGTCCGGATCTTCAGTTATAGCGAATACAAGTTTTGAGACCGATTGGCAGGTAAAAGACTTCGGATAATTACTCGGGATCCGTTGTTAATCCGTTTGATCCGATATTTGGTCAACTTTAAGAAATGTTGCTAATGAACAATTTTTATTTAGAAAATTGTTTCAAAAGTGAAGCGGATAATTAGTTATAATTCCGCCAAGATGGCTCCTTAAAGCATGATAACTAAGGATTTGTTATATATCGATATTCGGAAATTAAATCGTTTATCGATTAGGAAGTTGTAGAATTTGAGTGTAAAACTAAGAAGTGTTTCCGTGAGCTCGTTGTTGAGAAATCCTTTTGTTATATTTGACAGAAGGGTGATAAAGATTACTGTTGGAATTGCTAAGGATGTTAAGCATGCCTTCTAAGGCAAGTGGACGATTCTCTCTTGCGTTATGGTTATTAATGAGGAATTGAACTCCATTTGATCCTCATGTTGGAAATAATTTGTATGTTGAATAAAGTTTGATAGGTTGTTATTTTGTTAGAAATAACGACCATGTCGTTATTGTAGTTTTTGTGCTACAGTTGGATTTAGGTCCGTTATGTATATGTTGTCTCATACTGCAACATTGTTGTGAAGTAGAGTAGATCAAGGATAGATGATCATGGATGAAACAGGCCCTCTGATCTCGGTTGTTGGCCGAATCTCAATTGTTGGTCGAGCTCATTTAAGGATCATGGATGAAATAGGCCATCTGATCTCGGTTGTTGGCCGAATCTCGGTTGTTGGCCGAGCAGTTGTAAATGATCATGGATGAAATAGGCCCTCTGATCTCGGTTGTTGGCCGAACTACGTAAAAACTATTAAATGGTGCGAGTGCACAGTTTGAAAGTAATGAAAGATTGGTGCGTTAGGCACATTAAAGTACCAAAATGGTTAGTCCATTTGATAACCATTCTTGCTCCTGATTAAAAATGATTCTTGATCAAACTTTGATTAAGTTAAGCTGTTTGTCATTGAAGACGATGGTGAATGTTGAGTGGTTAGTATAAGTTTCCATTAATCGTTTATGCTTCTTAAAGAAACCACAAGCGGTGGTGTTCTCTCTCTTGATTATGCGAGTTTCCTTCTTATTCTCTATAAGACTGCTAACTGTTGGATCATAATCCGAGTCTAATCGGATTTGGATGCCAATATGTTTAGTTACAACCATAAGAACCAAGTTAGATTCTCCGCTTGCTTATTCTTTCATTAGACTAACCCGTCCATCTTCTTTTCTTTTATATGTTTGGCTGGTGTCCACCATTGGTTTACGACACATCAGGTTCTTCATGGAAGTTGATTCAAGAGGCGGATTCAGATGTTTGAAGCTCCAAAAGTTGAAGAAAGGTTTCCAATTGCTGTAGTTGAGTGAAGATCATGGTTGAACTACTTCAAAGCGAAGCTGAGTTTCAGAAATAAGAACTTAAGGAAGACTGAATGAAGATTTTGTTCAAATAGAAGGTTGTTCTATTTATTTACTAATTCTTTTTAAGTTAAGGCTTGTATAAGACCTTTTATTCTCTTTTCCGCTGCAAAGTTTTACTTAATTTTGTTAGGTTTTAAATGGTTTCATTTACCTTGTTCTAGTAAGTTCTGTCAGGTTTAAGCCTTAGGTAACTCTGGTTTAGTCTTAATCGGGGTTACTGGCGGTAATACCTCCAGGGTAAGGGGGTGTTACACATAAGACGATGATGATTCCGCTTCATAAGGTTCTTCTAAAAAAGGCGAATCCGTCGATGAATTTTCTTCATATGATCTATTGGATGCAATTGTATTTTGTGAAAGTTGTGTTTTTTAACTCATAAACTTTGTGATCTATGAATATATATATATATATATATATATATATATATATAGGGCTTCAATGTTTGATATGTAATCTATCTTATGACATAAAGATATAAATAAGAGTAAAAATATAATCTTTTTTCCAAATTTACATAAACACACCTAATTACCCATGGCGGTGGCGTAGTGCGCAGGGAAAAACTCCCCAAACCCTTACGCTTCATGAAGCGTCACTCTTTAGAAGAGTGACACTTCGTGAAGTGCATGCCTCGGGTATGACCCCGGCGGAGGACACCCTTTGGGTCATACGCTTCATGAAGCGTATGAATTTCGTGTGCGCAGGGCTTTTTTTCCTGTGCATAAGGAATCAGCCTTAAATTATCTTCAGAAGAAACAAGTTCAGGAATAATATCCAAGGCGTCCGGAGAAATATAACAAGTAGAATTATGAGAAAACCGTTCTTTTAATTCATTTGTAATATTTTAAGAAATTTGTTTGTGATAAAAAAGAACTAAACCTTGGTAAGTCTGGAATGAAGTAATTTGTTACCTAAAAGAGCGAATTTTGGAAACCGATTGGAAGTATCTTGTATTCTTATCCATATTTTGTAGGTGAGTAACTTTAGCTCTTTGTTACCAAAAAAATATGTTGGAAATTTAAGAGAACATTATATTTGTTTAAATGTCATTGTAATTTGGAAATTATAGAAGCATTACATGGGTCCAAAAGTAAATCATTCTGAAGATTTTGTAATTGTACCTTCGAGATCTTCAATTGTTCATAATTATTATTCAAGTAATGTCTAGCCCAAACTTTGGAGTATTTTTTATGAAGTTGCAATTTCATAAAAAGATGATACATAAATGATCCAAAGATACGATATTTCCATACTTATTTTTACTAAAATTGAGTTTTCAGGTTTAGAGAACCAAGCATTTTCACAACGGAAAGGGAGTTTAAGATAAGGAGTAGGACAACCTTAAGAGAATAAAATAAGACAATGGTCTGAAGTATTAAAAGGGTGATGGTGAACATTTAAAGTGGGATAAGAAGGAGCTAAGGAGTGATGAATTAAAACTCGATCAAGTTTTTCAAAAGTATTATTGGGGCGATTGTAGATTTTCTCCAAGTGAAAGGAAATCCGGAAGTTTTGGCATCTAATAATCCAAACTCATTTTGAAAATGAAGTAAACGATTAAAGCGAGATAGAGTAGGAGAACAACCTTCTAATTTGTCCGAAGGAGTTTTAATTTCATTTTAATCCCCAACTAATAAGAAGGGTAAGTTAGAATTTGAAATGATAGTGGAAAGATTATGCCAAAACATATCCTTATCACTCTCTCGAGAAGGTACGTAAATAAAAAGCAAAAGATAATGAAGCTTATTATGCAAGTATTTTATGGCAATTAGATTGGTTTGAATGGAATAAATTTCAAAATGCCGAGTAATAGAATTACGACAAAGAAGAATCCATACGCCACCTTTTGTACCAATAGATGGGCAAAAGATGACCTTATTGAATCTACGCTTACGAATACAAGTAGTATTAGGTTCAATATCGGGTTTTCTCTCAGCCAAACAAAGTATTTGTAATTTATTCTTTTTTCTTATAAACCCAATTTTCTCAAAGAAATTGGGCATGTGGATTCCCCGTATATTCCAATAAGCAATATTCATATAAAAGTTTGTAAGAATGTAATGGTCATAAAATGCTGTATAAGAATCTGTAGAAACAAAGTGGTGAAAAGAGAAGAAAAAGAAAGAAAAGAACAAAAAAGGAAGCAAAAAAGAAAGAAGGAAAATAAAAAGAAATAACAGTAGTCTAACGGGATTGAAACAAGCAACATATTTACATAGAAAATTTAAATTACAAAGTCCAGCGAAAACTTCAAGGAAAAGTTCTGTCCAAACTGTAGTGGGTTGCACAACCAAAACCAACAACATAGAAACAAAAAAAGGGACTGTAAAGAAGCACCCAAAACCCAATGAACACACAAGTAACAACACACTAAAGAAATTTAAGATGACATAAGTGATATGCTGTATTTCATATAGCATAATTAGGACTAGTTAATACATTTTATATATAGATTTAGGTCCATTTAGGGCTTGTAACGATATATGAGTAGAAGACCAAAGACTTGAAGAAATTGGAAGAATTGAAGTCGGGATTAGAAGATCGAGAAGTGAAGGCCACGGAGCTGAGCAGTCCACGGTGGAGCCAAGATGCAGTGCCGCGATCGCGGAGGCCTAAGGCCGCGGTCGCGGGTCAACGTTGACTCGGAGGAAATTTTGCAGTTTCGCGCTCGCGGAGGTTGTTCACCGCGATCGCGGAAGTCCACGTCAGCAAGATCCGAGGTGGCGTTTTATCTGTCTATTTATCTTTTATGTTAGTTTCCTTTTATATTTTTATTCCGAGTATGTTCGAGACTACTTAAGTTTAGTTTTCAGACTTTGTTTTGTATTCTCTTAGACCTAATTTTTCAGACTTTGTGTTTTTCTCTCTTATGGAGAACTAAACTCCTTAATTCTATTCGAGTAGAAGCTTTTCAGACTCAAGTTGTTGTGAGATTCGTCTATTCAGGTTTCTTTCTACAGGTTATTTCAATTCTCTTGTGCTTAATTATTATTGATTGTGTTGATTTCTGCTTGTCTGGCCAACTTGTTGGAATTAATATTGTCTATTGCTAGATTTAGTTTTTCTCGTAGCAAAGCCTGATCTTTGTAGCAACTCAATTGGTTTAGGACTCGTTGGACTAAAACAATTGAGAAGAGATTTGAATGCATGTTGATTGTTTGACTCGTTGGAATTCAATTACATGTATCCTGTTTATCCTTGTTCTTAATGCTAATATCCTTATTATTTATGATCGTTTCATGAATTGTTTGGATGTTAAGTTGCATGTCTCGTTGCCATGTTATAATTCATATCAGGATAGGAATAACTGAAAGAAATAACTTGTTTGAATCTAGGATCAATAACTTGAGGAAGAAAAGTGGATACTTGAATAGGATTGTTTTCCCTAATTGATAAAAATCCAACCTTTGCTCTGTTTGCTTGTTTTGTCTGCTTTAATTTCCCTAGTTTTAGATTAACATACCAAAATCCCCCCTTTTGTTACTTCTTTGAGTTGATAATAATAAAACTTAGGATACAAGTGTCTCTTGGGTTCGACCCCGACTTACCGACTATACTAGTTGTGTAACTAGGGATTTATCTTTGATTTGGCACGACGACTTTCAGCCAGTCAAATTTTGGCGCTGTTGCCGGGGACACTTTTGTTTCATTCTAAGTTTTTATTGCTACCAACTCTGGTGTGAACCCTAGTTTATGGTCCACACTCGTGCTACTGATTCTTCTATTTTGCCTCTTGATTCAGAAATCGAAAGGACTCTTTCCAGGTTAAGACGTGATGCTCGGAAACAACTCCGTGAATTACCTTTCAACTTGGATTCTACTGAAACTAAGACAATGGGAGATCAGACTTTGAGGCAGCTAACTGCCCCAAACTTTCAACAACAGCCCCTGGCTGTTGAGTTTCCTGCGCTGAATGAAGGTGTTAAGTTTGAGTTGAAGTCTGGTTTGATCCATCTTTTACCCCAATTCCATGGGCATGGTGGAGAAGATCCAAACAAGCATCTTGCTGAATTTGATCAGGTCTGCTCAAGTATGAAGCCTGCTGATGTAACTGAGGACCAGATCAAGCTGAGGGCGTTTCCTTTCTCTCTGAAGGATTCAGCCAATGAGTGGCTCTACTATCTTTCTCCAAGATCAATAAATACCTGGAATAAGATGAAAGCGGCGTTCTTGGAGAAATACTTCCCTGCCACCAAACAGAACAGTTTGAAGAAGAGCTTGAGCAACATTGAGCAACAGGCTGGGGAGAGCATGTATGATTATCATGAGCGATTCAAGAGACTGTGTGCTAGTTGTCCGTATCATGGGTATTCTGATGAAGACCTGGTACTGTATTTCTTTGGTGGATTACTGGATGAAGAGCGAAGAATGGTGAATGCAGCTTGTGGTGGAAGCCTGATGAATAAGACACCAGCAGATGCCCTTGAGCTCTTCTCTGAGCTATTTGAGAACTCAACGCAATTCAATGAAAGAACTGGCACTAAAGGAGTCAATGCTATGGACTCCTCGTCTGTTATAAAAGTTGAGATGGCAGAGCTGAAAGATATGATGAAGAGGTTCATGCTGTCAGGAACCCATCAACAACTGAAGGCATGTGAAATCTGTGTTGATACACTACACCCTACTGATGCATGTCCACAACTCCAGGAACCTCAGGCTGAGGTTAATGTTGTAGGAGGATATGGACCCCCTAGAGCTCATTTTGATCCATACTCTAATACATACAACCCAGGTTGGGGGCCCCATCCAAATCTAAGGTATGAGAATCAGAATCAGCCTCAATATAATCATCAACAAGGAGGAAATCAGCGACCCAAGCAACCCTATGTTCCTAGACCTCCAGTTCAAAATCAAAACAACTCATTCAATGCTGAAGAGATGTTTGCAAGGCTAGCTAACACAGTAGACTAGCTGGGACAGAACACGCAAACTAGCATCAAGAGTACTCAAGCTAGTATCAAAAATATAGAGACACAGATCAGTAAACTGGCTACTGCAGTTAGCAAATTGGAGGCCAGAGATTTTGGAAAATTGCCATCACAGCCTATCAATCCAAGGGAGAATGTGAGTGCTATCACATTAAGAAGTGGAAAAGAGCTAAATAGGGACATGGAGGTGAATGAAGATCCACGAACTAAGAGCTTTGATTTTCTGAAGAACGATTCCGCGCCCGCGGTGAACAATTGTCGCGATCGCGGAACCCCAACAGAAAGCATGGAAATTCTGGACGAAGCCACCGCGCCCGTGGTGAACAACCTCCGCGATCGCGGAGACGGTGAAAATTAGGATTCCGAAAAACCCGAAAATCCGCGACCGCGGGACCCTATCCACTCTCGCGGATCTATAGCTGAGCCCGAAAATTCTTACGTTCGCCCAGATTTCCCTTCTATGGTTTCTCAGAAGCCACCCCCTCCTTTCTTTGAAGCACTGAAAGACAAAAGGAAGCCAGAGAATGACAAGAAGATCTTTGAGACATTTTCCAAGTGTGAGGTAAATATCCCTTTGCTCAATCTGATTAAAAGTGTTCCTAGATTTGCTAAATTTCTGAAAGAGTTATGCACTATCAAAAGGAACCAAAAATTAAAAGGGAAACAGAAAGTTAAGTTCAGTGAACATGTCTCTGCTATATTTCAAAGGCGAATGCCTAAAAAGTGCAGTGATTCAGGCATGTTCAACATTCCCTGCATAATAGGAGACACTAAAATAGATAAAGCCATGCTTGATTTTGGTGCTTCTATTAATGTTATGCCTTACTCTGTTTACACTTCACTAGGCTTAGGACTCTTGCATGAAACTGGTGTTATTGTTCAATTAGCTGATAGGTCCACAGTTTACCCGAAAGGGGTTGTTGAAGATGTCCTTGTTTTGGTAGATAATCTGATTTTCCCTGTTGATTTTTATGTGCTTGATATGGATCATGATGTGCATGCTGCACCCATTCTGTTAGGACGTCCTTTCATGAAAACTGCTAGAACAAAAAATGATATGTGTAAAGGTGTCCTAACTATGGAATTTGATGGGGAGAAATTTGAATATAGTATGGATAATGCTATGAAATACCCCCAGGATGATCACTCTCTATGCTTAGTTGATGTAATAGATCCTGTTGTACAAGATGTATTTGATACTACTTGTGTAGATGAGTTGCAATCTGTTCTAGAGAATGACATAGATCCTGCATGCTTAGATTATGAATTACCTGAAAGATATCATGAAATTTTTGCTGATCTGAATGCATGTTGTGACTCTCCTACTGATGCTTTGGCCATTGGGCCCATACCACTAACTCTCCCTAGCGAGAAATTGCTTCCTTCTGTAGTACAGGCACCTGAAATTGTGCTTAAACAGATCCCTGAGCATTTAAAATATGCCTTTCTTGGAGATGGTGACACTTTGCCTGTCATTATTTCCAACAAACTGTCCAAGGAGCAAGAAGAAAGATTGGTGCAGGTACTGAAAGAGCACAAGACAGCTCTAGGATGGACTATTGCTGACATTAAAGGGATTAGTCCTTCTACATGTATGCATAGGATCCTCCTAGACGATGGTGCCAAGCCATCCAGACAGCCACAGAGAAGGCTCAACCCACCTATGATGGAGGTAGTAAAAAAGGAGGTACTGAAGCTCCTACAAGCAGGTATGATTTATCCCATCTCTGATAGTTAGTGGGTTAGTCCGACCCAAGTTGTGCCCAAGAAGGGTGGTATTACAGTGGTAGAAAATGTGCATGGGGAATTAGTCCCCACACGAGTTCAGACTGGTTGGAGAGTCTGTACTTCTTACTTAACCGATAGGATAGAACCACCGGAAGTTGAGCCAGGGAGAGAAAGTAATCGCAAAGGGTGGTCGGGTATCGTGTGAGACCAATCGGTCCAACGCGAGACCGACTCTTCTTGAGTGAAAGTACCGTAAGCTGAATGCGGTAACCAGAAAAGATCACTTTCCCTTGTCATTCGTTGATCAATTGCTTGAGCGACTTGCCGGTCGTTCCTATTATTGCTTTTTAGATGGCTATTCGGGGTACTTTCAGATTGCTATTTTACCGGAGGATCAGGAGAACACGAGATTTACATGTCCGTATGGCACTTTTGCATACCGCAGAATGCCATTCGGATTGTGTAACGCACCCGGTACATTCCAACGGTGTATGGTAAGCATCTTTTCTGAGTATATTGAAAATTTTATAGAGGTTTTTATGGATGAATTTACAGTACATGGTGATGACTTTGATGCCTGCTTAAACCATCTTTCTTTAGTCCTTCAAAGATGTGTAGAGACCAATTTGGTTCTAAACTCTGAGAAGTGTCACTTTATGGTTGAGCAAGACATCGTTTTAGGTCATATAGTGTCATCCAGGGGTATTGAGGTCAATAAGGCAAAGATTGATATCATTCAGTCCTTGCCTTATCCTACTAATGTGCGTGAAGTGCGTTCTTTTCTAGGCCATGCAGGTTTCTATCGCAGGTTTATTAAAGACTTTTCCAAGATCTCAGCCCCATTATGTGATTTGTTGAAGAAGGATGTGCCCTATGAGTTCAATGAGGCATGTAAAAAGGTGTTTGATGAGTTGAAATCACGCCTAACAAGTGCACCAATAATTCAAGCCCCAAATTGGTCTCAACCTTTTGAGATCATGTCTGATGCAAGTGACTACGCTGTTGGGGCTGTTTTGGGTCAAAAAGAAGCTAGAGCATCCCATGTTATACATTACGCTTCTATGACCTTAAATGATGCCCAAAGAAACTACTCCACCACTAAAAAGGAAATGCTTGTTGTAGTGTTTGCTTTGGAGAAGTTCAGACAGTATCTTTTGGGAACAAAGGTGATAGTATATTCAGACCATGCAACGCTTCGTTATTTAATGACGAAAAAGGAGGCTAAGCCAAGACTGATTAGATGGATTCTCCTGCTGAGTGAGTTTGATATAGATATCAGAGACAAAAATGGAGCTGAGAATCTGGTGGCTGATCATCTAAGTCGACTTGTGCACGAAGAAAATACGCTAGGAAGCCAAGATCAGATTCAAGGACGTTTCCCTGACGAAACATTGTTCGAGGTTCGAAACAGCGATTCTGCGATCGCGGTGAAGGTGTCCCGCGCCCGCGGAGCTGTATCTGAGACCAGTGAATCTGCTGAAACTGGGCCGCGATCGCGGAAATCCGACTGCGCCCGCGGAGCTGAGTTCAACAGCGACACTGATCCTCTATTTGAAGAATTCATTTTTGGGATCCATTCATTCCGGCCATGGTATGCAAATATTGTTAACTACCTCATCTCGGGGGAGTCCACACCTACTTTTACCAAGGCCCAGAAGGACAAGGTTCGTCATGAATCCCGATTCTTTGTCTGGGATGATCCTTATTTATGGAAGCACTGCACAGATCAGGTAATCCGAAGGTGTGTCCCGGATTCTGAGGTACAATCTATCCTTTCTTTTTGTCGTTCCTATGCATGTGGGGGTCATTTTGGGACTAATAAAACTGCTACGAAAATTTTAGAAGCTGGATTTTATTGGCCTCATATTTTTAGGGATGCTTATGCTTTCTGTAAATCATGTGATCGTTGTTAGAGGGTGGGTAATATTTCTAAAAGACATGAGATGCCTCAAAGTCGTATGATATTCAGTGAAGTTTTTGATGTTTGGGGCATTGATTTTATGGGACCCTTCCCCTCTTCCCATGGGAATCTGTATATTTTACTTGCGGTGGACTATGTTTCCAAGTGGGTGGAAGCAAAGGCCACCAGAACTGATGATTCAAAAGAAGTTGCAGGTTTCCTTAAGGACAACATTTTTTCCAGATTTGGGATTCCAAAAGCTCTAATAAGTGACATGGGTACTCATTTTTGCAACAAGACTGTAAGCGCTTTATTGAAGAAGTACCATGTCACTCAGAAGATCTCTACATCCTATCATCCCCATACCAATGGACAAGCTGAAGTGTCCAACAGGGAGATAAAATCTATTCTGGAGAAGACGGTGGCGCCTAACAGGAAAGATTGGAGTTTGAGACTCAATGATGCTTTATGGGCCTACCGTACTGCTTACAAGACACCCATCGGGATGTCTCCCTTCAGATTGGTTTATGGCAAAGGTTGTCACCTGCCGGTTGAGCTTGAGCATAAAGCTTATTGGGCGGTCCAGAAGTGCAATTTCAACATTAAAGAGAATGGAGAGTTCAGGAAATTACAATTGCAAGAATTGGAAGAGTTGAGATTGGATGCCTATGATAATGCTGTGAATTACAAGAACAAAACCAAAGCATGGCATGACAAAAACATCCTAAGGAAGGAATTCAAGGTTGGAGACAAGGTCCTTCTATTTCAGTCTCGTCTCACACTCTTCCCATGCAAACTCCGTTCGAGATGGGCTGGACCATTTACAATTACTCAAGTCTTTCCACACGGGGCTGTGGAATTATTGGATGGGGACTCTCAAAATGTGTTTAAAGTTAATGGTCAGATACTAAAGAAATATCATGAGGGAGTCAGCCAAGAAGTATTAGAAGAGTTGGATCTTTCTGATCCAAATTCCGGTGCTGAATAAAAGGGCTAAAATGTCGGGCCAACGACATTAAATAGAGGCGCTGCTCGGGAGGCAACCCGAGGTAAGTTTTCTGTTTATTATTTTTTGGATAGTTTTTAGTTTTAGTTTTGTTTCCTTTCAATCTTGTCGGACTAACATGCAGGTACTAGGTTCGAAAGAACAAAATATTTTGGGGAATTTATTCCTCGAAGTACACAGAAAAAGGCGAACAGGTACCAATATACAGAACCGCGATCGCGGAGGTCCTTCACCGCGATCGCGTTACTGTTCATCCGCGGGATATATATATAAAAAAACGGATTTGACGGAATTGCCGGTTTTACCCCTCACCTACCGGCCGACCCTACCCTCTTCTCACCTTCTTCTTCTACCTTCATTCCCCCTTCATTACAAATCCACCATTGTTGCAAGCTCTCAAAGCTCTCAAACCTCATTTTTCCAACTCCACAAAAATCGAAACCGAACCCGTTTCCTTAATCCTTTCGCCATTCTAAACCCAAATCCGTCTGCCAAATTTCCGAATTCCCACTCAAAAACCCACAAATCACCATCTAAAATCCTAACAAAATTTTTCCAAATCTCCCTCAAAACCTGTAATATCCACTAAAATTCTAAATAAAATAAAACGGATATTTATCCCAATATTTTTTTTTCTCAAAAGTAGAGAATTTAATAACCTTATAATTTCTTATTAAATTATAAAGGGTTATAAAAGTTATTACAATGGCAATTAATTTTTTTTATTATTATTAAATATATTCAGCAAATCCGATATGCATTTAAATATTTTTCTCTTAGAATAGAGAGTTTGAATATTCTTATAATTTTCATAATAAACTATAAAAATGTTATCAAAAGTTTATCAAAGTAATAAATGAAAATTAAAAATAAAGATGGTTCATATTAATTTCGAATTTTTGTTTAATGTCATATCACGAGCAAGTAAAAATAAAAGGAGGGGCAAAATAAAAAGGTGTCAAGAGGGAACTCGAACCCGAGACCTCTTGCACCTTTCACAAACTCAAACACACTAAATTCCGCTAGGCTAACTCAAGTCCATCTACCCAAATTACAACTCTTTTAAATTTATTCCAACTTAGTTTTCTTCTTCCCCAATTGCCTAAATCAATGTCTGATTGATTTGACGTGAATTCTAGACATGGTTTCCACCCATGGTTTCCACCCATTGTTTCCACCTCTTTGCTTGCAAGACTATCTTAAACCTTGCATCACCTTGTGTCATCATCAAAGAAGCACAAGCTTCACCATTCATCATCAATCTCCTCTTCCCCCATTGGTTAATCTCCATTGAAGAGGATCAAGGGAGCTCCAAAATTTGCCTATAAAAGGGGCTAAAAAACTCCATAGAAAAATCACACAAACTTCCTCCTCTCTCCCTCTTACAAATTCAATCTCATTCAAAGCCTAGAACCCCAATTTAAATTTTGTTTCAAATCTGATTTTTTTTGGGAAAAACCCCCAAAACCCCTTTTCTTCCTCTCCCGTGGCCACCGGAGCACCACCCCCAGGTCGGACCACCACCTGGAGCGCGCGCCCGCCGCCGGCTGTCCTGGTGCACCGCCTCCAGCCACCTACCTGCGTACGAGAGTCCGTCGTCGTTCGTCCTGAGACTTCTCTGGTTCCTTCGTACGTAAAAGAAGAAAGGAGGAGGAAGAAGGAAGGGTGGGCTTGCTCCTTTGGGTTGTTTGGGCTGCTTTTGGGCTAATTCAAATAGGCCCATATGTCCAATAAAAGCCCATCAGAATTTTATTAAGGATTAAAGGAAGGAGGAAGAAGCCCCAAAATTCGCCCCTCGTTTTGCGTGCCCAATTCCGTCCTGTTTTCGCTCGGTATAAATTTCCGACTCATAATTTATCTACTATCTATTTAAAATTATTTTTTTATTATAAATAATATTTGTTTAAAATAATTTGAATAAATATTAACTTAGGCATCCCTTTAGAGAAATAAATGAAATAAATGAAATAAATGAAATAAATAAAATAAGGTTTTTATTAATAAGAAATACCCATGCATGTTAACTTAGTCCTTTTAGGTCATTAAATAAGTTAGAAAGAAATCAAACAAGGGTTTAATTTAAATAAAATATTATGTTGAAGATCTTGGTAGTTGTAGGAGAGAAACTAATTAGAGTTACTATGGTAAATTTAAATCCTACTAATATACTTAAATTATTATTGTATTTTTAAAATTATGCAAGGCATACTATTTTCATAATATCAAAGGGGTTTTATAAAAATATAGCATATGAGGTATAATTCTTAATATTAAAAATAATACATTTATAAAGAAATAAAATTTGTATAAGATAATACCATTCCCTTTAGAGAAGTTAAAGATGTATGAAATCAACTACTATGATAATAATAACAAAATCATTATTTAAAATTGCCATAGAGATAGTTTTATTCATAATATATGCTAGTGGTGATAAAATTCTTATGAAATCTTATAATAATAATTATTCTAAATAATTTGTAGGGGAACTTTTATAAAAATATTGTTATAAAAGTTGTAGCTATGAACTATAGTTGGATTCTAGATTTTGATCTTATAAAAAGATATTATAAACAATAGTCATATTACTAAAGTTATCATTTAAGGAGGGAATGTTAGTTTAATATATCTCTAGGTGTTGAGATTTCCTACAAGACCTAAGTTCTAGATTAAATATAATAAATATGATATTACAATACTTCTAAGATACTATATAGCATGAAGTTGACTTGCATGGAAAGAAATCATTTATATATAGAAAAACATGTTATTTTACAAACTACAATATTATGATGTTGAACTATAAATATGAATTAGGATATTTTATAAGCCATGATTATATATTGTATAAGCCTTATGATATGAAAAGAATTATGAGAGTAAAATAAATAAGATTAATTTAAAATATGTTAAATTTTAGGAAGTTACTTTATAAAGAAAATAGAAATTCCTAAGTATGGAAACTTCCAAGAAAGGAGATTACAATTATTTAATGTGAATTATGTAATTATATAGGATGCTATTAAGAGAATATTATTCATAGAATATTTCTAGTGAGGAAATAATATTTTTAAATTCATTAAGGAAATGTTTGGAAATTTGAAAGTAATATTCTAATTAAAATGGATTTGTAAAAAGGTTAAAGTAGATTACTTAAAGCTTAATAAGAATTGTACATTCTAAAGGAAAAATACTTTTTAGATAAAGTATTATATTTTTGTAAAATTATACTTGCCTAAATTATATTAAAAGGAATTAACAAGTGAGGTTAGAAAGGATTATTTTAACATTATTAAATAGAATGTTTATGGAATAATAAGGATATTACAAAGCCAAAATAATAATAAAGGAATATTATTATTTTAAGAAAATAACTTTCTAAATTATTATCTTAATAATTTAGAATTTCCAACTCTCTTATAAAATATTATAAGAGGTAATCCAAACCTTAGGAGGAAGTCATGATATAGTTTCGCTCGTAAATTCCGTGTCGATAGGTCGGGATTCTCGCTCGAAGTCGTGAATCACATAGTTCCGCCAAAGCTCGATTGTTAGAACTCGCCAAAGCTAAGGCAAGTGGAATTTCCCCTTGTGCCCTTTTTTATCCGTCTTTATACTATTTCTCGATGTTGGGAACGACTTGTATGCTTAAATAAAAATGAATCTAGGAAATATCGATTGCTAGAAATAACGGCTATTGTTAGCATAGATTGCTTTATATATTCCTTGTTAGGATTATTTATGCTAGTGTGGTTATTATCTTGATTGTTACGATCTCGTTTCGAGATCGATGTCGAACTAGTGAGGGGCGTGGGATAGCCAACGCCTCTACATAACCCCACTAAGTCGTAAGTGCCTACGCGTTTGAAGTACGACTTTCGGGATCATGATCCCATCCGCTCCGATTGCAAGGAGGGATGAGCGCACTCTAGCTAAGTGCCGGGAAACGGAGTTTTCCCTCGGGTGGCTCGGATTATCCGTGTCCCACCACATACTCTTTAAATCATAAATGGAAATCGAACGTCTTTTACCACTAAATAAGATAAGTGCAAAGGCACATACGATGATGACAAAATCGGACCGGTCTCAAATGACCGATCCGGCCCTCGGTCCGTTTCGGGCGCGAGCGGTATTTGATTTGATTGATTAAATGAAAGTTCCCAACATACCTTCTACTCTAAAGAAGACTACAATCTAGTAGTACTTCTCTTGCTCTTCAAGCTATCCCTTTCGGGATATGCTATCGTTAATCCTCGTATCTTAACTCCACTTAAATCAAGCCCATCGTAAACACAACCTTATTATATCCTTGGATAAGACTTGAAATTACCAAAATACCCTCGGGAAGTTCCTTTCCCGCTTGCTTAGTCTCTTAGACTAATTCTTCTTTCCGCATGTTTGCCTGGCATTCTTTCGCCCCTCGCGAATTATGTCAGATTCAGGAAACCATAGCAAGGCGAAGTGAAGGGAAGTGAAGGAAGTCAAGATCGCTCAAGATGTACTTTTATTTCCATTTTGGTTTTAATATTATTTTATCTCCGAGACATGATGGATTTGGTATTTGTTTCAAGTAACCTTAAAGTTAAGACAATGTAAGATATTTTGTAATGAACTAAGTCTCCTTCGGGAGCATGCTTTCCGACTTATGTATTATGTTTTATTCCGCATTTTAAGTGTTCTATATCATTCTAAAAGCCTTGGGTGACTTTGGACGGTAAAATCCGAGGTCACTGGCGGTAATACCCAATGTTGTAAAATAGGGGTGTTACAATTATGGTATCAGAGCCGAACGTTTTGTTTTCAAAACCGAAAACTTTTAAAACCGAAAATTTTCAAAACCCGAGAACTTTTAAAACCTAAGTTTTTCTTCCGCAAACCGAAACTTCTATTTATAGAAAGTTCCCTTCGTTATATCCTTTAGGAATCTTAAAAGTGTCAACTTTCTAACTTAAACTTTTTAGCTAAGAATTTCCTTCAAAGTTTTAAAACTTTAATTTAGTTCTAGAACGTTTACCTTTAGATACTTCTCTTTTTACCTCCTAAAAACTTAAGTAATAAATATGTTCCAACTCTTTAACTTAATCACCTAAGTTAGAATTTTCTTAAACTTAAAACCTTCTTCTTAGTAACTTCTACAAGTTAGGAAATTCTTATAACAAGAATCTTTAGGAGAATTTCCCCACCTTCTTGAATAGGACCAAGAAAAATCAAAAGCCTTAACTTAAATAATATTCTATGTTTAAACTTTATACCCAAGTAAACCTTAAGAAATTTCTTCCTACCTTCTTAAAACTTAAATAACAAAGAGTCCAAGTACTAAGTAGATTTCAAGAATAAAAACTTTTTCCAAGTACTTTAAAGAAAACTCTGAAGTTACTCATAGAAAGTCTAAAATCAAAACTCATATAAGAGTAACTTATAAGTAGAAACTATAAGACAATAAGTTCCTAGAATTGGAATCGTTTTGTTTAGAAAGTCTTATTCGAAAATTTTAAAAAGACCAAGTTCTACTAAAGCATTAACATATCGATTTCTTATCTATAAACTTTATTTTGAAATAAGTTCACCAATTTTTCCTATAATCCCAGAAATTAGATTTAAAGGATCTTTCTTTAACAACAATAGGATGAATTTATCTCCTCGAAAACCGAGGTAGAAATTGTACAATTAAAAATCCTTAAACTCTCCTTCCGAGGTTTATAAGTACTTCATGACATATATGAAATAAATTTTTTCTACTCTAAAAATTCCTCTCTTAATTTAAAGTCATATAAATGAGCTTTTAATAGAAACTTTAAAACCGTTATAATTCTTTAAGGATGTACATGTGTTTAAAATGAAAATTCTGCTTTCAAATTTTAAAACTTCCTTCCAATATCTTCATCGCATAGAATCAAAGGATATTCTATACAAACGCCTTTCTCGCCTCTTCAAAAAAAATGGTACTCACTAGAAGTCCAACCCGAATCAGGGACGAAGCTAGAAAAGCCGCTTAAGAGCTTGATGAGACTTTTCTCGATTGCCGCTTTTGTCATATGGAAACCCCGAGGATAACCTGAACTAGTACTACGAGAAGAAATACATGAAAATGCACCCAAGCAGAATCTCGAGGAGGAGAAATCCGAAGAAGAATACCTCGAGAAAGGATTTGATTATTCACATCATGGCCAATCAAGTTAGGAAGTCACTGAGCAAGAATTATCGGGATATCATTCATGAAGACACATGACGGAGACTCCACGCCATCAAATAACAAGTCAAGCTCCAATGACCTACCAAGTGGGTGGATGGGCTAACTGGACTCAGAGAGAGTCATCCCATCACCAATAATTTATCAATTAAGGAACCCATCTTCAATCAGTGACCCAAATCCGCCAATCATTCGCCAACCAAACTACGACTATCTCCGCCAACGTAAGGCAGTGTGGTCGGGATAAATAAGGTCCTACCAGAATGTGGATGTTCTTCCCCCTGAAGGCGTTGGTCCAAGACGAACCCGTTACATGAACTATGACCTCTTAGAGAGACGTAAAGAAGGTTGGCTAAACAGACAAATGGCCGAACAAGACGAAATGTTCAAAGTCGAAGTCCGACTAAGCGAACTTCGCGCAAGGATTGCGTATCGTCTCAGGCAGATTGAGCAAGCCAACTTAGTATTGGATAATGAGAGCGGGATTCTTGATGAGAATCTCTTTGACGACCATTTCCTCGATAAGTATAGTTACCCCAACCGTCCCTAGGCTTTGTCTTAATTGTATCTTTTCGTTTTAAAGGAGTGAGCTAGTCCATTCCTCTCGACTTTCGTTTTGTCTATGAGAAGTCGAGTCGGCAATATTTCTTTCCGTTCTTAGTGTAATGGCTTATTATATATAAAGCCTTTGTAATCCGTTCCATAAGAGTTCTAATAAAAAGTTTCCTCCCTTCTCTAAACTTGCACGTCATTTATTGCCTATACTTGGAAGTTAACAAAAATAACTATATCCCCCTCCAAATATAGAATTACGGATATCCTATATAAATGTCGATCGTTAGCCATTTACAGAAAATGGTTGTAATGAAAACTAAGCTCATGCGCATTGGGAATGAGAAGAAGTCATGCCAACTAAAGGTAATACTTATGTTCCCATAAGAGCCAAACTTATTTGAGCCAGTGACTCGTGGGAAGATAGAATTTTCCAAAGAGGACGCCGAGGAAGGCTTATCAACCAAGGATCTAACATATCTCCACCTAGCCAGATCTCGAAACAGATTATCGAGAGGTATGTGTGTGGGGGGAAACAATGATCTGGTAATAAAGGAGTGGTCGAGAATTATGATCAGTGACGATGATATCCATCTGCAAATACTTACAAATCGAAGTAACTTACTCAGTCAACATATGGAATCTGGGCTTGATATCTAATGTTTGTCAGTCGAATAAACAAACCATAATGGGACTATGTGAAAGCCGCATCAAGAACTTTCTTCTCCACCATTTTGATAAGTCGACCCAACAAAAAGATGAAGTTAGAAAGGAAGTTGCTAGGGCCAAGATTGTTGGACAAGGATTGTAAGTTCTCTAAGTTGCCGCAGTAGGCCTAATAGGTCATAAGGTTGCTTCATTACCAAGACAATTTGTGGACACATGTCCCGATTTGTCGCATTTGATGTAGTTATCTAGGCCATCTTCGATGTTATTTCCAACCGTTGATTCCACTATTAGGATGCCTAGTTCGTTACACATTTTATAACCACCTTTCCTTCCTTAAACAAGATTATGTCATGGAACTAACCTCTTGATGATATTACAACAAAGCATTAACTTTTGCTTCATTAACCCGAGCGTCTACTCTATCTCCGAATGAATGACAATTGTTTGGAAACAATTTGTCGATTCTTATTGTCAATGGTCAAACCGCAAGGAACCAACAACAGAATTCCCCTGAATAATATTCAAGTTCGGGCACGAATGATGGTTCAAAGAGTTTCCAAAAAAAAAAAAGGAGCAAGAACATCGTTGTGTAATGGACCCTAGTACGCCGATACTGTTGGATGATGAGATAAAAAGTTGCATTAAGAAGTCCAACGATATAAAAGATGCCAGAAGCAATCTCTTATGTTCCACCGAAAGAAGCAAGCAGAATTAGAACTGACCAAGCTGCAAATAGAATTGCAAGTGATGCCATATTTCACTCAAGTAAAGGTGTCTAGCTTTACAAGAACACTAAAGACATTCGCGTCAAAGAAGTGATGTCAGTAAGGAACTAAAAGTTGACCACAACTACTACTAGTGGAAAGATCTAAGGAGTATTAATTGCACCAAAGCAAAAGGGTGCATATTGCCGCTCTACAAATCGAAAAGGAGTTAGCCAATAGCAAGAGAATTATAATCAAGCAAAACCTGTCATGCTGAGCTGGGAAAAGTTAAGACTGATACGATGAATCGTTCCTCTCTTATTCTATGAGAGATGAGATTGTTGATGATCTCTTAGACCCAAAAGGTTAAGGGACTAAGTGTGTCAAGAAGAAGGCCACGAAGTTTAATCAATTATTGTAAAACGCACGATAGGAAGTTTCCTCTTAAGCCCAGAAGTATTCTGTCATAAGTGGATAAGTTCAACCCCCACGCTATGGAGAAGTTCAACGATAGACGCAAGAAGCGAATAAATTAGCTTATCCTTTCTCGTGTAATCTAATTATGTTCCATACAAGGGTACTTGTGACATATATCGTAGGATTGTCATTAGAATTTCAACCCTGATTATAATCAACGCATAGTTGAATAATTTCGATATTATTATCAACTATCTTCTTTCGCAAAGTTTTATACTTTGAACTCTGCTATGCTATCATAGCCGTCTTGAAGATGTTCGTTGGTACTTTCTTCACGAAAGCACTATTTCAAACGCTTAGTCTCAATACATAGGATAGGTAAGTCAGTCCATCTTTTCTTATGTGAATTACTCCTACCTCTGCGAGAAATAATTTCAGTTGTCTTGCATTGTCAAACTAGGACAGTTAATATAATAGGTTTAAATAATTAAACATTTATTTTTGCATATGGTTCACAGTGGCGAATAAGGGTGAACTTCTATCTCCCATCTTGATCACATGGTTGAGGTAGAATTTCAGGTCTTGTTCCTGTGAAGGCATATTAAAGGATTATGCTGGAGGTAGTTTCACCGATACTGATCACATTGGTGAAATGAAACCACGTAGTTCTTCGGATTTTATTTTATTTATGAAAACCTAGTTCTTATAAGAATTAATACGCTTAATATAGGACGTTCACTTCTCAATAGTATAATATATTTCGAATACGACATCGTATAGATGATTACTTCCTCTTGGGTTATAACCCTCACCTATCCCAATAGTAACTTCATTAGAAGTTCAAAATCGAAACTTCTTCTACTAAGGCATGGTCCTTACATATTCAAACATCCTTTCCGTCTCAAAAGTTTACTTAATATCCATCTTAAAAGAATTCTTTCGCAATGGCTCTATTCTAGAAGAATAGAATGGACTAGTCATTTTCGTACTCGCTTCCTAGAAAGCACTTAAGTGCTCTTTCCAACTAGGACGCTTATTCTATAAGCAAGTCCCACTTTTATGTTTGGGAATGTCAACACAGAACTTCCATCGGTATGACTCAAGCTAATGGATAAAATCTCTTGACCGCCGCCTACTTCGCTATCAAAACCAATTGGATTTTTCATTCCTATCCCTCGTCTTCGTTAAACCACGTGGGGATCTTTCTAAGGAATACTAATTTAACGATTCCTTAAGAAAAAGGTACGATAATAATTCTTCTACTTGTACAACCATCTTAACTAAAGAACAAAATGTTCTTTAAGGGGGTACTAGACCCTTTGACGTTTCCTCACAGTTGTGGGTAGTTTTCCAGTGTTAACCTTGTACCGCCCTAAGCTTTTCCTAGATTCGGGGACGAAACTAATTTTAAGGGGGTACTATTGTAATATCCGCTAAAATTCTAAATAAAATAAAACGGATATTTATCCCAATAATTTTTTTTTCTCAAAAGTAGAGAATTCAATAACCTTATAATTTCTTATTAAATTATAAAGGGTTATAAAAGTTATTACAATGGCAATTAATTTTTTTTTATTATTATTAAATATATTTAGCAAATCCGATATGCATTTAAATATTTTTCTCTTAGAATAGAGAGTTTGAATATTCTTATAATTTCATAATAAACTATAAAAATGTTATCAAAAGTTTATCAAAGTAATAAATGAAAATTAAAAATAAAGATGGTTCATATTAATTTCGAATTTTTGTTTAATGTCATATCACAAGCAAGTAAAAATAAAAGGAGGGGCAAAATAAAAAGGTGTCAAGAGGGAACTCGAACCCGAGACCTCTTGCACCTTTCACAAACTCAAACACACTAAATTCCGCTAGGCTAACTCAAGTCCATCTACCCAAATTACAACTCTTTTAAATTTATACCAACTTAGTTTTCTTCTTCCCCAATTGCCTAAATCAATGTCTGATTGATTTGACGTGAATTCTAGACATGGTTTCCACCCATTGTTTCCACCTCTTTGCTTGCAAGACTATCTTAAACCTTGCATCACCTTGTGTCATCATCAAAGAAGCACAAGCTTCACCATTCATCATCAATCTCCTCTTCCCCCATTGGTTAATCTCCATTGAAGAGGATCAAGGGAGCTCCAAAATTTGCCTATAAAAGGGGCTAAAAACTCCATAGAAAAATCACACAAACTTCCTCCTCTCTTCCTCTTACAAATTCAATCCCATTCAAAGCCTAGAACCCCAATTTAAATTTTGTTTCAAATCTGATTTTTTTTTGGGAAAAACCCCCCAAACCCCTTTTCTTCCTCTCCCGTGGCCACCGGAGCACCACCCCCTGGTCGGACCACCACCTGGAGCGCGCGCCCGCCGCCGGCTGTCCTGGTGCGCCGCCTCCAGCCACCTACCTGCGTACGAGAGTCCGTCGTCGTTCGTCCTGAGACTTCTCTGGTTCCTTGGTACGTAAAAGAAGAAAGGAGGAGGAAGAAGGAAGGGTGGGCTTGCTCCTTTGGGTTGTTTGGGCTGCTTTTGGGCTAATTCAAATAGGCCCATATGTCCAATAAAAGCCCATCAGAATTTTATTAAGGATTAAAGGAAGGAGGAAGAAGCCCCAAAATTCGCCCCTCGTTTTGCGTGCCCAATTCCGTCCTGTTTTCGCTCGGTATAAATTTCCGACTCATAATTTATCTACTATCTATTTAAAATTATTTTTTTATTATAAATAATATTTGTTTAAAATAATTTGAATAAATATTAACTTAGGCATCCCTTTAGAGAAATAAATGAAATAAATAAAATAAGGTTTTTATTAATAAGAAATACCCATGCATGTTAACTTAGTCCTTTTAGGTCATTAAATAAGTTAGAAAGAAATCAAACAAGGGTTTAATTTAAATAAAATATTATGTTGAAGATCTTGGTAGTTGTAGGAGAGAAACTAATTAGAGTTACTATGGTAAATTTAAATCCTACTAATATACTTAAATTATTATTGTATTTTTAAAATTATGCAAGGCATACTATTTTCATAATATCAAAGAGGTTTTATAAAAATATAGCATATGAGGTATAATTCTTAATATTAAAAATAATACCTTTATAAGGAAATAAAATTTGTATAAGATAATACCATTCCCTTTCGAGAAGTTAAAGATGTATGAAATCAACTACTATGATAATAATAACAAAATCATTATTTAAAATTGCCATAGAGATAGTTTTACTCATAATATATGCTAGTGGTGATAAAATTCTTATGAAATCTTATGATAATAATTATTCTAAATAATTTGTAGGGGAATTTTTATAAAAATATTGTTATAAAAGTTGTAGCTATGAACTATAGTTGGATACTAGATTTTGATCTTATAAAAAGATATTATAAACAATATCATATTACTAAAGTTATCATTTAAGGAGGGAATGTTAGTTTAATATATCTCTAGATGTAGAGATTTCCTACAAGACCTAAGTTCTAGATTAAATATAATAAATATGATATTACAATACTTCTAAGATACTATATAGCATGAAGTTGACTTGCATGGAAAGAAATCATTTAAATATAGAAAAAAATGTTATTTTACAAACTACAATATTATGATATTGAACTATAAATATGAATTAGGATATTTTATAAGCCATGATTATATATTGTATAAGCCTTATGATATGAAAAGAATTATGAGAGTAAAATAGATAAGATTAATTTAAAATATGTTAAATTTTAGGAAGTTACTTTATAAAGAAAATAGGAATTCCTAAGTATGGAAACTTCCAAGAAAGGAGATTACAATTATTTAATGTGAATTATGTAATTATATAGGATGCTATTAAGAGAATATTATTAATAGAATATTTCTAGTGAGGAAATAATATTTTTAAATTCATTAAGGAAATGTTTGGAAATTTGAAAGTAATATTCTAATTAAAATGGATTTGTAAAAAGGTTAAAGTAGATTGCTTAAAGCTTAATAAGAATTGTACATTCTAAAGGAAAAATACTTTTTAGATAAAGTATTATATTTTTGTAAAATTATACTTGCCTAAATTATATTAAAAGGAATTAACAAGTGAGGTTAGAAAGGATTATTTTAACATTATTAAATAGAATTTTTATGGAATAATAAGGATATTACAAAGCCAAAATAATAATAAGGGAATATTATTATTTTAAGAAAATAACTTTCTAAATTATTATCTTAATAATTTAGAATTTCCAACTCTCTTATAAAATATTATAAGAGGTAATCCAAACCTTAGGAGGAAGTCATGATATAGTTTCGCTCGTAAATTCCGATTCGATAGGTCGGGATTCTCGCTCGAAGTCGTGAATCACATAGTTCCGTCAAAACTCGATTGATAGAACTCGCCAAAGCTAAGGCAAGTGGAATTTCCCCTTGTGCCCTTTTTTATCCGTCTTTATACTATTTCTCGATGTTGGGAACGACTTGTATACTTAAATAAAAATGAATCTAGGAAATATCGATTGCTAGAAATAACGGCTATTGTTAGCATAGATTGCTTTATATATTCCTTATTAGGATTATTTATGCTAGTGTGGTTATTATCTTGATTGTTACGATCTCGTTTCGAGATCGATGTCGAACTAGTGAGGGGCGTGGGATAGCCAACGCCTCTACATAACCCCAGTAAGTCGTAAGTGCCTACGCGTTTGAAGTACGACTTTCGGGATCATGATCCCATCCGCTCCGATTGCAAGGAGGGATGAGCGCACTCTAGCTAAGTGCCGGGAAACGGAGTTTCCACTCGGGTGGCTCGGATTATCCGTGTCCCACCACATACTCTTTAAATCATAAATGGAAATCGAACGTCTTTTGCCACTAAATAAGATAAGTGCTAAGGCACATACGAAGATGACCAAATCGGACCGGTCTCAAATGACCGATCCGGCCCTCGGTCCGTTTCGGGCGCGAGCGGTATTTGATTTGATTGATTAAATGAAAGTTCCCAACATACCTTCTACTCTAAAGAAGACTACAATCTAGTAGTACTTGTCTTGCTCTTCAAGCTATCCCTTTCGGGATATGCTATCGTTAATCCTCGTATCTTAACTCCACTTAAATCAAGCCCATTGTAAACACAACCTTATTATATCCTTCGATAAGACTTGAAATTACCAAAATACCCTCGGGAAGTTCCTTTCCCGCTTGCTTAGTCTCTTAGACTAATTCTTCTTTCCGCATGTTTGCCTGGCATTCTTTCGCCCCTCACGAATTATGTCAGATTCAGGAAACCATATCAAGGCGAAGTGAAGGGAAGTGAAGGAAGTCAAGATCGCTCAAGATGTACTTTTATTTCCATTTTGGTTTTAATATTACTTTATGTCCGAGACATGATGGATTTGGTATTTGTTTCAAGTAACCTTAAAGTTAAGACAATGTAAGATATTTTGTAATGAACTAAGTCTCCTTCGGGAGCATGCTTTCCGACTTATGTATTATGTTTTATTCCGCATTTTAAGTGTTCTATATCATTCTAAAAGCCTTGGGTGACTTTGGACGGTAAAATCCGAGGTCACTGGCGGTAATACCCAATGTTGTAAAATAGGGGTGTTACAAAACCTCTCCAAATCCACTCGTTCCTCTCGGATTTCCCATTAGCAAGACGCTGCGAAGCCACCGCGAGCCACCGCGTGCGAAAAGCCGAAACCGTGCAGTTCCGCGATCGCGGTGAACACCCTCCGCGCCCGCGGACTTGTTGACATAAGCCGATAATTCCACTTTGTGAGTCTGATTTCGCCCTTCTTTGGTTTATTTATTTCTATGGCGTATCCAGTTAGGCTGAGTAGGGATGAGAAGGCATTGTGGAATGAGATTGATAGAAAAATCATGCTGTGTATTAAATTTTGCCATGAACCGACATTACATTCATTGGGTTTATATCAGTCGGTTCATCAGTTATTACAGCAGGGTGGTTTAGGTGGTTTGATCCCTTTGCATGCATATACATATAAGCCTCTAGTATTGGAATTTCTAGTTACTTACAGAGAGCTTGATGATGGTAGTATTGGCTTTAGATTGCTTGAGAGGAATTACTCACTGACTAGGAATCAGTTAGGTGAGTGTTTTGGGGTGACGAGTCAGCCTACAACTGGTTGGGCTGATGTTGAGGATAACCCGGGGGCGATGCATTTCTGGACTGCAGTGACTCACACGCAGTATAGTCTTGGCCCTGGGTTACAGAATTATAGTATTTTTCATCCGGGGTTGAGGCTTTGTCATAAGGTGATTTCTAACACCTTTTTAGGGAATGGAGAGGTTAACAAGATGGCAACTAAGGATGTTTCTATGATATGGTGTTTGATGGGGGATCAACCTGTGGTCCCTGATTGGGTGGCATTATTCTTACGAGCTGTGAGGAAGGCCCGGTCTCAGTCCGGGAAGATTGCTTTTGGAGGCTTGGTTACTTTGATAGCCTTGCGTTTTGTGAGCTTAGATGTTATACGGGGCAAATATAGAGTGGCAGTAGGTGGTGGGATTCGCTTTGATCTGTCACGACTGAAGAAGGCCAAGTGTTTATCTGAGGCTGAGAATGGAGGTTGGATCTGGCACTGTGGTAGGGATCATGATGCATATTTACGTCTGCCTAGGGAGTTTGGAGCTGAGGCAACAGTTGATGATTTTTTTTTGGAGTCTGATGTGATGGTAGTGGAGGATGTACAGGAGGAGGAGGAGGCAGAGTATGAGCAGTACGATGAGCCTCCTCAGGGACAGCACGAGGCTAGTCCTTCTGGTGATGGAGACGCTCCAGAATGGTATGAAGGGATGACTTCTGCTTGGCGCACTTGAGTATGAGGCTTGATTCTATGGCTGATCGGCATGATTATTTTATGAGAGAGCAGGCTAGTATGAGGAGTACTTTAGCAGATGTGGGGAGGAATGTCAGAGACATGTCCGTCACCATGGATCAGATGAGGGAGCGGCAGGAGGCATTTTATCAACATTATTGGCCTCAGTACCCTCAACATTTTCCACCACCAGGTCCCCCAATGTGAGTCTTCTGTTTTCCTTTCCTATATTTTTTATCTGATTTGTCTTTATTTCATTGAGGGCAATGAAAGGTTTAAGTATGGGGGAGGGAGTACTCACTGTTGTATATATGTACAGATGCATCATTTCAGTTTGAGCATTTCAGAAATTAAAAAAAATAATTAAAAAATTAAAAAAAATAAAAAATAAAAAAGCCATAAAAATAAAAAAAAGGCATAAAAATCCTGGGATGAGCTGAAAACCCGAAAGGGCGGCTCAGTTAATAAGCAGGTAACCCGGACCAGCATTAGGCTGGGGTAATAAGAGGTTAATGAGAGATGTGAGCAATTGTGAGCACACCTAAAAGAAAAATGAAAAGAGTGATTAGGTGAAAACCCGAAAGGGCGCCTAAGTAGAATGAGTGGTAAAATCAGAGTGTTTAGGATAATATTCTACTTTGGGGTTTGGAGATTACATTTTAGATGTCGGGTAGATTCTAGGTTGCTCTACACTTTTTCCTCATTATTTCTCTACATGGGTTCGGGTTGGGAGATTATTTTGTGTGTTTTCTAGTTTTAGATCATTTTCTCCAATTGTTGTCTGTAGACCTTTGTTGATTTGTCATGCTTGATTTTATTTTTTGAGCTTACTCGAGGACGAGAAAGGTCTAAGTATGGGGGAATTTGATATGTTGTATTTCATATAGCATAATTAGAACTAGTTAATACATTTCATATATAGATTTAGGTCCATTTAGTGCTTGTAACGATATATGAGTAGAAGACCGAAGACTTGAAGAAATTGGAAGAATTGAAGTCGGGATTAGAAGATCGAGAAGTGAAGGCCGCAGAGCTGAGCAGTCCGTGGTGGAGCCAAGATGCAGTGCCGCGATCGCGGAGGCCTAAGGCCGCGGTCGCGGGTCAACGTTGACTCAGAGGAAATTTTGCAGTTCCGCGCTCGCGGAGGTTGTTCACCGCGATCGCGGAAGTCCACGTCAGCAAGATCCGAGGCGGCGTTTTATCTATCTAATTATATTTTATGTTAGTTTCCTTTTATATTTTTATTCCGAGTATGTTCGAGACTACTTAAGTTTAGTTTTCAGACTTTGTTTTGTATTCTCTTAGACCTAATTTTTCAGACTTTGTGTTTTTCTCTCTTATGGAGAACTAAACTCCTTAATTCTATTCGAGTTGAAGCTTTTCAGACTCAAGTTGTTGTGAGATTCGTCTATTCAGGTTTATTTCTATAGGTTATTTCAATTCTCTTGTGCTTAATTATTATTGATTGTGTTGATTTCTGCTTGTCTGGCCAACTTGTTGGAATTAATATTGTCTATTGCTAGATTTAGGTTTTCCCGTAGCAAAGCCTGATCTTTGTAGCAACTCAATTGGTTTAGGACTCGTTGGACTAAAACAATTGAGAAGAGATTTGAATGCATGTTGATTGTTTGACTCGTTGGAATTCAATTACATGTATCCTGTTTATCCTTGTTCTTAATGCTAATATCCTTATTATTTATGATCGTTTCATGAATTGTTTGGATGTTAAGTTGCATGTCTCGTTGCCATGTTATAATTCAGATCAGGATAGGAATAACTGAAAGAAATAACTTGTTTGAATCTAGGATCAATAACTTGAGGAAGAAAAGTGGATACTTGAATATGATTGTTTTCCCTAATTGATAAAAATCCAACCTTTGCTCTGTTTGCTTGTTTTGTCTGCTTCAATTTCCCTAGTTTTAGATTAACATACCAAAATCCCCCCTTTCGTTACTTCTTTGAGTTGATAATAATAAAACTTAGGATACAAGTGTCTCTTGGGTTCGACCCCGACTTACCGACTACACTAGTTGTGTAACTAGGGATTTATCTTTGATTTGGCACGACGACTTTCAGCCAGTCAATAAGCTATCAAACATAAGAGAAAAGGTATTTTACAAGTGGAAGTAACAGGTTTGTTGTAATATCCGTAGTTTTTATGGATATTTTCATAAAATTTTCGGGCATCTTTCTAAGACCCGTTCAATCAATCTTGTTACGCGTTTAGATCGTTTTAATGGAAATTATTCCTAGAAAATTCAAGGTGACAGAATAAAATCATTGGGACTGATTTTATTAACCTATATAACTTTTAGGATCATTTCCATGAAAGAAGTTCTTTGAACGGGTGAGATCCGCTCAATTAATTATATATCCGCTAATGTTATACTCTGAAACGGAAGCTTTAAAATTTAAAGTAGAAAGATAAAATCATCCGAGTTGATTTTATTAGTCTACATTATTTTTAAGATCGTTTCTATAAGAAGAGTATTATAATCCAGAGTATATAATTTTACTGCCCAAACACATGTCCCGATCAAATACGGATATAATTCTTACCGACTTCACCTATCTTATCAATCTCTATACTTGGTGTTGGGCCCTCCGCAATTCGGCCCAAGAGGAAAGTCGTGCAGCCCAATTCCGTTAATCTGACCATATCGTTAGAGAAGGAAGGATAATAAAGTAATCAAAGGGGGACGAGAATTTCGGACTTCATGGTCAAACGGCAACGGCTAAACCGTTAACGGCGGGGGCGAGATTTCCGGGATATGTTGGACGATCTACAAACGGCCAGAAGAGAAGAAACGGGTATAAAACCAAGCTGAGGCGAAAGGGAGAGAGGACGAAAAATTTGGCTACTGAAACTCCCTCTACAACAAAATCTCATCTTTTATTCTTCGCCATTTCACTTCCAGTCGAGTGTTCTTGAATATTTTTGGAGATAGCTTGTGAACGATCAAGATCGCAATACACGAATATCACTTTGCTCATTATATGTTTTACATCTTTTATTTGATCCTACATCTTGCCTATAGTTCATAACGCGTTACTGTTATTTCTTGGTTAGGATTTCCCTATTCTTAGCAGGTAACGTGTTGGTACGATTATCCTGCCAAAACAATTGGCGCCCACCGTGGGGCCTAGCCAAAAAAGGAGTTACGCTAAAACAACAGCAAGATCCGTCACATGGAGGGAATCCAAACTACGTACAGCCACGTAGGGGACCTGAACCATCACGAGGCCAATGAAGAAACAAACAACCAAGGTGACGGAAACATAGGTGGAATGGGGAATGGTGATAGAATCGAGCAAGGATCTGGCGACACCAATGGCAATCCTGCTACTTCTGAAGGACGAGAAGTGGAAGGAGGCGACGCCGACATCATCACGGAGATTCGATCATCAATGATTGCTCTCCGGAAGGATCTGGAGGAACAAAAAGAAGCTAATACCAGATTCACCGAGGTATACGAAAAACAAATTGAGACTTTAACTAATGAACGCAACTTGCTTCGGTCGCAGGTACAATCGGCTCCAACCCGTCCTTGCGGGACCGATGTGGTAGAAGGAATCGCAAGGCGCTTGGACATGGATGATCTAAATCTTGTAACACCCGACGCTGTCAGACCCGTAACCGGGTATCAGGTAAACGGTAATTCTTTAAGGGCGATACGGGAAGATACCGAGGTTTCCCAATTACGGGAACGCCTCCGAGCCCTGGAGGACCGAATTACTCAGGTCCCCGGGGCGCCTCAACCAATCGCGATGGAAAGGAGAGACGGGAACACCGACTCCCCCTTCGTACCTGCCATCGCGAGGGTAGATATCTCCCGAAAATATCATGTCCCCGACGTGCCTAAATACGAAGGGGTGACGGATCCCGATCAACACATGGGCATTCAAACAGGCTATGAATATTAGCACAGTCCCTTTTGATATGAAATAAATTGTCATGTGTCGTTGGTTCGGGAACACGTTGTCTGGACCTGCTCTTAATTGGCATTCACACTTACCTCTTGGAACTATCTCATCTTTTGCCGAGTTAATTGACAAATTCAGGGTTAGGTTCGCAAGCAGTCGACACGCCAAAAAACGATCAAGTGATTTGTACCGCTTGGTACAAAGATCGGGAGAATCTCTGAAAGCTTTCCTTAGTCGCTACAATGAGGAAATGGTGACCATCGAAGGATGTGATGCCGCCACGGCTGTGGAAGCGTTCCGAAAGGGTATATCGATATGTAATCCCGAATTATACCGTGAACCAACTAAATACCCTTGTTCCAACTTTGATGAGGTATAGGTAAAAGCTTTAGCCCATGTCCGATTGGAAGAGGATGACCTCTTTGCCGATAAAATAGCAAACCCAAATCGACCCGATCGAAGACAAGGACGGCAAGATACGAGATACGCTCCATATCCCACGAGACCTCCTGTTAAAACTACCATAAATACTACCATGTTTAGACAAAGTGATAAATACGAGAATCCTCGGCTGCCTCCAAGACTCTCTCACTACATTTTTCGCGTAGATGCAACTGAAGTGGTCCGAACTCTCAACACCATGAGGGACACTGTAAAATGGCCCCGAAAGAGTAACATGCCGGCACATCATAAAGATAAGACCAGATGGTGTGATTTCCATTTCGACCATGGCCACCGGACTGACGAGTGTATCACGTTACGAAAAGAAGTAAGCAAACTACTACGAAGAGGGCATCTCAGAGAATTAATATCGGAAAAAGCAAAGGAGCAGTTGGACCGTAACAGGGAAAAAGCCACTCCACCACCCCCGCCGAAGCACACTGGAGTAATCAACGTCATTACAGGGGGGTCGGAGATCTGTGGTATAACTTACTCCACAGCCAAGCGAATCGCGAGGGACGCCAGGAGAGAATGCCCAAAAACACCGTCGCGATCAAGTCTCGCCATGATGCCGATCACCTTCGACGATGTTGAAGAAGAGGAAGTTCATCACGACTGCTTGATAATCTCTCTGACCATAGCTAATTTTCTTGTTAAAAGGATCCTAGTTGATAACGGAAGCTCTACTAACTTACTCATGTTGGACGCTTTATACAGTTTAGGTTTCGGGATGGACGACATCACCAAGAAGTCGACAACTTTGGTAGGCTTCAGTGGAGAATCACGCAACACGCTCGGAGAGATATCACTACCTACCATTGCGGGAGGGGTCAACTACCAGGTAAAGTTCCAAGTACTCGATTGCCCATCACCTTTTAATGTCATCTTAGGCAGGCCATGGATACACGGGATGAGGGCAAACCTTCCACCTATCACCAATGTGTGAAGTTCCCAACACCCTGGGGAATTCAAGAGATTAAGGGGGAACAGAAGTTGGCACGGGAGTGTTATTTCATAACAATGAAGGCAACAACCTCAAAGAGCCCACGGCTTGAAACGAAGAAGAAGGTGTCGGATTAGCAATTAAAGGACTGTAGAATGACTACTTGCTACGCGAAGTCGGAGACACCTGAGCTTCAAGAAGTAGCCCTTGATCCATTAGAGCCATCCAAGAAGATTAAAGTAGGAGCAGATCTGGAACCAATTCTACGCGAGCAGATAGTAGAATTTCTACGGTCCTACAAAGATTGTTTTGCTTGGTCGAACGAGGATATGATAGGCATTGATCCTGATGTGATTACCCATGCCTTGAATGTCAACAAGAAGGTGCCACCAGTGAAGCAGAAAAGGCGCAAGTTCGCTCCCAAGCGAAATCAGGTAATCAATGATGAGGTAAAATCCTTACTTGAGTCTGGAAAAATTAGAGAAGTACAATACCCCGATTGGCTTGCGAATGTGGTTGTCGTTAAAAAGAAAAGCGGTAAATGGCGCGTTTTCGTGGATTTTACTTATCTAAATAAAGCATGGCCCAAAGACTCTTTCCCTTTGCTTCACATAGATGCAATGGTGGATGCAAAGGCGGGGCATGAACTTTTGACCTTCATGGATGCGTTTAGTGGGTACCATCAGATAATGATGCATCCTGACGATCAAGAAAAAACCGCATTCGTAACCAATCAGGGAACCTATTGTTATAAAGCTTTGCCCTTTGGGTTAAGGAATGCAGGTGCTACTTATCGGAGATTGGTTAATAAGATGTTTCATGATAAGCTGGGGGATACAATGGAAGTGTACATAGATGATATGTTGGTCATATCATTAAAGGCGGAGGACCATGTTAACCACTTAAAAGACGCGTTCGAGATTCTGCGGCACTACAGAATGAAGTTGAACCCCACCAAGTGCTCTTTTGGAGTAACATAAGGAAAATTCCTCGGTTACATAGTGACGCAGAGGGGGATCGAGGCGAGTCCTGAACAGGTCAAAGCCATAATGGAGCTGCAATCCCCGAAGTATGTCAAAGACGTCCAGAGGCTGACAGGGCGAGTGGCTGCGCTAAACCGATTCATATCAAGATCCTCAGACAGGAACAAACTATTCTACGACATCCTGAAGAAAAACAAGTCGTTCGAATGGACGGAAGAACACGAAAAAGCCTTTGGGGAATTGAAAAAGTATCTATCCAATCCGCAGGTGCTATCCAAACCGAAGCCAGGAGAAAACTTGTATGTGTACCTAGCCGTGACCGAAGTAGCAGTAAGTGCGGTCCTGATCAGAGAGGAGAATGGAGACCAGTTGCCCATCTATTACGTAAGTAAAACCTTGTTGGACGCAGAAACGAGGTATTCCCCCATGGAAAAATTAGTGTTGTCCTTGGTAATGGCTTCTATAAAGTTACGTCCCTATTTTGAGAGTCATTCTATAATTGTGAGAACTAATTATCCAATGAAAAGTATCATGTCAAAGCCAGAGTTGTCAGGTAGGCTGACAAGGTGGTTAATTCACTTAAATGGTTACGACATCACATACGAGCCCCGAACAACAATGAAATCTCAAGTATTGCAGACTTTGTGGTCGACTTCACCCCTACCACTTCAGAGAGCGAAGACCAAGGCGTGCTGCAAATAACAGGAAACGGCAAGTGGCTGATCATACGGATGGAGCGTACAACCAAATGGGTGTAGGATTGGGGGTAGTCCTGAAGTCACCACAGGGGGATAGGATAGCCCAAGCTGTTCGATGCACGTTCAAGGCTACTAATAACGAAGCAGAATACGAAGCGCTTATCGCAGGGCTGCTTATCGCCAAAGATCTAAACATACAAGAGATCGAGGTAATTTGTGATTCATTGCTTATTGTAAATCAAGTTACAAACTCATATGTTGCCAGGGACTCAAAGATGAAGGCGTACTTAGAAAAGGCTCAAGAAGTCATAAGGCACTTTAAACTGTTCGAGATAAGGCAGGTTCCAAGAGATGCCAACACACAAGCAGACGGTTTAGCCAACCTGGGATCCGTAATCGACCCAAGAGAGTACGACAAGATACCTTTCGTATATCTTGATGCGCCATCCATAACCAAAGAAGCAGACATGCTAGAAGTTCGAGGCTCCGACGAAGACAGATCATGGGTAACCCCTTACTTAAAGTGGTTACAAGACGGAGTGTTACCAGAAGACAAGGAAGAAGCTCAACGACTTAAGGTAAAAGCTTCTACTTTTGCGGTTAAGGATAACATTTTGTTCAAGTGGATGTCGTCAGGGTTACACGCACGATGCATAAAAGAGGAAGAAGTACAGAAGGTGTTACGAGATATACATGATGGGGAATGCGGAAACCACACGGGGGGTCGCAACTTGGCGAAGCAAGCAAGCAGGATGGGTTACTATTGGCCAACCATGAACAAAGACGCAGTGGAATTTGCTCGCAAATGTGACGCGTGCCAACGTCATGGACCTATACCACATCAACCATATGAGTTGTTACATCCCATAACATCTCCTTGGCCATTTATGAAATGGGGGATGGATATTGTGGGAAAACTACCTCCAGCCTCGGGGCAACGTGTTTACATTTTGGCAATGACCGACTACTTCTCCAAGTGGATTGAAGCCGAAGCCTTCAAGGAAGTTAAAGACACCCAAGTCATTTCCTTCATAAAAAGAAATATCCCGAGTAGATTTGGAATACCATTCATCATAGTCTACGACAACGGGTCCCAATTCATTAGTGACAAGACGAGATCATTTTGCCATCAGTACAACATACAGTTAGTGATGTCGACGCCTCGTTACCCACAGGCCAATGGGCAAGCAGAAGCAAGTAACAAGGTGATTATTAACAACTTGAAAAAGCGGCTCAAAGAGGCAAAAGGGAAATGGGCAGATGAATTACCCCTTATCTTATGGTCAGATCGAACAACCCCCAAGACAGCCACGGGTCATACACCTTTTTCCTTGGTCTATGGATGTGAAGTCGTACTACCAGTAGAAGTAACTTTGCCTACAGTCCGGTACGGACTTACCACTGAAGAGTCAAACCTGTCCAACCTGTTACATCATTTGGATACGATCGACGAGTTACGAGATGAGGCTTCAATTGGAATGGCGTCATACAGGCAAGGAGTAGCTCGAAGTTACAACAAACGCGTTAACGCTAAGGTGTTCCAAGTGGGAGACTGGGTGCTAAGAAGAGTCTTCCAGAATACGCAAGAGTTAAATGTTGGAAAATTAGGAGCAAATTGGGAAGGGCCATACCAAATTACGAAGATAATAGGACAAGGATCCTATGAATTAATGACGCAAGAAGGAAAAGCGGTCCCCAAGAGTTGGAATGCAATGAACTTAAAGTTGTATCACTTTTGAAACACAACGAGTTCTAATAAGGTAATTTGCATTAAAATTCTCCCTTTTACGTTATTATATCTGCATACATACACAAGAACAACGATATCAACAATATCAGAAAAAAAACTAACAAGGGACGCCTTGTGACGTTACAGGCCAAAACATGGGCCCTTGCCTTATGATCAGGCAACGTTGTGCACACTACGACTAGTCAAAAGATGCAAGAGACGAGAACAAGTTACGAGTATTCTAGAGCAAGTGGAGTTTTCATTTGTAATACGATTCATGAAGTTGTTACAGAGAAATTTACATTTCAGACACATACAACATTCTCTCTCTCCGCGTCTAACATAAAAAGCGCTATACAAACAAAGAATCTATCACGAAAATTACAAAAACATGTAACAAACAAGCCGACTTCACTACGAACGTGTTGACCTTTCTTCTCCGGTGACGAACCTGCTTACCTGCAAAAAATCAAACGCAGATCCAAGGAAATGACAACAAATAAAGTACTATCAAAATAAAACCCCATAAAACTAACACAGGGCATAAATTTGTCCACAAAAAGGCCCTAAAACAAAGCGGCCATACAAGATGAGAGTTTAAAAAACAACCCCAACACGTTGGGAGTAAAACATTATCCGAAATTCACAAGAAAAAGAAACAAGGATAAGAGAGGATCATTCTTTAGGCTGGTTGTCTCTTTCCATCTGGGTAACCACTTTGGCAACAGAGGCAATATCATCAATGACCGAAGACTTTTTAGCTGCTATCACCTCGTTAGAAAACAGGCTTTCAAACAACTCCCTTTCCTTCACAGCATCCCACGAAGTGTGCCTTCCCGACGCAAACTCCTCCATCATTTCCACTCGAGCTCGACAAGACCAGTAGTCAGCACTATCTTCAATTTCTTTAGCTAAAGTAGCTTCTTTAGCGGAAGAGGTCATGAACTTTTCTTCCCATTCTTTGGACTCCTTAGAAACCCTCTCAAGATTGTTCATCAGGTCGTGAATCTTCTTATCCAAAGCAGTCTTCTCATGTCCTAAGATGCTGCTTCTGTCCTTCTCAAGCGGAACACTGATCTTGCTCTGGGCCAATTGATCAGGGAGGTCCTTGAAAGACTCAAAGGCAGAAAGAGAGAGTTGCAAGCCCTGCACAAAGGAAGGAAGAAGTTAGGTAACGAGTAAGAAACAAAGTAAGAGGTGCCAAAGAAAACATACCTGTCATTGTGCCGCCAGAATTTCGCCAAAAAATTCCGGGAAAGATGTTCGATCCTCCTTACCGCGAGAACTTCCCACATGGAGAGGTGCCAAGGAACTCAGGCACTTTTCAGCAGCCATATCAAGGGGCATCATCGTCTTTGGGAGATCAGAAACGGTTGAACATGCTTTTTTCTTAGGAGAGGAAACTCGAACCTCAGGAGGCTTTTTTGGGTCCAAGACCGTCAACACTGTATCTGTCGTAGAAGCTGACTCAGCCTTCCTCTTCTTTCGAGCTTCAACTCGTTCCATGGTAGTCAGCGCGGTGGTAGAACGGGTAGTCCTTGAACCTAGCATCATAAAAAAAAAAAGATATGGCAAGATTTTTTAGAAAAAAGAAGAAAGATTTACCAAGGGGAAGAGAGAAGGACTTACTTGACATCTCGATCTCTTTGGATTCGGCAGAGCACGCTTTTACCAAATCAGGGTAGGATCGTTCTTCCAGCGAGAGAGCTTCGATGTGATTAATGACCTGATACGACAGTGTGCGGGGATGAGGAGTAGCAAGATGTTCTACAACAAAAAATGCTTGGAGGTTAGATCGGAAAAGAAGCCGGGAAGTTCAAAAGACGAAGCACTACCTGTTGGTTGCCAACGACTTCTCATGAAAGACGTATCAATACCTAGGGAAGACAGCCTCACAAAGAAAAATTTATCGGCCCAGCCCCGATCGGATTTGGATATATTGAAGACTAAATCAGATTTGTTGGTAAAAGTTTTCAAAGTTACACGACCCGGACCACCTTTGGAAAGACGGTAATTTAGGAAAAAATCAGCAGCTTTGAAAGGGAGGCCATGAGAAGAACACAGTTGGTCAACGAAAAGAAGAAGTCTCCAAACCTGTGGAAGTAACTGCCCCGGAGAAACATTGAGGGTAGAAAGGAAGTCGATGACCAAAGGAGAAAATGGAAAACGATGGCCAATACGAAAGGGGTACTCGTACAAGCACACCCAGTCGTCGACATAGAAATCTGCGTGAATACCAGGGGGAGGTAAAAACACCTCTGCATGCGACGGAAAACCCACAGAAAGAGCAAAGATTTGGGGGTCTTCATAGGTGCTATTTCTCCGGTGGTAGGAGGTGAGAAAACCGGAAGATGTCAGGGAAGGAGGAAAAGTGGGTTCAAGGCAGTAGAGGGAAGGAGATTCCGAAGAAGCCATAATTGGGAAGAAGAGAAGGTTGAAGACGAAGATACAGAAGAAGGGAAGAACGTACCTGGACACCGAGAAGCACGATTGAGGTCTTTGAGAGTCATCATAACCGCTTTAAATAAGGGTTGATTAGACGTGATTTGAGTTGCTACAACTTCCAAGACACTAAATAAAAAAACCCTAGGAAATGTGGAGGCGGGAGTTTTCCCGAGTTTTCTGATGGGGGTATTGTTGGGCCCTCCGCAATTCGGCCCAAGAGGAAAGTCGTGCAGCCCAATTCCGGTAATCTGACCGAATCGTTAGAGAAGGAAGGATAATGGAGTAATCAAAGGGGGGCGAGAATTTCGGACTTCATGGTCAAACGACAACGGCTAAACCATTAACGGCGGAGGCGAGATTTCCGGGATATGTTGGACGATCTACAAACGGTCAGAAGAGAAGAAACGGGTATAAAACCAAGCTGAGGCGAAAGGGAGAGAGGATGAAAAATTTGGCTACTGAAACTCCCTCTACAACAAAATCTCATCTTTTATTCTTCGCCATTTCACTTCCAGTCGAGTGTTCTTGAATATTTTTGGAGATAGCTTGTTAACGATCAAGATCGCAATACACGAATATCAATTTGCTCATTATATGTTTTACATCTTTTATTTGATCCTACATCTTGCCTATAGTTCATAACGCGTTACTGTTATTTCTTGGCTAGGATTTCCCTATTCTTAGCAGGTAACGTGTCGGTACGATTATCCTGCCAAAACACTTGGCTGTTACATATTTTATCTAGTTACTATTAATTCTTGCGGGCCAAGAATTTTGAATCACTTGCGTGTCAAGCCTGTTGTTGGATTCATCTGATTGTGTAACCTGCAAGTGTTGAAATTTTCTTTTGACTATAACTTAATTACTCGTTCTGCGCCTATTTATATACTTAAGTTGAGAGATGAGAGATGGTGCCTTCACAAATTAAAAGGGCCTCTCCATTTTTTTTAAACCGAGCCTACCTCCTTCCTAACTTCATTTCTTTTCCTACATTCAAACTCTTCTTTTGCCTCGTCTTGTTCGAGAACCACCACCGCTGGTCATCATCTTCAACCACCACTCCATCATCACCACCAGCCACCACCACCACCATCATTTGGCCATTTTACCAGCCCACCAACCACCGTCACCTCCAGCCACCTATCGCACAACAAGACACACACACAAGAGTCACTGTCGTTCAACCTCGGGCGATACCGTAATCGTTTTTGGAGTCTCCGTTGAACCTCTTAGAGTCGTTGCGATGCCCACTGTTGACGCCGTTAGGCTCGTGACGTTGCCACGACTTCATAGGATCAATCCGTTCTTGAAACCGACGTCTCGAAGTTCCATAACGTTATCGTTTGGTAACGAACTTTCGACCCCTTTATAGTTCCGTTGGTCCATATTTGATGTCTCTTTATTTGGTGGTGTTTTTATATATGATTTCCTTTGTAAATATGTTTCTTTTTCCCCTTTTCTTGTGTGTTTTGTTCCTTTTTAGCTTCGTTCCCGTGTTTCTATAAGAAATTGTGAGCTCTTCATACTCTTCTCTCTTGCTTCTAAGTTTTGATTTCCTTGTTTGATGGGGACATCAAAATTTTAAGTATGGGGTGAGGGTAAGTGTGCTCATGATTTCACTTGCTTATGTTTGTTTGTTATTTTGAGGATATTTGGTTTTTGGTTTCTAGTTTGTGTTTGGGATGTTTGTTTCTTGGTTTGTGGTTTGTGAATGACATGGATGATTGATTTGGTTTTGAATGGATGAGTCTTTGTTTTTGGTTTTAGAGAAATTTTTGCAAAAATCCATAAAAATTTGAAAAATTGTGTTGAAAACAACAAAAAGATTTTGTGTTTAGTAGTTTTTGGACTAGAAATTCCCATCTTAGATTGCCAAATGAAAGCTAATGATGATGTGAGCATGTAAATTCCCTTGCATATTTTCGGATGGTTTAGCCTCTAAAATGATGTTGTTTTTGATGTGATCATGATATCTTGCTTGTTTTATTGAACATGTGAGTTCTAGGATGAGTTTTTATGCAACTAAGTATGAGTGACCCTTGTGAGATTGATTTTTGGCCATTTTAGGGATGCTTGTTCATATTTGCATATCCCTCATGTTTCTTGTGTGATTAGCTCATGCATGCTTAGTAAAACTTGCTATTGCGGTGTTTATCTATTTTCCAAGACCGTCATAAGATTTGTCCTAGCATTGTCACATTGATTTTGAACTTTATTCTTCTAGTCACATAAATGTTCCATATCCTACCTTGAAGTGAATCCCTTGTTTGTAGCCCCGTTTTAGCCTTAGCCTTTGTTTGAAACTCCTCAAAAATATTATTCCTAGCCTTATATGACTTGACCCTTATGGGATTGGACTTTAGAAGAGAGATTTGGATTGTATTTGAAGAGTTGAGGTTCTCTTGGGTTTAAGGGCAAAGAATGGTGTTATGAATCATGTGGGTAGTGCATCTTTGTTGTATAAAAAGAAAATGAAGAAAGAAAGAAAGAAAAAAAGTGTTGGAAATGTAAAGTGGAATGAAGGTAAAGGCCTTAAGTGAAGAAAAAGGGTCCGACCGAGTTACAAGCCACATCGGGCCCGATGTCATAAGAAAGTCGGTCCAATGTAGAAAGTGTGGAAAATCCAACAAAAAGCCTAAGAGCAAAGATGAAGTGGAATGTTAAGTGAAATTTTGGGTTGAAAGGAAAAATGTTAAGTCTTTTGGGATGAGTGTGAAATTGATTGTGGAAATTTGGTGAAGTTGGTGAGAGTTTAGGTTGTTCAATCCCCATTGTAAGCACCACAAGACCAAATAATTCCCACCTTGAGAAATACCAAAAGTCCCATTACAACCCGGCCGAATGGAACCTCTTTGAGGACCTCCATTGATCCAAGTTCGAATTCTTTGTGTACTTTGTATTAGGCATCTCTAGGTGGAGGAATTGGTGATATTAGCTTCAATAGTAAGTCCTTACTTGCATGATTTTTGAGCTTGAGTGTTCATTGCTAAACCCAAACACATGATGAGTGATACACATTCACATATCCCTAAAGTGAGGCTTAGTTGCATTGATTCTATTCCTTGGAACACCTAATCATGTGTGATGATGTAATCTTGCTTGAATATCAATCACTTGTGCTAAAATGTGTTTTCATACGAGGCTTTACTTGAAGATTATGTTTCGGTCTTGCTTACATTGTTATTGCTTGAGGACAAGCAAGTTTAAGTATGGGGTATTTTGATGTCTCTTTATTTGGTGGTGTTTTTATATATGATTTCCTTTGTAAATATGTTTCTTTTTCCCCTTTTCTTGTGTGTTTTGTTCCTTTTTAGCTTAGTTCCCGTATTTCTATGAGATTCGGAGACTACGCGCGTTTTATTTGTTTTGTAGGTAATTTGGCATTGATCAAGGGTCGTTTTGAAGGAGGATCGGAACATGGAGCAAGGCCCGAGCTTAAGAGGGAAAGAGAGGAGCAAGCCATGAAGAAGAACAAGAGAAGCCAACAAGAAGAAGGTGGAACGAGGTCCGGACCGAGTTGCAACCAACGCCGGGCCCGACTTGAGTTTTCAACCTCGGACCGACTTGCACAGTAAGTCAGGCCCGAGGTCCTCCGTGTCGGGCCGATTCGGTCGATTGGTGCTTGGGCTCCAAGGCACGAAATTGTTAACTTCCACTTTTGCCCCTCATCTATAAAGGCTCTCTTGTCTTCTAATTTTGGGGGGGGGGGAACACAAGGGAAGGAGGTTCCCACACTTAGCAAGGACCCAACCCTAAAAAACTCTCAAGAGGATACATGGAAAGCAAGGAGGAAGTAGAGGAGAAGGAGAAGAGAGAGAATTGGCCATAGAGAGGGAGATTTGATAGGTTTAGTTGTTAGATTAGCTTTGCTTTGTTTTGATCTTGTGGATTTGGAAACCTTTGATTGGAGTTTGTGGATTGCTTTTGATTTGTGAATGAAACTTTTCAAGGCAAGTGGGTGGTTCACCCTTTTCTGAACTCGATATCTATAAACTCTGTTTTAGCTATCATTTCTTTTGGAATAATCGATAATCAGGAACCTGTGTTCCGTTATCATCTCTATGTTGGGAATACTTGCTTGCTAAATAAATGAATTAGGTTTATTTACTGCTTAGATTTAACGACTGTTCGTTATTTCATATTATTCATACTGCTAGTACTGTTTAGGGCCGTTGATTGTGCTCTTATGTGTTCAAGAGTCTCCTTTGAAATCTCTTTGTTGCGGATAGATTTTTGAAATAGGGATCTCGGGGATATGCTTTGAGAGTCTCTTTATAACTGTATCGGGTGGTATACTTTGGTATCTTCTCCTGATACTGGTCATGACCTACTTTCTCAACAATTATTGAGAAAGTAAAGCACCTTTGAGTGCTTATTATCTTGTCGTTACAAGCCTCACTAGTTGAGCATCGACATTTAAAAATCTATAACTGCAATGCAAAGTTTTATGACTAATAAAAGACTAGTGCCTCGGGCATAGTAATGATAATTTGCAGGGTGGTTTCCACTCTGGCTCCTCGCTATGAAAGTTTCCATTTCTCACTCTGGAGATGTCCAACATGAGGGTGGTTATGGAACTGATTAGTCGATGGATGCACCTTTTTAAAGTAAATACTTGTTTAATAATATTCCCAACAAATATCCAAACACAGTCTCTTCCTTAGGAACTACTTTTGGTGGTTTCCTAATTTTCAAGCCTTTGATCGGTTTACCACATATCATATTATTGCCGTCCTATTAGTCCTTCGGACTATTATACTTTTACCCATTTGAATTTGGGTATGGTATTAATACGTCTTGGCCTTGTCTTTGTGAACCAAAATACACTCTCCTATTTTCTTAGTCTCTTCGAAGACTAATACCCTTGCTTCTTCCCGGTTTTGTCCGGCTGGTATTTCTGTCTTCTATGGAAATATCAGGTTTTAGGAAGAAGACTGAAGAAGTTCAAGTTTGGAGACCATGGAAGACTGGAAAGGGATCGAAGAAGGTTGGGAAAGGAAAGAAAGAGGAAATGAAGCTTTGGAAGACGTGCTGTCTCCACACAAGCGTTTCCAGGATTTTAAAAGTAATTCCAGAAACAACGATTCCTGTTTTATGTATTCCGCTGTAAACTCTTGTAACCACATTTATGAATATAAGACAATCTGTTTTATCAGGTTGTGTTGTTTAAACATGTCTTTATTCATTTTCGATCACTTAAGCCTCAACGGCCTTGGACGGAAAGTCTATGTCTGCCGGCGGTAACATCCCATTATAAGTTGGTAAAATGGGGGTGTTACATTTGTGTGTTACACTAATTATTTCAGAGCTTGACCCTTGGACTTGCCTCTAGATTTTCTCGAATTCTTTGGTGCAAAAAAGGGCTCGAGCTTTTCACTTAAAGCATCGAAATCCTTTCTTTTAGAAGACTCAAAGGTGCTTTCACCAGCAGACCTTAGCTCAATTGCATCCAATTGTCTCCTTAATTGGCTGTTTGCAGACTCAGTCCCCTTTTCCACGCTAGTAAATCCCATATAAGCTATTTGAGGAATAGAAGGATCGGGATAATTTCCCATTCTCATCCCAACATGAGCTAAAGGAGAGGCATATAGGTGGGGTGCGAGCATCATTGTCTCATTGTTGGAATGATTCATAGTAGAAATAGCATAGGCAAGTTGCTCACGAGCTTGCATTAACACAACTGGATCAGAGAGTACATCAGAACCAAAGAGGAGAGCATATCAAAAGTCTAACATAGGGTTGTAAGGAGGCAAACCAAATATATTGGAAATTATAGCAGAATTGCCCACCACAAAAGTAAGAGCAGACTGCATATAAGTCCCAAAAGCCATTAATTTTTCATCATGCAGAGGGGCCATGACATAAGACCTCACAAAAGTTGGCCCCGAAGCAGTCTTGGGAGCCATAGACCTAGCTTCAATATTTCCATGCAGCTTAAACCTTGTCTGCTGAATAAGAACATCATCAATAGGATTATGATCAATAGTAATTTTAAGCTTGCTCGGCTAAATGTTGTTGAGTGGAAATTCCTCAAAGGCATGAATATGGTCCCCCAACAGCCACAACCAGGAGAGAAATTCTCAGAGTAATGCCAGCGGGGGTTACCAAAATTTTGGTCGTCATCAAGGGAGAGAAACAATAAAGAAAGAATAAAAGAGGAGAGAGTATATATATAGAGGGAAGAGAAGGTATGACCGGTCATTGTGATAACCAAAAGGAATGTTTGGACATAAATTGACATTTTAACATGTGTCACTTAAGAGAGAAAAAAAAAAGTAAATTTTTATTGACAAAAAAATAATAACTAATAATATGGCCAATCAATATTTATTCTCTCATACCGTTTTATATTATGATGACTAATAATATGGTCAATTAATATTTATGCTCTCGTACCACATTTAAGGTGATAAATCACTCTCTTGACGACATCAACTAGCATCAGAGTCTCGGATTGCGTAAGTCTTTCTCTCGCTTTTACTCGTTTTTTGCACGAATTTTTTTTTTCTCCACCATTTTCATTAGCTTCCGCCATATCTACCATCATCACTTAGATCCATCGTTATTTGCTTCGAAAAAAATCAGAAAAATTCACCAAAAAAATTCGCCAAAACCCCGCCGACTTGCACATTGCATTGGTTCATTGAATGGAGTTTTCGAATTTTGCTTGCATCTTACTTGCTTTGTTCGATTGATTTGATTGTGTGTGTCGTGTGCATAGGTTGTTTGGTGTGAGATTTGGTCCGATTTGGCCTTATCTCATATCTTCTTAGTTGTTGCAAGTATCTTGGGAAATATATCCCATATCTTTGTAGTTGCCGAATTTAAAAAAAAAAGAATTGGATAAGGAAAGCCAAAATAAGGCAATCTTATCCTTTCATAAATTAAAAAAAAAAAAGATTTTGTGGGGACACACAAGCCAAAATAAGGCAAGTGTTCCCATAAGGCGATCGGCTCTCTCTCTCTCTCTCCTATCCCACAAAATATTCTCTTAATTGATTTGCAACTAATTGATTGATTGCATATCTTTTTGATTGATTGTATATCTTGTTTGTTTCTATCTTGAATCATACAATCTCGCCTTCTTCCCTTAAGGCCGAGATCCCAAATCTTCTTCTTTCCTCTCTCGTGCCAAGGCTTACCTAAAGCCGACGCCACATCACTTCTCTTCTTACTTGCTTGTTTGTGCTTTCTTGTTCTTACTCTCTTTGTTCCATACTTGTGCACGTCGAGATCCTAGCCTCCCATACCCTTCGAGTACTTTTCGTGTAAACTAAGAGTACTTGCGTGGTGAGTCTTACAATATCTTGGCGTTTCTCTTTGCTTGTTGTTTGAGAATTTTTAACCCCTTTTCTTTCATGTCTATTGTCGATATTGGAGACGGAAGTATGGAAGGGGATGAACTTTCAAACCAACAAGGAATTCCAAATCAACCACCGAACCCACCGTCGGCGCCTACGAGCCTTCTCGGCGCGCCGAACGCATCGGCGCAAGGGCTCGCGCCCGCAGCGGGTCTCGCGGCGCTTGAGGTGCGTTTTGCCAACCTCGAAGGCTTGATGAAGAGGTTTCTCAACCAGCAGTCGGCGCCACCAGCCGTGACAATTCATACGCAGCACGCGCATCCGAGCGTAACGCCACACGGCGTCTCGGTTCCGCGGGCTTTGGCACAAGAAAAAGGCAAAGGGCCTTTGGTGGACTCGACTGACCCGAATGGGATCCAACGTTTGGAATCCATGAAAGAAAGACGACGTTGTTGACGTTCAATCTGATGAGGAGTATGACTCCGAGGAGTGGCAGCGTCAACAATCGAAAAAGAAGAAAAAGGCGGTCACAACGACGCCTAAGAAAAAGAAATCCAAGGGCCGAGATGACTTCGATGTCGATGACTATCGAGGCCATCAAAGCCCCACAACTCCATATTCGGAATCTGAGGACTCTATGACGGAGTACGAGGAGGCTTCTGAGGAGGATTTTGACCACCCTCCGGTCCATGATTCGGAGGAGTGGATAGATCGGGATCGGGATTGGATTCCGAGACCCAAGTTGCTCGTGAACCGCGCGGAGTATGATCGGCTCGAGGGTCGTGACAACCGCGAACGGCCTCGGCGCAACGGGGATCGGCGTCGCCCAGACCGACACCGGGAGCACCAGCGGAGCCCTCGGCGCGACGAGGACGAGGACCCCAGCGACGGCAGCGAGGGATCCAGCCGAGGCCATGGCCGAGGTTCACGACGCCGACGCACTCCCCCTCCGCGTGCCAACCGGCGCGCCGCAAACGATCGTCCGGCGCATGTACCACGCCGCGACGTCAAGGTAAAATTTGAAGATTTTTTTGGTAATTACAACCCTGATGAATTTTTTTCTTGGTTACAGGGTACCGAGCACGTGCTCAAACATTGCCATTATGAGGAGCACGAGAAGGTCGAGGTGGTGACCCTTCATTTTAGGGGTGCCGCTCGGATGTGGTGGAACCGATTCGAATCGGATCGGGCCCGAAAGGGTAAAGCCCCCATAACCGAATGGCATCAACTCGTGTTCATTATGAAGAGGAAGTTCATCCCACCCGACTACACGGAAAAAGTGAGGATCTTGATCCAAGACGCTCGACAAGGAACTCGGACTCCGGAGGAGTTTTTTGCATACCTTGAAGATTTATTCTTCAAGGCCGGCATTAGTGCTTCCCCGGGGGCGTTGAGGTCTCGTTTCGTGGCGGAACTTCACCAATGGATCCGAGATCGGTTGGTTGTCTTGCCAATCAAAGATTTGGGACGTTTGATACACACGGCAATGGAGCTTCACACGCAATTCAAAAGGCCGAAGACGTCCACATTTACAAGGTATAATTCTTCCCCTAGTCCATCCGTTTTAGGTACTAACCGGTTTGTTCCTCCTTCCATGTCTAAATCCAAGGTAGGTACCCCAACGACGGACTCCAAGGGCGCTTCGGTTGGCCAAAACCGTGACAAGGCAGCCCCTCCCCCACAAAGGACTCGAGACATCGAGTGCTATTTATGTGGTGGCCGAGGGCACTTGAAACGCGATTGCCCTAACTCGAAGCGAGTGCTTTTTTCGGCTCAATCCGCAGCGTATGAGAGTGTAGATGAAATTGAGTCCGAAGAGGAGGACGCCGCGCCAATCGAAGACGGTGCATATTGTGCACCATCGGACATCGACGCCGGCGTCGACAAGTTGTTGCTAGTGACGCGCCGAGCGCTTAGCATGAGGGAATCCGTGCCCACCGATCAACGGGAAAACATTTTCCGTACTCGGTGCTTGGTCCAAAACGTGTCCCTTAGTGTGATTATAGATTCGGGATCGTGCGGTAATTTCTTATCAAGGAAAGTGGTCGATCATTTCAAGTTGCCACAAACGGATCATCCAAGGCCGTACAAGCTTGCATGGATTTCCAACGATGGCGACCATTGGATCCGTAAATAGGTTACTCTTTCCTTTTCCATTGGTTTATATTCCGATTCTATTCTCTTTGATGTCACTGACATGGACGCCACACATATTCTTCTTCGCCGTCCATGGCAATTTGACCGTCACGTGATTTACGATGGCCGGTTAAACACTTACATGTTCAATTACCATGGTAAACGCGTGACCATCTTACCTATGTCTCCGAGTGAAGCATTGCCGGATGAGGCCGAAAGGCAACAAGCAAACGCTCGGGACAAGTTCACGGTCGCGCCTACGCCGAATTCAACCTCGAACGGCGCTTCTGGCCACGTACAACATTTTGTCGGCGTTCCTTGTCCCAACACCCAAAATTCTGGATTCAATGACGATGTGAACCAGAAACGCCGAGCAAAGCCGAAGAACGAGCCCCGGACGCCGCTGTCGTCCTCGGCTGCGCATCGCAACGCGCCAGCGCACGTGCCCAGCGGCGCTGGCTCGAACCAGCGCCTTTCCAGCGGCGCGTCCGATGCATAACAGCCTCCCTGGCCAGGCACTGGTGGCCAGCAGATTGGTGCCCATGGAGCACCTCGGGTGCGCGAGGACGCCGAGCCACCTCTTCTCGGTTCGGTGCAAGACCGGCTTTTCCTATGCCGTCGGCGCGATGTGGTCAAACACAACGAGGGGAGTACTACTTGCTTTCTTTTGTGTCCATTGCTTAATATTTCCATTGATTCGACACATGTATTACCCCCTTCTATTTCTGACTTGCTGCAGGAGTATTCTGATATTATGCCTGCTGAGCTCCCCGACGGGTTGCCACCTATTCGGGGGATCGAGCATCGCATAGATCTCATTCTCGGCGCTTCATTGCCAAACCGGGCTGCGTATAGGGCGCCACCTAAGGAGACTCAAGAGCTTCAATGGCAAGTCCAATCTCTTTTGGACAAAGGCTATGTTCGAGAGTCCCTTAGCCCGTGTGCGATCCCGGTTATTTTGGTGCCGAAGAAGGATGGTTCTTGGAGGATGTGCGTGGATTGCCGAGCCATCAACCAGATTACCATCAAGTACCGTCACCCGATTCTCCGCTTGGACGACATGTTGGACGAGTTGCATGGAGCCGTGCTATTTTCGAAGATTGATTTGAGGAGCGGCTACCATCAAATTCGGATGCAAGAAGGGGATGAGTGGAAGACGGCTTTCAAGACCAAACATGGTCTCTACGAGTGGTTGGTGATGCCCTTCGGCCTCACTAATGCTCCTTCTACTTTTATGCGTCTTATGAAATTTGTTTTGCGTAAATTTTTGGGACTTTTCGTCGTCGTGTATTTTGACGACATTTTAGTTTATAGTAGAACTTTAGACGATCACGCGGGGCACCTTAGGCAGGTGTTAGATTTCCTCCGCGAACACTCTTTATATGTAAATCTGGACAAATGTGTGTTTTGCTCGGATACGACGAATTTTCTTGGCTTCGTCGTATCCAAGGATGGCCTACAAGTGGATTTTGACAAAATCCGGGCCATCCGTGAGTGGCCAACCCCAACGACCCCGACTATAGTTCGTTCTTTTTTGGGGCTAGTTGGATTCTATAGGCGATTCGTCAAGGACTTTAGTTCTATCGCCGGGCCACTCCATTCTTTGACCAAGAAGGCAGCCACAATAAAGTGGATGCCGCATCATGAGGCCGCCTTCGGCCTTGAAAGATGCTTTATGCCGAGCCCCGGTCCTGCAATTGCCGGACTTTACAAAGCGCTTCGAGATCGAGTGCGACGCTTCCAACTATGGTATTGGCGGCCTACTCCTTCAAGAACAAAGACCTATCGCTTACTTTAGCGAAAAGCTAGTTGGGGCTACACTGAATTATCCGACCTATGATAAAGAGCTCTATGCTCTTATTCGGGTCCTAAAGACGTGGCAACATTATCTATGGCCAAGCGAGTTCGTAATTCATACGGATCACGCGGCCTTGGCTTATCTTAAGAGTCAAACGACTCTAAATAGGCGCCACGCACGTTGGGTTGAGTTTATGGAGACGTTCCCTTACGTCATTGCTCACAAAAAAGGAAAAGAGAACGTCGCCGACGCTCTCTCTAGAAGGTACATTTTACTCACCCAATTACATTCAAAAATGCTTGGTTTTGCTATGATCAAGGAATTGTACGCCTCAGATCCGTACTTTTCCTCAATCATAAAGGAACTTGAGCATTCGCGGATTCATGAGTCCTTCTTCTTGGACAACGGGTTTCTTTACCGAGCTGGGAAGCTCTGCATTCCGGCATCTTCGGTGAGACATCTTTTGCTCCAAGAGGCTCATGATGGCTGAGGCCACTTTGGCATAGCCAAAACGTTGGCAGCACTTCGTGGGCATTTCTTTTGGCCTCATATGGCTCGAGATGTTAACAAGTATTGTCAAAGTTGTGTGTCGTGTCATACTGCCAAGTCTCGGTCACAACCGCATGGACTTTACACGCCACTTCCAATTCCGGACGCCCCGTGGGACGATCTTTCAATGGATTTTATTACGGGCCTTCCGACGTCGAGGCGTGGAAAGGACTCTATTTTCATAGTCGTGGACCGGTTTTCCAAAATGGCCCACTTTATTGCATGTAAGGGGACAAACAACGTGGTGGAAATCGCTAATTTGTTCTTTGAACATGTGGTAAAGTTACATGGTATTCCTAGAACTATTGTTAGTGATAGGGATACCAAATTCTGCAGCCACTTTTGGAGAACGCTTTGGGGGAAGTTAGGAACACGACTCCTGTTTTCAACTGCTTATCACCCCCAGACCGATGGTCAGACTGAGGTGACCAATCGGACCTTGGGCACTCTTCTTCGGACGATGCTCAAGGCAAACCCACGTCGGTGGGAGGACTTACTTTGCCATGTTGAGTTTGCATATAATAGGTCCTTTCACTCTGCGACGAAGATGACCCCTTTCGAGGTGGTCTACGGGCGTAACCCTCACACGCCTATGGATTTGGTGCCTTTGACTTACAAGCCCGAGGAGCATGTCGACGCGTCCAACCGCGCCGACCGCATCCGACGCTTACACGAGCGCACCAAGGCGTAGCTACTGCGACGCGCCGATCAATATGCGGCCCAGCGCAACAAGGGGCGCCGCGCGTTGATCTTCGAGCCCGGAGATTTAGTCTGGCTCCATTTGCAGAAGGATCGTTTTCCCGCTGCTAGGAAGACGAAGCTTCACCCATGAGGGGACGGTCCCTTCAAGGTCCTCCGGCGCATCAACAACAACGCTTATGTCCTCGACCTCCCGGGTAAATACAACGTTTCCGCCTCCTTCAATGTCTCGGATCTATCTCCTTATGTGGATTCCGAGTATCATGACGAGGAAACGGGGACATTTCCCACCCAAGGGGGGGAGGGTGATGTGAGCCCCACCAGGACGGCTAACCAAGACGAGGAGGACATGTCCGTGCGCTCCAATGGACCAATCACACGAGCTAGGACTCGGGCCATAACCCGAGCCACTTCGTCCATCATCGCGCGCGCCATCGCAAGCCACGGCGCAACCACCGGCGCGCCCCTCGCCACATGCCTCGTCACCATAGGCGCGCCGAGTCTCCAGCCCGACGCCTCGCACCGCAGCGCCGAGAACCCCATTCTCGGCACCGTCCCAGTCGCGAGCGTCGAGCCACATGCCACGCCGGGCCACCCCGGCGTGGGAACTTGAGGTTCCAACGCGCCTCGGTCTCGACACTCGAGGTCCGAGCGCGCGCCAGCCTCGGCACGCCCTTGGCGCGCCACAGCCTTGACACGGCCTTGTCGCGACACTCGCGACTAGGCCACCGTGACCTATTTTTATTTCTTGCTATTTTTAGAACTATTTCCATTCTGAAACATTGCTACTTATGTCTTTACTATTTTTATGCATTTTGGGCTTGGGCTAAATGGTTGGGCCGCATGCTTGCCTCCCCCTTCATTTCCCCACGCCGCCTAGGGTTTCTAGCTAGGGCGCGCGCCTCCTTCTCCTATATAAGGAGCACGCCCCTCTATGTATTTCTTACGCTTTGATTAATATACCGAATTCCTGTCGTCCAGAAGTATTTACCACGTACGTATGATATAAATGAACACTTTACATTTATAGTAAAGTACCAAAAATAAGGCGTAATGCTGTCAAAATCTTAGCCCAAGTAACGACGTTATAAAGATTATATATAACTCTTATATATATATATATATATATATATATAAGAAAAATACGTCGTTACGTTGCTCGTTTTCAAGAAGACATTAGGAATTGAATAAACAATTAAGGAGTTTATTCATATGTCTTTTTGAATATATACTTTATTTACCAGGAAAGCTATAAGGAGTCAGCTTAATTGCCTTGATCGATCTTGAGCTCACTTTTCAAGGCAAGTGGGTGGTTCACCCTTTTTTGAACTCGATATTTTTAAACTCTGTTTTAGCTATCATTTCTTTTGGAATAATCGATAATCAGGAACCTGTGTTCCGTTATCATCTCTATGTTGGGAATACTTGCTTGCTAAATAAATGAATTAGGTTTATTTACTGCTTAGATTTAACGACTGTTCGTTATTTCATATTATTCATACTGCTAGTACTGTTTAGGGCAGTTGATTGTGCTCTTATGTGTTCAAGAGTCTCCTTTGAAATCTCTTTGTTGTGGATAGATTTTTGAACTAGGGATCTCGGGGATATGCTTTGAGAGTCTCTTTATAACTGTATCGGGTGGTATACTTTGGTATCTTCTCCTGATACTGGTCATGACCTACTTTCTCAACAATTATTGAGAAAGTAAAGCACCTTTGAGTGCTTATTATCTTGTCGTTACAAGCCTCACTAGTTGAGCATCGACATTTAAAAATCTATAACTGCAATGCAAAGTTTTATGACTAATAAAAGACTAGTGCCTCGGGCATAGTAATGATAATTTGCAGGGTGGTTTCCACTCTGGCTCCTCGCTATGAAAGTTTCCATTTCTCACTCTAGAGATGTCCAACATGAGGGTGGTTATGGAACTGATTAGTCGATGGATGCACCTTTTGAAAGTAAATACTTGTTTAATAATATTCCCAACAAATATCCAAACACAGTCTCTTCCTTAGGAACTACTTTTGGTGGTTTCCTAATTTTCAAGCCTTTGATCGGTTTACCACATATCATATTATTGCCGTCCTATTAGTCCTTCGGACTATTATACTTTTACCCATTTGAATTTGGGTATGGTATTAATACGTCTTGGCCTTGTCTTTGTGAACCAAAATACACTCTCCTATTTTCTTAGTCTCTTCGAAGACTAATACCCTTGCTTCTTCCCGGTTTTGTCCGGCTGGTATTTCTGTCTTCTATGGAAATATCAGGTTTTAGGAAGAAGACTGAAGAAGTTCAAGTTTGGAGACCATGGAAGACTGGAAAGGGATCGAAGAAGGTTGGGAAAGGAAAGAAAGAGGAAATGAAGCTTTGGAAGACGTGCTGTCTCCACACAAGCGTTTCCAGGATTTTAAAAGTAATTCCAGAAACAACGATTCCTGTTTTATGTATTCCGCTGTAAACTCTTGTAACCACATTTATGAATATAAGACAATCTGTTTTATCAGGTTGTGTTGTTTAAACATGTCTTTATTCATTTTCGATCACTTAAGCCTCAACGGCCTTGGACGGAAAGTCTATGTCTGCCGGCGGTAACATCCCATTATAAGTTGGTAAAATGGGGGTGTTACATTTGTGTGTTACACTAATTATTTCAGAGCTTGACCCTTGGACTTGCCTCTAGATTTTCTCGAATTCTTTGGTGCAAAAAAGGGCTCGAGCTTTTCACTTAAAGCATCGAAATCCTTTCTTTTAGAAGACTCAAAGGTGCTTTCACCAGCAGACCTTAGCTCAATTGCATCCAATTGTCTCCTTAATTGGCTGTTTGCAGACTCAGTCCCCTTTTCCACGCTAGTAAATCCCATATAAGCTATTTGAGGAATAGAAGGATCGGGATAATTTCCCATTCTCATCCCAACATGAGCTAAAGGAGAGGCATATAGGTGGGGTGCGAGCATCATTGTCTCATTGTTGGAATGATTCATAGTAGAAATAGCATAGGCAAGTTGCTCACGAGCTTGCATTAACACAACTGGATCAGAGAGTACATCAGAACCAAAGAGGAGAGCATATCAAAAGTCTAACATAGGGTTGTAAGGAGGCAAACCAAATATATTGGAAATTATAGCAGAATTGCCCACCACAAAAGTAGGAGCAGACTGCATATAAGTCCCAAAAGCCATTAATTTTTCATCATGCAGAGGGGCCATGACATAAGACCTCACAAAAGTTGGCCCCGAAGCAGTCTTGGGAGCCATAGACCTAGCTTCAATATTTCCATGCAGCTTAAACCTTGTCTGCTGAATAAGAACATCATCAATAGGATTATGATCAATAGTAATTTTAAGCTTGCTCGGCTAAATGTTGTTGAGTGGAAATTCCTCAAAGGCATGAATATGGTCCCCCAACAGCCACAACCAGGAGAGAAATTCTCAGAGTAATGCCAGCGGGGGTTACCAAAATTTTGGTCGTCATCAAGGGAGAGAAACAATAAAGAAAGAATAAAAGAGGAGAGAGTATATATATAGAGGGAAGAGAAGGTATGACCGGTCATTGTGATAACCAAAAGGAATGTTTGGACATCAATTGACATTTTAACATGTGTCACTTAAGAGAGAAAAAAAAAAGTAAATTTTTATTGACAAAAAAATAATAACTAATAATATGGCCAATCAATATTTATTCTCTCATACCGTTTTATATTATGATGACTAATAATATGGTCAATTAATATTTATGCTCTCGTACCACATTTAAGGTGATAAATCACTCTCTTGACGACATCAACTAGCATCAGAGTCTCGGATTGCGTAAGTCTTTCTCTCGCTTTTACTCGTTTTTTGCACGAATTTTTTTTTTCTCCACCATTTTCATTAGCTTCCGCCATATCTACCATCATCACTTAGATCCATCGTTATTTGCTTCGAAAAAAATCAGAAAAATTCACCAAAAAAATTCGCCAAAACCCCGCCGACTTGCACATTGCATTGGTTCATTGAATGGAGTTTTCGAATTTTGCTTGCATCTTACTTGCTTTGTTCGATTGATTTGATTGTGTGTGTCGTGTGCATAGGTTGTTTGGTGTGAGATTTGGTCCGATTTGGCCTTATCTCATATCTTCTTAGTTGTTGCAAGTATCTTGGGAAATATATCCCATATCTTTGTAGTTGCCGAATTTAAAAAAAAAAGAATTGGATAAGGAAAGCCAAAATAAGGCAATCTTATCCTTTCATAAATTAAAAAAAAAAAGATTTTGTGGGGACACACAAGCCAAAATAAGGCAAGTGTTCCCATAAGGCGATCGGCTCTCTCTCTCTCTCTCCTATCCCACAAAATATTCTCTTAATTGATTTGCAACTAATTGATTGATTGCATATCTTTTTGATTGATTGTATATCTTGTTTGTTTCTATCTTGAATCATACAATCTCGCCTTCTTCCCTTAAGTCCGAGATCCCAAATCTTCTTCTTTCCTCTCTCGTGCCAAGGCTTACCTAAAGCCGACGCCATATCACTTCTCTTCTTACTTGCTTGTTTGTGCTTTCTTGTTCTTACTCTCTTTGTTCCATACTTGTGCACGTCGAGATCCTAGCCTCCCATACCCTTCGAGAACTTTTCGTGTAAACTAAGAGTACTTGCGTGGTGAGTCTTACAATATCTTGGCGTTTCTCTTTGCTTGTTGTTTGAGAATTTTTAACCCCTTTTCATTCATGTCTATGGTCGATATTGGAGACGGAAGTATGGAAGGGGATGAACTTTCAAACCAACAAGGAATTCCAAATCAACCACCGAACCCACCGTCGGCGCCTACGAGCCTTCTCGGCGCGTCGAACGCATCGGCGCAAGGGCTCGCGCCCGCAGCGGGTCTCGCGGCGCTTGAGGTGCGTTTTGCCAACCTCGAAGGCTTGATGACGAGGTTTCTCAACCAGCAGTCGGCGCCACCAGCCGTGACAATTCATACGCAGCACGCGCATCCGAGCGTAACGCCACACGGCGTCTCGGTTCCGCGGGCTTTGGCACAAGAAAAAGGCAAAGGGCCTTTGGTGGACTCGACTGACCCGAATGGGATCCAACGTTTGGAATCCATGAAAGAAAGACGACGTTGTTGACGTTCAATCTGATGAGGAGTATGACTCCGAGGAGTGGCAGTGTCAACAATCGAAAAAGAAGAAAAAGGCGGTCACAACGACGCCTAAGAAAAAGAAATCCAAGGGCCGAGATGACTTCGATGTCGATGACTATCGAGGCCATCAAATCCCCACAACTCCATAATCGGAATCTGAGGACGCTATGACGGAGTACGAGGAGGCTTCTGAGGAGGATTTTGACCACCCTCCGGTCCATGATTCGGAGGAGTGGATAGATCGGGATCGGGATTGGATTCCGAGACCCAAGTTGCTCGTGAACCGCGCGGAGTATGATCGGCTCGAGGGTCGTGACAACCGCGAACGGCCTCGGCGCAACGGGGATCGGCGTCGCCCAGACCGACACCGGGAGCACCAGCGGAGCCCTCGGCGCGACGAGGACGAGGACCCCAGCGACGGCAGCGAGGGATCCAGCCGAGGCCATGGCCGAGGTTCACGACGCCGACGCACTCCCCCTCCGCGTGCCAACCGGCGCGCCGCAAACGATCGTCCGGCGCATGTACCACGCCGCGACGTCAAGGTAAAATTTGAAGATTTTTTTGGTAATTACAACCCTGATGAATTTTTTTCTTGGTTACAGGGTACCGAGCACGTGCTCAAACATTGCCATTATGAGGAGCACGAGAAGGTCGAGGTGGTGACCCTTCATTTTAGGGGTGCCGCTCGGATGTGGTGGAACCGATTCGAATCGGATCGGGCCCGAAAGGGTAAAGCCCCCATAACCGAATGGCATCAACTCGTGTTCATTATGAAGAGGAAGTTCATCCCACCCGACTACACGGAAAAAGTGAGGATCTTGATCCAAGACGCTCGACAAGGAACTCGGACTCCGGAGGAGTTTTTTGCATACCTTGAAGATTTATTCTTCAAGGCCGGCATTAGTGCTTCCCCGGGGGCGTTGAGGTCTCGTTTCGTGGCGGAACTTCACCAATGGATCCGAGATCGGTTGGTTGTCTTGCCAATCAAAGATTTGGGACGTTTGATACACACGGCAATGGAGCTTCACACGCAATTCAAAAGGCCGAAGACGTCCACATTTACAAGGTATAATTCTTCCCCTAGTCCATCCGTTTTAGGTACTAACCGGTTTGTTCCTCCTTCCATGTCTAAATCCAAGGTAGGTACCCCAACGACGGACTCCAAGGGCGCTTCGGTTGGCCAAAACCGTGACAAGGCAGCCCCTCCCCCACAAAGGACTCGAGACATCGAGTGCTATTTATGTGGTGGCCGAGGGCACTTGAAACGCGATTGCCCTAACTCGAAGCGAGTGCTTTTTTCGGCTCAATCCGCAGCGTATGAGAGTGTAGATGAAATTGAGTCCGAAGAGGAGGACGCCGCGCCAATCGAAGACGGTGCATATTGTGCACCATCGGACATCGACGCCGGCGTCGACAAGTTGTTGCTAGTGACGCGCCGAGCGCTTAGCATGAGGGAATCCGTGCCCACCGATCAACGGGAAAACATTTTCCGTACTCGGTGCTTGGTCCAAAACGTGTCCCTTAGTGTGATTATAGATTCGGGATCGTGCGGTAATTTCTTATCAAGGAAAGTGGTCGATCATTTCAAGTTGCCACAAACGGATCATCCAAGGCCGTACAAGCTTGCATGGATTTCCAACGATGGCGACCATTGGATCCGTAAATAGGTTACTCTTTCCTTTTCCATTGGTTTATATTCCGATTCTATTCTCTTTGATGTCACTGACATGGACGCCACACATATTCTTCTTCGCCGTCCATGGCAATTTGACCGTCACGTGATTTACGATGGCCGGTTGAACACTTTCATGTTCAATTACCATGGTAAACGCGTGACCATCTTACCTATGTCTTCGAGTGAAGCATTGCAGGATGAGGCCGAAAGGCAACAAGCAAACGCTCGGGACAAGTTCACGGTCGCGCCTACGCCGAATTCAACCTCGAACGGCGCTTCTGGCCACGTACAACATTTGTTCGGCGTTCCTTGTCCCAACACCCAAAATTCTGGATTCAATGACGATGTGAACCAGAAACGCCGAGCAAAGCCGAAGAACGTGCCCCGGACGCCGCTGTCGTCCTCGGCTGCGCATCGCAACGCGCCAGCGCACGTGCCCAGCGGCGCTGGCTCGAACCAGCGCCTTTCCAGCGGCGCGTCCAATGCAGAACAGCCTCCCTGGCTAGGCACTGGTGGCCAGCAGATTGGTGCCCAAGGAGCACCTCGGGTGCGCGAGGACGTCGAGCCACCTCTTCTCGGTTCGGTGCAAGACCGGCTTTTCCTATGCCGTCGGCGCGATGTGGTCAAACACAACGAGGGGAGTACTACTTGCTTTCTTTTGTGTCCATTGCTTAATATTTCCATTGATTCGACACATGTATTACCCCCTTCTATTTCTGACTTGCTGCAGGAGTATTCTGATATTATGCCTGCTGAGCTCCCCGACGGGTTGCCACCTATTCGGGGGATCGAGCATCGCATAGATCTCATTCTCGGCGCTTCATTGCCAAACCGGGCTGCGTATAGGGCGCCACCTAAGGAGACTCAAGAGCTTCAATGGCAAGTCCAATCTCTTTTGGACAAAGGCTATGTTCGAGAGTCCCTTAGCCCGTGTGCGATCCCGGTTATTTTGGTGCCGAAGAAGGATGGTTCTTGGAGGATGTGCGTGGATTGCCGAGCCATCAACCAGATTACCATCAAGTATCGTCACCCGATTCTCCGCTTGGACGACATGTTGGACGAGTTGCATGGAGCCGTGCTATTTTCGAAGATTGATTTGAGGAGCGGCTACCATCAAATTCGGATGCAAGAAGGGGATGAGTGGAAGACGGCTTTCAAGACCAAACATGGTCTCTACGAGTGGTTGGTGATGCCCTTCGGCCTCACTAATGCTCCTTCTACTTTTATGCGTCTTATGAAATTTGTTTTGCGTAAATTTTTGGGACTTTTCGTCGTCGTGTATTTTGACGACATTTTAGTTTATAGTAGAACTTTAGACGATCACGCGGGGCACCTTAGGCAGGTGTTAGATTTCCTCCGCGAACACTCTTTATATGTAAATCTGGACAAATGTGTGTTTTGCTCGGATACGACGAATTTTCTTGGCTTCGTCGTATCCAAGGATGGCCTACAAGTGGATTTTGACAAAATCCGGGCCATCCGTGAGTGGCCAACCCCAACGACCCCGACTATAGTTCGTTCTTTTTTGGGGCTAGTTGGATTCTATAGGCGATTCGTCAAGGACTTTAGTTCTATCGCCGGGCCACTCCATTCTTTGACCAAGAAGGCAGCCACAATAAAGTGGATGCCGCATCATGAGGCCGCCTTCGGCCTTGAAAGATGCTTTATGCCGAGCCCCGGTCCTGCAATTGCCGGACTTTACAAAGCGCTTCGAGATCGAGTGCGACGCTTCCAACTATGGTATTGGCGGCCTACTCCTTCAAGAACAAAGACCTATCGCTTACTTTAGCGAAAAGCTAGCTGGGGCTACACTGAATTATCCGACCTATGATAAAGAGCTCTATGCTCTTATTCGGGTCCTAAAGACGTGGCAACATTATCTATGGCCAAGCGAGTTCGTAATTCATACGGATCACGCGGCCTTGGCTTATCTTAAGAGTCAAACGACTCTAAATAGGCGCCACGCACGTTGGGTTGAGTTTATGGAGACGTTCCCTTACGTCATTGCTCACAAAAAAGGAAAAGAGAACGTCGCCGACGCTCTCTCTAGAAGGTACATTTTACTCACCCAATTACATTCAAAAATGCTTGGTTTTGCTATGATCAAGGAATTGTACGCCTCAGATCCGTACTTTTCCTCAATCATAAAGGAACTTGAGCATTCGCGGATTCATGAGTCCTTCTTCTTGGACAACGGGTTTCTTTACCGAGCTGGGAAGCTCTGCATTCCGGCATCTTCGGTGAGACATCTTTTGCTCCAAGAGGCTCATGATGGCTGAGGCCACTTTGGCATAGCCAAAACGTTGGCAGCACTTCGTGGGCATTTCTTTTGGCCTCATATGGCTCGAGATGTTAACAAGTATTGTCAAAGTTGTGTGTCGTGTCATACTGCCAAGTCTCGGTCACAACCGCATGGACTTTACACGCCACTTCCAATTCCGGACGCCCCGTGGGACGATCTTTCAATGGATTTTATTACGGGCCTTCCGACGTCGAGGCGTGGAAAGGACTCTATTTTCATAGTCGTGGACCGGTTTTCCAAAATGGCCCACTTTATTGCATGTAAGGGGACAAACAACGTGGTGGAAATCGCTAATTTGTTCTTTGAACATGTGGTAAAGTTACATGGTATTCCTAGAACTATTGTTAGTGATAGGGATACCAAATTCTGCAGCCACTTTTGGAGAACGCTTTGGGGGAAGTTAGGAACACGACTCCTGTTTTCAACTGTTTATCACCCCCAGACCGATGGTCAGACTGAGGTGACCAATCGGACCTTGGGCACTCTTCTTCGGACGATGCTCAAGGCAAACCCACGTCGGTGGGAGGACTTACTTTGCCATGTTGAGTTTGCATATAATAGGTCCTTTCACTCTGCGACGAAGATGACCCCTTTCGAGGTGGTCTACGGGCGTAACCCTCACACGCCTATGGATTTGGTGCCTTTGACTTACAAGCCCGAGGAGCATGTCGACGCGGCCAACCGCGCGGACCGCATCCGACGCTTACACGAGCGCACCAAGGCGTAGCTACTGCGACGCGCCGATCAATATGCGGCCCAGCGCAACAAGGGGCGCCGCGCGTTGATCTTCGAGCCCGGAGATTTAGTCTGGCTCCATTTGCAGAAGGATCGTTTTCCCGCTGCTAGGAAGACGAAGCTTCACCCATGAGGGGACGGTCCCTTCAAGGTCCTCCGGCGCATCAACAACAACGCTTATGTCCTCGACCTCCCGGGTAAATACAACGTTTCCGCCTCCTTCAATGTCTCGGATCTATCTCCTTATGTGGATTCCGAGTATCATGACGAGGAAACGGGGACATTTCCCACCCAAGGGGGGGAGGGTGATGTGAGCCCCACCAGGACGGCTAACCAAGACGAGGAGGACATGTCCGTGCGCTCCAATGGACCGATCACACGAGCTAGGACTCGGGCCATAACCCGAGCCACTTCGTCCATCATCGCGCGCGCCATCGCAAGCCACGGCGCAACCACCGGCGCGCCCCTCGCCACATGCCTCGTCACCATAGGCGCGCCGAGTCTCCAGCCCGACGCCTCGCACCGCAGCGCCGAGAACCCCATTCTCGGCACCGTCCCAGTCGCGAGCGTCGAGCCACATGCCACGCCGGGCCACCCCGGCGTGGGAACTTGAGGTTCCAACGCGCCTCGGTCTCGACACTCGAGGTCCGAGCGCGCGCCAGCCTCGGCACGCCCTTGGCGCGCCACAGCCTTGACACGGCCTTGTCGCGACACTCGCGACTAGGCCACCGTGACCTATTTTTATTTCTTGCTATTTTTAGAACTATTTCCATTCTGAAACATTGCTACTTATGTCTTTACTATTTTTATGCATTTTGGGCTTGGGCTAAATGGTTGGGCCGCATGCTTGCCTCCCCCTTCATTTCCCCACGCCGCCTAGGGTTTCTAGCTGGGGCGCGCGCCTCCTTCTCCTATATAAGGAGCACGCCCCTCTATGTATTTCTTACGCTTTGATTAATATACCGAATTCCTGTCGTCCAGAAGTATTTACCACGTACGTATGATATAAATGAACACTTTACATTTATAGTAAAGTACCAAAAATAAGGCGTAATGCTGTCAAAATCTTAGCCCAAGTAACGACGTTATAAAGATTATATATAACTCTTATATATATATATATATATATAAGAAAAATACGTCGTTACGTTGCTCGTTTTCAAGAAGACATTAGGAATTGAATAAACAATTAAGGAGTTTATTCATATGTCTTTTTGAATATATACTTTATTTACCAGGAAAGCTATAAGGAGTCAGCTTAATTGCCTTGATCGATCTTGAGCTCACTTTTCAAGGCAAGTGGGTGGTTCACCCTTTTTTGAACTCGATATTTTTAAACTCTGTTTTAGCTATCATTTCTTTTGGAATAATCGATAATCAGGAACCTGTGTTCCGTTATCATCTCTATGTTGGGAATACTTGCTTGCTAAATAAATGAATTAGGTTTATTTACTGCTTAGATTTAACGACTGTTCGTTATTTCATATTATTCATACTGCTAGTACTGTTTAGGGCCGTTGATTGTGCTCTTATGTGTTCAAGAGTCTCCTTTGAAATCTCTTTGTTGTGGATAGATTTTTGAACTAGGGATCTCGGGGATATGCTTTGAGAGTCTCTTTATAACTGTATCGGGTGGTATACTTTGGTATCTTCTCCTGATACTGGTCATGACCTACTTTCTCAACAATTATTGAGAAAGTAAAGCACCTTTGAGTGCTTATTATCTTGTCGTTACAAGCCTCACTAGTTGAGCATCGACATTTAAAAATCTATAACTGCAATGCAAAGTTTTATGACTAATAAAAGACTAGTGCCTCGGGCATAGTAATGATAATTTGCAGGGTGGTTTCCACTCTGGCTCCTCGCTATGAAAGTTTCCATTTCTCACTCTAGAGATGTCCAACATGAGGGTGGTTATGGAACTGATTAGTCGATGGATGCACCTTTTGAAAGTAAATACTTGTTTAATAATATTCCCAACAAATATCCAAACACAGTCTCTTCCTTAGGAACTACTTTTGGTGGTTTCCTAATTTTCAAGCCTTTGATCGGTTTACCACATATCATATTATTGCCGTCCTATTAGTCCTTCGGACTATTATACTTTTACCCATTTGAATTTGGGTATGGTATTAATACGTCTTGGCCTTGTCTTTGTGAACCAAAATACACTCTCCTATTTTCTTAGTCTCTTCGAAGACTAATACCCTTGCTTCTTCCCGGTTTTGTCCGGCTGGTATTTCTGTCTTCTATGGAAATATCAGGTTTTAGGAAGAAGACTGAAGAAGTTCAAGTTTGGAGACCATGGAAGACTGGAAAGGGATCGAAGAAGGTTGGGAAAGGAAAGAAAGAGGAAATGAAGCTTTGGAAGACGTGCTGTCTCCACACAAGCGTTTCCAGGATTTTAAAAGTAATTCCAGAAACAACGATTCCTGTTTTATGTATTCCGCTGTAAACTCTTGTAACCACATTTATGAATATAAGACAATCTGTTTTATCAGGTTGTGTTGTTTAAACATGTCTTTATTCATTTTCGATCACTTAAGCCTCAACGGCCTTGGACGGAAAGTCTATGTCTGCCGGCGGTAACATCCCATTATAAGTTGGTAAAATGGGGGTGTTACATTTGTGTGTTACACTAATTATTTCAGAGCTTGACCCTTGGACTTGCCTCTAGATTTTCTCGAATTCTTTGGTGCAAAAAAGGGCTCGAGCTTTTCACTTAAAGCATCGAAATCCTTTCTTTTAGAAGACTCAAAGGTGCTTTCACCAGCAGACCTTAGCTCAATTGCATCCAATTGTCTCCTTAATTGGCTGTTTGCAGACTCAGTCCCCTTTTCCACGCTAGTAAATCCCATATAAGCTATTTGAGGAATAGAAGGATCGGGATAATTTCCCATTCTCATCCCAACATGAGCTAAAGGAGAGGCATATAGGTGGGGTGCGAGCATCATTGTCTCATTGTTGGAATGATTCATAGTAGAAATAGCATAGGCAAGTTGCTCACGAGCTTGCATTAACACAACTGGATCAGAGAGTACATCAGAACCAAAGAGGAGAGCATATCAAAAGTCTAACATAGGGTTGTAAGGAGGCAAACCAAATATATTGGAAATTATAGCAGAATTGCCTACCACAAAAGTAGGAGCAGACTGCATATAAGTCCCAAAAGCCATTAATTTTTCATCATGCAGAGGGGCCATGACATAAGACCTCACAAAAGTTGGCCCCGAAGCAGTCTTGGGAGCCATAGACCTAGCTTCAATATTTCCATGCAGCTTAAACCTTGTCTGCTGAATAAGAACATCATCAATAGGATTATGATCAATAGTAATTTTAAGCTTGCTCGGCTAAATGTTGTTGAGTGGAAATTCCTCAAAGGCATGAATATGGTCCCCCAACAGCCACAACCAGGAGAGAAATTCTCAGAGTAATGCCAGCGGGGGTTACCAAAATTTTGGTCGTCATCAAGGGAGAGAAACAATAAAGAAAGAATAAAAGAGGAGAGAGTATATATATAGAGGGAAGAGAAGGTATGACCGGTCATTGTGATAACCAAAAGGAATGTTTGGACATCAATTGACATTTTAACATGTGTCACTTAAGAGAGAAAAAAAAAAGTAAATTTTTATTGACAAAAAAATAATAACTAATAATATGGCCAATCAATATTTATTCTCTCATACCGTTTTATATTATGATGACTAATAATATGGTCAATTAATATTTATGCTCTCGTACCACATTTAAGGTGATAAATCACTCTCTTGACGACATCAACTAGCATCAGAGTCTCGGATTGCGTAAGTCTTTCTCTCGCTTTTACTCGTTTTTTGCACGAATTTTTTTTTTCTCCACCATTTTCATTAGCTTCCGCCATATCTACCATCATCACTTAGATCCATCGTTATTTGCTTCGAAAAAAATCAGAAAAATTCACCAAAAAAATTCGCCAAAACCCCGCCGACTTGCACATTGCATTGGTTCATTGAATGGAGTTTTCGAATTTTGCTTGCATCTTACTTGCTTTGTTCGATTGATTTGATTGTGTGTGTCGTGTGCATAGGTTGTTTGGTGTGAGATTTGGTCCGATTTGGCCTTATCTCATATCTTCTTAGTTGTTGCAAGTATCTTGGGAAATATATCCCATATCTTTGTAGTTGCCGAATTTAAAAAAAAAGAATTGGATAAGGAAAGCCAAAATAAGGCAATCTTATCCTTTCATAAATTAAAAAAAAAAAGATTTTGTGGGGACACACAAGCCAAAATAAGGCAAGTGTTCCCATAAGGCGATCGGCTCTCTCTCTCTCTCTCCTATCCCACAAAATATTCTCTTAATTGATTTGCAACTAATTGATTGATTGCATATCTTTTTGATTGATTGTATATCTTGTTTGTTTCTATCTTGAATCATACAATCTCGCCTTCTTCCCTTAAGTCCGAGATCCCAAATCTTCTTCTTTCCTCTCTCGTGCCAAGGCTTACCTAAAGCCGACGCCATATCACTTCTCTTCTTACTTGCTTGTTTGTGCTTTCTTGTTCTTACTCTCTTTGTTCCATACTTGTGCACGTCGAGATCCTAGCCTCCCATACCCTTCGAGAACTTTTCGTGTAAACTAAGAGTACTTGCGTGGTGAGTCTTACAATATCTTGGCGTTTCTCTTTGCTTGTTGTTTGAGAATTTTTAACCCCTTTTCATTCATGTCTATGGTCGATATTGGAGACGGAAGTATGGAAGGGGATGAACTTTCAAACCAACAAGGAATTCCAAATCAACCACCGAACCCACCGTCGGCGCCTACGAGCCTTCTCGGCGCGCCGAACGCATCGGCGCAAGGGCTCGCGCCCGCAGCGGGTCTCGCGGCGCTTGAGGTGCGTTTTGCCAACCTCGAAGGCTTGATGACGAGGTTTCTCAACCAGCAGTCGGCGCCACCAGCCGTGACAATTCATACGCAGCACGCGCATCCGAGCGTAACGCCACACGGCGTCTCGGTTCCGCGGGCTTTGGCACAAGAAAAAGGCAAAGGGCCTTTGGTGGACTCGACTGACCCGAATGGGATCCAACGTTTGGAATCCATGAAAGAAAGACGACGTTGTTGACGTTCAATCTGATGAGGAGTATGACTCCGAGGAGTGGCAGCGTCAACAATCGAAAAAGAAGAAAAAGGCGGTCACAACGACGCCTAAGAAAAAGAAATCCAAGGGCCGAGATGACTTCGATGTCGATGACTATCGAGGCCATCAAATCCCCACAACTCCATAATCGGAATCTGAGGACGCTATGACGGAGTACGAGGAGGCTTCTGAGGAGGATTTTGACCACCCTCCGGTCCATGATTCGGAGGAGTGGATAGATCGGGATCGGGATTGGATTCCGAGACCCAAGTTGCTCGTGAACCGCGCGGAGTATGATCGGCTCGAGGGTCGTGACAACCGCGAACGGCCTCGGCGCAACGGGGATCGGCGTCGCCAAGACCGACACCGGGAGCACCAGCGGAGCCCTCGGCGCGACGAGGACGAGGACCCCAGCGACGGCAGCGAGGGATCCAGCCGAGGCCATGGCCGAGGTTCACGACGCCGACGCACTCCCCCTCCGCGTGCCAACCGGCGCGCCGCAAACGATCGTCCGGCGCATGTACCACGCCGCGACGTCAAGGTAAAATTTGAAGATTTTTTTGGTAATTACAACCCTGATGAATTTTTTTCTTGGTTACAGGGTACCGAGCACGTGCTCAAACATTGCCATTATGAGGAGCACGAGAAGGTCGAGGTGGTGACCCTTCATTTTAGGGGTGCCGCTCGGATGTGGTGGAACCGATTCGAATCGGATCGGGCCCGAAAGGGTAAAGCCCCCATAACCGAATGGCATCAACTCGTGTTCATTATGAAGAGGAAGTTCATCCCACCCGACTACACGGAAAAAGTGAGGATCTTGATCCAAGACGCTCGACAAGGAACTCGGACTCCGGAGGAGTTTTTTGCATACCTTGAAGATTTATTCTTCAAGGCCGGCATTAGTGCTTCCCCGGGGGCGTTGAGGTCTCGTTTCGTGGCGGAACTTCACCAATGGATCCGAGATCGGTTGGTTGTCTTGCCAATCAAAGATTTGGGACGTTTGATACACACGGCAATGGAGCTTCACACGCAATTCAAAAGGCCGAAGACGTCCACATTTACAAGGTATAATTCTTCCCCTAGTCCATCCGTTTTAGGTACTAACCGGTTTGTTCCTCCTTCCATGTCTAAATCCAAGGTAGGTACCCCAACGACGGACTCCAAGGGCGCTTCGGTTGGCCAAAACCGTGACAAGGCAGCCCCTCCCCCACAAAGGACTCGAGACATCGAGTGCTATTTATGTGGTGGCCGAGGGCACTTGAAACGCGATTGCCCTAACTCGAAGCGAGTGCTTTTTTCGGCTCAATCCGCAGCGTATGAGAGTGTAGATGAAATTGAGTCCGAAGAGGAGGACGCCGCGCCAATCGAAGACGGTGCATATTGTGCACCATCGGACATCGACGCCGGCGTCGACAAGTTGTTGCTAGTGACGCGCCGAGCGCTTAGCATGAGGGAATCCGTGCCCACCGATCAACGGGAAAACATTTTCCGTACTCGGTGCTTTGTCCAAAACGTGTCCCTTAGTGTGATTATAGATTCGGGATCGTGCGGTAATTTCTTATCAAGGAAAGTGGTCGATCATTTCAAGTTGCCACAAACGGATCATCCAAGGCCGTACAAGCTTGCATGGATTTCCAACGATGGCGACCATTGGATCCGTAAATAGGTTACTCTTTCCTTTTCCATTGGTTTATATTCCGATTCTATTCTCTTTGATGTCACTGACATGGACGCCACACATATTCTTCTTCGCCGTCCATGGCAATTTGACCGTCACGTGATTTACGATGGCCGGTTGAACACTTTCATGTTCAATTACCATGGTAAACGCGTGACCATCTTACCTATGTCTTCGAGTGAAGCATTGCAGGATGAGGCCGAAAGGCAACAAGCAAACGCTCGGGACCAGTCCACGGTCGCGCCTACGCCGAATTCAACCTCGAACGGCGCTTCTGGCCACGGACAACATTCTGTCGGCGTTCCTTGTCCCAACACCCAAAATTCTGGATTCAATGACGATGTGAACCAGAAACGCCGAGCAAAGCCGAAGAACGAGCCCCGGACGCCGCTGTCGTCCTCGGCTGCGCATCGCAACGCGCCAGCGCACGTGCCCAGCAGCGCTGGCTCGAACCAGCGCCTTTCCAGCGGCGCGTCCGATGCAGAACAGCCTCCCTGGCCAGGCACTGGTGGCCAGCAGATTGGTGCCCATGGAGCACCTCGGGTGCGCGAGGACGTCGAGCCACCTCTTCTCGGTTCGGTGCAAGACCGGCTTTTCCTATGCCGTCGGCGCGATGTGGTCAAACACAACGAGGGGAGTACTACTTGCTTTCTTTTGTGTCCATTGCTTAATATTTCCATTGATTCGACACATGTATTACCCCCTTCTATTTCTGACTTGCTGCAGGAGTATTCAGATTTTATGCCTGCTGAGCTCCCCGACGGGTTGCCACCTATTCGGGGGATCGAGCATCGCATAGATCTCATTCTCGGCGCTTCATTGCCAAACCGGGCTGCGTATAGGGCGTCACCTAAGGAGACTCAAGAGCTTCAACGCCAAGTCCAATCTCTTTTGGACAAAGGCTATGTTCGAGAGTCCCTTAGCCCGTGTGCGATCCCGGTTATTTTGGTGCCGAAGAAGGATGGTTCTTGGAGGATGTGCGTGGATTGCCGAGCCATCAACCAGATTACCATCAAGTACCGTCACCCGATTCTCCGCTTGGACGACATGTTGGACGAGTTGCATGGAGCCGTGCTATTTTCGAAGATTGATTTGAGGAGCGGCTACCATCAAATTCGGATGCAAGAAGGGGACGAGTGGAAGACGGCTTTCAAGACCAAACATGGTCTCTACGAGTGGTTGGTGATGCCCTTCGGCCTCACTAATGCTCCTTCTACTTTTATGCGTCTTATGAACTTTGTTTTGCGTAAATTTTTGGGACTTTTCGTCGTCGTGTATTTTGACGACATTTTAGTTTATAGTAGAACTTTAGACGATCACGCGGGGCACCTTAGGCAGGTGTTAGATTGCCTCCGCGAACACTCTTTATATGTAAATCTGGACAAATGTGTGTTTTGCTCGGATACGACGAATTTTCTTGGCTTCGTGTATCCAAGGATGGCCTACGAGTGGATTCTGACAAAATCCGGGCCATCCGTGAGTGGCCAACCCCAACGACCCCGACTATGGTTCGTTCTTTTTTGGGGCTAGTTGGATTCTATAGGCGATTCGTCAAGGACTTTAGTTCTATCGCCGGGCCACTCCATTCTTTGACCAAGAAGGCAGCCACAATAAAGTGCCGCATCACGAGGCCGCCTTCGGCCTTGAAAGATGCTTTATGCCGAGCCCCGGTCCTGCAATTGCCGGACTTTACAAAGCGCTTCGAGATCGAGTGCGACGCTTCCAACCATGGTATTGGCGGCCTACTCCTTCAAGAACAAAGACCTATCGCTTACTTTAGCGAAAAGCTAGCTGGGGCTACACTGAATTATCCGACCTATGATAAAGAGCTCTATGCTCTTATTCGGGTCCTAAAGACGTGGCAACATTATCTATGGCCAAGCGAGTTCGTAATTCATACGGATCACGCGGCCTTGGCTTATCTTAAGAGTCAAACGACTCTAAATAGGCGCCACGCACGTTGGGTTGAGTTTATGGAGACGTTCCCTTACGTCATTGCTCACAAAAAAGGAAAAGAGAACGTCGTCGCCGACGCTCTCTCTAGAAGGTACATTTTACTCACCCAATTACATTCAAAAATGCTTGGTTTTGCTATGATCAAGGAATTGTACGCCTCAGATCCGTACTTTTCCTCAATCATAAAGGAACTTGAGCATTCGCAGATTCATGAGTCCTTCTTCTTGGACAACGGGTTTCTTTACCGAGCTGGGAAGCTCTGCATTCCGGCATCTTCGGTGAGACATCTTTTGCTCCAAGAGGCTCATGATGGCCGAGGCCACTTTGGCATAGCCAAAACATTGGCAGCACTTCGTGAGCATTTCTTTTGGCCTCATATGGCTCGGGATGTTAACAAGTATTGTCAAAGTTGTGTGTCGTGTCATACTGCCAAGTCTCGGTCACAACCGCATGGACTTTACACGCCACTTCCAATTCCGGACGCCCCGTGGGACGATCTTTCAATGGATTTTATTACGGGCCTTCCGACGTCGAGGCGTGGAAAGGACTCTATTTTCATAGTCGTGGACCGGTTTTCCAAAATGGCCCACTTTATTGCATGTAAGGGGACAAATAACGCGGTGGAAATCGCTAATTTGTTCTTTGAACATGTGGTAAAGTTATATGGTATTCCTAGAACTATTGTTAGTGATAGGGATACCAAATTCTGCAGCCACTTTTGGAGAATGCTTTCGGGGAAGTTAGGAATACGACTCCTGTTTTCAACTACTTATCACCCCCAGACCGATGGTCAGACTGAGGTGACCAATCGGACCTTGGGCACTCTTCTTCGGACGATGCTCAAGGCAAACCCACGTCGGTGGGAGGACTTACTTTGCCATGTTGAGTTTGCATATAATAGGTCCTTTCACTCTGCGACGAAGATGACCCCTTTCGAGGTGGTCTACGGGCGTAACCCTCACACGCCTATGGATTTGGTGCCTTTGACTTACAAGCCCGAGGAGCATGTCGACGCGGCCAACCGCGCGGACCGCATCCGACGCTTACACGAGCGCACCAAGGCGTAGCTACTGCGACGCGCCGATCAATATGCGGCCCAGCGCAACAAGGGGCGCCGCGCGTTGATCTTCGAGCCCGGAGATTTAGTCTGGCTCCATTTGCAGAAGGATCGTTTTCCCGCTGCTAGGAAGACGAAGCTTCACCCATGAGGGGACGGTCCCTTCAAGGTCCTCCGGCGCATCAACAACAACGCTTATGTCCTCGACCTCCCGGGTAAATACAACGTTTCCGCCTCCTTCAATGTCTCGGATCTATCTCCTTATGTGGATTCCGAGTATCATGACGAGGAAACGGGGACATTTCCCACCCAAGGGGGGGAGGGTGATGTGAGCCCCACCAGGACGGCTAACCAAGACGAGGAGGACATGTCCGTGCGCTCCAATGGACCGATCACACGAGCTAGGACTCGGGCCATAACCCGAGCCACTTCGTCCATCATCGCGCGCGCCATCGCAAGCCACGGCGCAACCACCGGCGCGCCCCTCGCCACATGCCTCGTCACCATAGGCGCGCCGAGTCTCCAGCCCGACGCCTCGCACCGCAGCGCCGAGAACCCCATTCTCGGCACCGTCCCAGTCGCGAGCGTCGAGCCACATGCCACGCCGGGCCACCCCGGCGTGGGAACTTGAGGTTCCAGCGCGCCTCGGTCTCGACACTCGAGGTCCGAGCGCGCGCCAGCCTCGGCACGCCCTTGGCGCGCCACAGCCTTGTCACGGCCTTGTCGCGACACTCGCGACTAGGCCACCGTGACCTATTTTTATTTCTTGCTATTTTTAGAACTATTTCCATTCTGAAACATTGCTACTTATGTCTTTACTATTTTTATGCATTTTGGGCTTGGGCTAAATGGTTGGGCCGCATGCTTGCCTCCCCTTTCATTTCCCCACGCCGCCTAGGGTTTCTAGCTAGGGCGCGCGCCTCCTTCTCCTATATAAGGAGCACGCCCCTCTATGTATTTCTTACGCTTTGATTAATATACCGAATTCCTGTCAAGATTACTCCAGAAGTATTTACCACGTACGTATGATATAAATGAACACTTTACATTTATAGTAAAGTACCAAAAATAAGGCGTAATGCTGTCAAAATCTTAGCCCGAGTAACGACGTTATAAAGATTATATATAACTCTTATATATATATATATATATATATATATATAAGAAAAATACGTCGTTACGTTGCTCGTTTTCAAGAAGACATTAGGAATTGAATAAACAATTAAGGAGTTTATTCATATGTCTTTTTTAATATATACTTTATTTACCAGGAAAGCTATAAGGAGTCAGCTTAATTGCCTTGATCGATCTTGAGCTCACTTTTCAAGGCAAGTGGGTGGTTCACCCTTTTCTGAACTCGATATTTTTAAACTCTGTTTTAGCTATCATTTCTTTTGGAATAATCGATAATTAGGAACCTGTGTTCCGTTATCATCTCTATGTTGGCAATACTTGCTTGCTAAATAAATGAATTAGGTTTATTTACTGCTTAGATTTAACGACTGTTCGTTATTTCATATTATTCATACTGCTAGTACTGTTTAGGGCCGTTGATTGTGCTCTTATGTGTTCAAGAGTCTCCTTTGAAATCTCTTTGTTGTGGATAGATTTTTGAACTAGGGATCTCGGGGATATGCTTTGAGAGTCTCTTTATAACTGTATCGGGTGGTATACTTTGGTATCTTCTCCTGATACTGGTCATGACCTACTTTCTCAACAATTATTGAGAAAGTAAAGCACCTTTGAGTGCTTATTATCTTGTCGTTACAAGCCTCACTAGTTGAGCATCGACATTTAAAAATCTATAACTGCAATGCAAAGTTTTATGACTAATAAAAGACTAGTGCCTCGGGCATAGTAATGATAATTTGCAGGGTGGTTTCCACTCTGGCTCCTCGCTATGAAAGTTTCCATTTCTCACTCTAGAGATGTCCAACATGAGGGTGGTTATGGAACTGATTAGTCGATGGATGCACCTTTTGAAAGTAAATACTTGTTTAATAATATTCCCAACAAATATCCAAACACAGTCTCTTCCTTAGGAACTACTTTTGGTGGTTTCCTAATTTTCAAGCCTTTGATCGGTTTACCACATATCATATTATTGTCGTCCTATTAGTCCTTCGGACTATTATACTTTTACCCATTTGAATTTGGGTATGGTATTAATACGTCTTGGCCTTGTCTTTGTGAACCAAAATACACTCTCCTATTTTCTTAGTCTCTTCGAAGACTAATACCCTTGCTTCTTCCCGGTTTTGTCCGGCTGGTATTTCTGTCTTCTTTGGAAATATCAGGTTTTAGGAAGAAGACTGAAGAAGTTCAAGTTTGGAGACCATGGAAGACTGGAAAGGGATCGAAGAAGGTTGGGAAAGGAAAGAAAGAGGAAATGAAGCTTTGGAAGACGTGTTGTCTCCACACAAGCGTTTCCAGGATTTTAAAAGTAATTCCAGAAACAACGATTCCTGTTTTATGTATTCCGCTGTAAACTCTTGTAACCACATTTATGAATATAAGACAATCTGTTTTATCAGGTTGTGTTGTTTAAACATGTCTTTATTCATTTTCGATCACTTAAGCCTCAACGGCCTTGGACGGAAAGTCTAAGTCTGCCGGCGGTAACATCCCATTATAAGTTGGTAAAATGGGGGTGTTACATTTGTGTGTTACACTAATTATTTCAGAGCTTGACCCTTGGACTTGCCTCTAGATTTTCTCGAATTCTTTGGTGCAAAAAAGGGCTCGAGCTTTTCACTTAAAGCATCGAAATCCTTTCTTTTAGAAGACTCAAAGGTGCTTTCACCAGCAGACCTTAGCTCAATTGCATCCAATTGTCTCCTTAATTGGCTGTTTGCAGACTCAGTCCCCTTTTCCACGCTAGTAAATCCCATATAAGCTATTTGAGGAATAGAAGGATCGGGATAATTTCCCATTCCCATCCCAACAGGAGCTAAAGGAGAGGCATATAGGTGGGGTGGGAGCATCATTGTCTCATTGTTGGAATGATTCATAGTAGAAATAGCATAGGCAAGTTGCTCACGAGCTTGCATTAACACAACTGCATCAGAGAGTACATCAGAACCAACGAGGAGAGCATATCAAAAGTCTAACATAGGGTTGGAAGGAGGCAAACCAAATATATTGGAAATTATAGCAGAATTGCCCACCACAAAAGTAGGAGCAGACTGCATATAAGTCCCAAAAGCCATTAATTTTTCATCATGCAGAGGGGCCATGACATAAGACCTCACAAAAGTTGGCCCCGAAGCAGTCTTGGGAGCCATAGACCTAGCTTCAATATTTCCATGCAGCTTAAACCTTGTCTGCTGAATAAGAACATCATCAATAGGATTTTGATCAATAGTAATTTTAAGCTTGCTCGGCTAAATGTTGTTGAGTGGAAATTCCTCAAAGGCATGAATATGGTCCCCCAACAGCCACAACCAGGAGAGAAATTCTCAGAGTAATGCCAGCGGGGGTTACCAAAATTTTGGTCGTCATCAAGGGAGAGAAACAATAAAGAAAGAATAAAAGAGGAGAGAGTATATATATAGAGGGAAGAGAAGGTATGACCGGTTATTGTGATAACCTAAAGGAATGTTTGGACATCAATTGACATTTTAACATGTGTCACTTAAGAGTGAAGAAAAAAAAAATTATTGACAAAAAATAATAACTAATAATATGGCCAATCAATATTTATGCTCTCATACGGTTTTATATTATGATGACTAATAATATGGTCAATTAATATTTATGCTCTCATACCACATTTAGGTGATAAATCACTCTCAAGGATTTCGTTAGCATCCTCGTATTAGTGTGATATTCACAGCCCTACCACGTGGCGTCCAACCAGATACTAATCAGAACTATATCCTCCATCACGGCCGTCAGTTTAAGCAAGCGCTTTTGCTATTCAAGTGCACACGATCGTACCTGAACACTGCTCTCTATTCTTCTTACGACCCTCGACGATCTGACGTGGAACCTTCCAACACGGGCCAAGGCAAGGCACTCAACGCAAAGAACGTCACCCCCACGCGTCAAGCTCGCCGTTCACCGCCGGCGCGTAATGTCCATTTCCAGCGACGCTCCTGCGACCGCGGCGTGTCCCTTTGAAGGCGATTCAGATTCTGTTTACTCCTCTAAAGACGCGCTTCTGGAATCGATGGAAGAGTCTGTTCCTGGCGAGACCTTCGACGAGTCGAGTGGCCCCGTTCTCTATCCTCCGCAGAAGATGGCAACTGAGGAAGCCTTTGCGCTTAGGGAGTGGCGGAGGTGAGTTTTCCGCTTTTCGCTGACCAAATTTGGCGGATTTTCGCTAATTGTTCGGCCTTTCTCTTCTCTTCTTGAATTGATTGAGATGCTAACGAAATTTTTTGAGCTCAATTGCTCTTCTGTATTCAGATGTCAATTTGAATTTTGATTTTGGTCCGACCTAAAAATGTCAATTTTTTTTTCAGTCTGGTATCAGTTTGGTTGTTTGGTTGACTGTTAATACTTCTTTACCCCATCGTTGCGCCCTGTGACCATTAAATTTTTGCAAGCCTTGAATTTCGTTGTTCTTCCTTTGCACTTGATGTGCAGATTGAATGCGATAAGGCTTGTCGACAAGGATAAAGAAGAAAAGGCGATGCTGCAAGAGATCATAGAAGAAGCTGATGAAGTTAAGAGAGAGTTCTACAGAAAACGGCAGACCGTGAATGAGAGTAGAAAGACATCTAACAGGGAAAAGCAGAAGGTTAAAATTTATGTCATGGTTCTGAAAATTCAGATATCTCTTTTTCCTTCGGAAGCTTAGTTTTCAGATACGCATAAATTTCAACCAGATCATCTCGAGCTACAAGCAGCAAGCTGAGGCCACATTAATTTGTGGTACTAATATTGATCATCTGTAGCTTTTCTGTTGTATTAAGTTGTTTGACTTGCTTGTATGGAGTCTGTATCCCCAATTGGCCAATTGGCCAAATGGCCTTTGTACTTAATTGCTTAAACTTTTGCTTTGTCCAAATAGCCTTTGAGTCTGAGGTCTCCTATCTTTATCCTTTCTCCTCACATTCCAAAACAACATCTAGAAACCAACATTGTATGCTAGAATTGAGTTAGCCGAGCATCTAGGACGACTATCAGTGGTATTTTTTTTGTCATGTTGGCTTCCAAGTTGGAACCCAAAGCTATGTGTGCATCTGTTGCACATATATGATAAATTGTTAGCTCTCATATTTAGCTGATTCCTACATTTAAAAGCTTGTACGTAGTAGGTGAACGAGAGGTTTTGTTAGTATTATATATCCCATAGTTGTTCTTACCGAGGGGGTTTTGGCCTGCAAAGACCTTATTCAGCCTTAATTATAGCACAAACATGGGGATTTCTTTATTGGAATTATTTTGTAATGGCTTATCTGACCGGCATATGAAAGAATGGGCTTGAGCATCTGGCATTGATTCATGATAACATAATTTATTGATCAGTTTTCCACTCTCAAAGCTTTTTTCCTTTAATTGCCTTCTTTTACACATCTTCTACTTGTCTATTGGATTATTTTCCTGATTCCATTGTACTTCTTTGCCAAGATGCCTTTCATCTCCTTTACTGAACTGTGGCTTTGGCCTTTAATGAGCAGCAATTTCTGGAAAACCAGGAGAAGTTCCATGCAGAAGCCCATAACAGCTACTGGAAAGCAATTGCAGAGCTCATACCACATGAAGTGGCAGCCATAGAAAAGAAGGGGAAAAAAGACAAAGACAAGCAGCCTATTATAACAGTTACCATGGGTCCCAAGCCTGGGAAGCCAACCGACATGTCTAGAATGAGACAGGTACTCGTGAAGCTCAAGCATAATCCTCCTCCCCATATGCAGCCCAAAACTGAACCTAATGCTTCTGGGAAAGCTGAGACTCGTGTTGCTGCTGCTTCTGCTTCACCAAAGGGGTCTGTTGGAAAAAGTAGCTTCTGAAATCCTCTTTAGAAATTGACTATACTGTCAGTTGTAGACTTGTATTGTTTATATATTGTGTATAAAAATTCTGGGTTTCATAAAGGGTGTGGAGAAACAGCCTGTTGTGCTTGGCTATTGAGCATGTCGTAAATCTCTAAAGCTATGAGTCTCTTCTGTGCATTATGTAATATAAAACTCATGTGCCATGATTTCATCTTGTATTTATACCTTCTCTTCATTGCTGGTGCAAATTTATACCATGATTACATTGTTATCAGCCGGTACTGAAACCTTCTCTTCAACTCCATGTCATCTTACAGGATAGAAACTCTACATAACGATGTTCTTTTTACAAAGATCGATTCCATTTCCTTTGCCAAAAATAGGCTTACTGAAACTTGATAATCTCTAATACATAAGCGTAACAAATTCATTGAGAATGGGAATCTAGGATTCACATATGCCTAGCCTCCCATGTCCCCATGTACGAGGGAATGCACAGTATTCAAGATTTACATAAAAACCCAGCATCAACAAAATAAGAGTTAAGCTCTGCCCTTTTTCATCAGTATCGTGACTATCGTCCAATGCTTTTAGAAGGCCCTCGGTAAAATATTTCCGACTATTTAAATTAGATTAAATTTAAATATTATTTATTTATTTTATCAATTAATTGTAATATAATTGTGGTAAATTTTGCAAAACAAACTAGTTAAAATTAAGTAACAACAAAATGTTTTCAGAAGATTACAAAAAATAGTAAAAATAAATTAACAAACAAATGTTTTATCCATATAAAAACTAAGTGAAAAATGAGACACTAAATAATTATAATTATCCAAAATTGACACATTAAGAAAGAGAAAAAACAAAGAAGACTTAAAATGTTTTAACAAAAAAACGGAGAAAAATATAAGGCTTACAATTTTAACAAAAAAACGAAGATGTAGGTTGGTGGAGATTTTTTTTAAAAGCTTACAATATTTAGCAAAAAAAGTGAAAAAAATGAAGGAAGAATGATGATGCAGGCCCCATAGGGCTGTGGAGTGGAAGAATTTTTTTTTTAAAAAAAAGGACTTATAATTTTTAACAAAAAGGTGTAGCAAACATACAGACGCGGGGGAATTCGAACGCTGGTGTATTGCTACCATTGACAAAGGAAAAACCGCTACACCATATTAATTGATTTAACTTTGTACCATTTATTTTATTTGTATTAAATTTATTAGGCCTGAGGCCCTACGATATATTGAGGCCCTACGCTGGTGCACAAGGTCGAGCCTATTTTTCATGCAATACTTATATAAGCAAAGAAAGGATCCTTATAATAAAGCACCTTAATCATGGAAAAACCTAGAATTTTTGTATCACAATGAGACGAGCACATACTTGTGTGATAGAGCATCATCTACCACGTTTTCTCTATCTTTCTTATACTTTTCAACATAAGGAAAGGTCAACATAAACTCAAGCAATCGAGCATGTCGTCACCCAAGGCGAGATTGGCCCTTGAGATACTTTAAGCTTCATGATTTGAATGTATCATAAAGACCTTTGGCTAGAGATATTAATACCAAGTTTTTTGTCACACTAATCAAAGCAAGGAGCTCCTTGCTAGGTTACCGTTTTATTTACGTGTTAAACTACATGTGTTGCTTGACCTGTCAAAAGGTATTTTGTTTTTACTTATTTTTTAATAATAAGAGTGAAGTTATGATGTGCCAAAACCTAGGCAAACTTAAGTTTTGCCCACAATGATACAACCACGTCCCTTCGGCGTGCCCATAGCCTCGAATTACCACGGAAGTCACTCCTTGGTGTGTCATTTTCGGCCCAGGTCATTCATGTCACTATTCATCATTCCAAAGATGAAGAGAGTCAAGCCCATAAAGCACAAAAAGAGGCCATGACCCAAGCATCTTTTCACTCCAACTTCTTGTTCGTGGAACCCCAAACACTTCTTTAGTGTTTTGGCTCGTTTTGGAGCTACAAAGGTTCGATCAAGGATCATAAGTACTTGTTGGAAATATCATTCCAAGGAGTACAAATTTTGTGTTTAGAGCATTCCTAGAATCAGCTCTAATGATGGTCCAAAATGATATTTCCACCCTCAGCTATTTGTAGAACAAGAATGGGGTCTTACCTAACTTTTGCCCTTTTTTCCCTTGTCTTATTTTGGGGATATAAATACCCACCTTAGATACTGTTTTATGATAGCTAAAAATACATAATAAAACTTTGTATCAAGTTGCTTTGTCATGGTTATATGTCAACAAAGACACTCTCTTAGTTCGTGAGTTCATCGAGCTATTTTGGGTTCAATTGCTTGAGTGAGTCTATCCCATTGTATTCTGACCTTGTCCTATATTTTGGGGGTGAGTTTATCCTCAAGATTCAAGTCACTTACCTTTATAAAGTTTCAGTTTGTTTCCTTTCAATTTTGGTCACACAAAAACCTACAAAAATCCCAACAAAAAGAAAGGTTCTCAAGAGTTTCACCGCTGAAGGTCATTGTAAACTTGAGGAGGAGCTTCTTGGACAAGAAATCAAGTTAATCATGGTTTGAGATATGTCAAGTAAGTTTCTCAAGTCTTAGGCTAAAAATTGCTTCACTAAAAGATCTTATTTGCTTGCTCGATTTGTCACCTTACTTCCAACTTGAAGTTTTTGTCCAAAATCTAACATTTAGAAGCTTGAAAACTAGTCTTTTGGAGCATCTTCCATGGTAGTGTAAATAGCCAAATATGGCCTAGCACCTCCTCCCACCCTAGGGTATATACTTACTTTTCAAAAAAAAAATGCGATACGTGTTTTTTGGGCCAAATTTGGCCTTCGTGTTTGTTAGGCTAAATGAGTGGGTCCCACCATTTCATGGTGGGCCCTCTCACATTTTTTATTTTTTTGGTTTTGATTTAATGTGTACAAATTAATTAAAATATTATAAAAGCATAATATTTAATTGTTCTTAATTATAAAAATTGTATCATTGTAATGGTCTCGTTACAACGTTTCATACGAGCCTAATATTTAATATATAAATACAGAATATTATTATGTACGTAAATAAACTAATTTATTAATAGTCTCGTTAAAAACCATACTTGAAAATAAATTTCAAGCTGGGAAAAAAGAGTACTACAAAATGAAATGCAATAACATAAAAAACAACATAAGATAAATCCAAATTTAACATAAGCATAAACTAATATTTCGGAAGATTAGCATAATTGTCGTCGTAACCATCATTCCTCTTTGATCGACCACTCTGATTGCTTCCTCCTACATATGAAGGTCCTCCATACCCACCACTTCCTCCAAATCCAAATGGTGGAAATGTACTATCGAAATTTCCATAGTGAAATTTAGCCTCAAAACCACTTGGGAATTGGTTCAAATTACTAACATTGTCGTAACCAAATGTAGGAGATGGTTGCGACTCACGAGCTTTTCTCTGCATGATTTCGGTCTTTCTCATCTTTAAGAAGTCACGACCCATTGGATCTATTATAGAATCAAGGCTCGTGAGCATGATTTTATCTTCATCATGCTGGCGTTGGATGTCCAGCTTATTGGAGGTGTAATGCTCCATCTTGGAGACAAATCTTGCTTTCTCTAGCATGTTTTTCTCAAGCATCTCTTTTATTGCTTGATTGTCGGCCATGATCTTTTCATATCCCTTTTTCTTTTCCTCAGCAACTTTCCTTCTCGCCTTTTCAATCTTTGTTCCTATGGGATGCTCTTGTGAAGCAAGTTCATCATTGATGTACTCTTGCTCATCTTCATCTGCATCTAAATCAACACAAAATGATGGAGTTTCACATGTCCCTGATATGCGAGAACCTACCTGAGATCCTTCAGATGAATCCTTTCTCCTTCGTGGTCTAGCGGTTTGTGGGGCAGCATTATCCAGCCATTTTTCCACATTTTCAAAATTGGCCACACATGATCAAATTGAAACTTTTTCCTCTTGAAAGTCGGATCATCTTGGAGGGACTCTTTTGCTTTCTTCAACTGGAGAATGAAAACAAAACTAATATCTTGTGTTTCAAGCTTAAAATAAAAAAGTAAATTTATAGTTCAAAGAGTACTTACAATCCATTCTTCAAATGCACCACTTTGATTATGGTGCTCAATTTGTCGAATATGACCACGAAGCTTACTTACCGGTAAGCATAAATCAGAGAATTGACTTTGGAACGACATTCCTGTCCGGATCCTCTCTCCACTCTTGTCTTTGTTGTAACCATGAGCAACTCTCTCCCACAATGCATCCTTTTTTTGGTTAACACCATTAATTGGAAATTGAGAAACATGAAGATAAAATTGGCACAATTGCACATCTTCATCTTGTGTATAAGTTGGACCACGCTTAGAAGATGGCATTCAAACAATAGAAGGATTGGTTGCATTAATTATTGTTGAATGGAATATAGAAGAAGTATGATATTTATAATGAATACTAATAAAATTTAACGTTATAGATGTATTCATGTAAACTGATCTAACGACTCAGAACAAAATGCAATCTTATATCATTGGATAAGATTGATATAGTTACCACTTCTGAAATCATATTGATATGTGTGCTAGTAGATGTGTATTCATGAAATCTGATCCAACGAGTCAAAACAAATGCAATCTTATCTTAATGTATAAGATTGATATGTGTGCCACTTTTGAATCATATTGGTGTGTGTGCTAGTATATGTATTCATGTAATCTGATCTAACGACTCAAAACGAATGCAATCTTATCTCATTTGGTTCAAATCATAAAATACACGGAAAATGCATAGTCTAAGGAATACAACACATGAATTAAAACAACCAACATTAGAAAAGAAATACATAATCTAAGGAATACAACACATGAATTAAAACAACCAACATTAGATAATTCAAGCTTCATCTCTACCATGACGATCCCATAAATGATCAATCAACGCATCTTGTAGCTCAAAATGAGCTTTCTTGTCTTTGATCTAGCTATTTCGAGCCAGAAACTGAGTAAATCGTTGATCTTCAGTATTCACTAGTTCAATGGTAGGACTAGGTGCACGATTAAGTTCCCTAATGGGTGCTGATAGATCACGCTCATCCTCAATAATCATATTATTCATGATGATACACGTAGTCATGATGTCATGTAGAACATGTTTTTTTCCACAAACGTGCTGGATTTTTGATAATTGCCCAACGTGATTGGAGAACACCAAAAGCACGTTCAACATCTTTTCTACATAACTCTTGTTTTGTGGCAAAAAATTGTTTTTTCCTCCCTTGTGGATCATGGATAGTTTGGACAAGTGTAGACCACTTGGGATATATGCCATCAGCTAAGTAATAACCAACATCATATTGTTTATCCTTAATAAAATATGTGCACGGAGGTGATTTACCTGCATCAAGCTCTGCAAATAAGTTGGATGCTTCCAAAACATTGATGTCATTGTTAGAGCCCGATAAGCTAAAATATGCATGCCATATCCAAAGATCATAATCAGCAACTGCTTTAAGAATAATTGTTGGCGAGCCACTACGTCCGACATAGGCACTTGCCCAGGCTGCTGGACAACTTTTTCACTTCCAATGCATGCAATCTAAGCTTCGTAACATTTTGGGAAATCCATGTTCCTCACCAATATAAAGGAGTCTGGCAACGTCATTACCTCTTGGCCTTCTAAGATATCTCTCTGCAAATACCTCTACAATAGCACGATAAAACTTTTGCAAGCATCTAAGTGTCTTAGATTCACCAATTTTCAAGTATTCATCAAGTGAATCAACCGATGCACCATATGCCAACATTTGAAAACAAGCAGTGAATTATACAAGGGATGGCAACCCAAGCCTACCCGCTCCATCACGTTTTTGCATAAAATAGTTGTCATGAGCCTTTACTGCATTAGTAATGCTATAAAATAAACTTTTATGCATACAGAAGCGTCTATGAAATTTTACCTCTGGAAATTGAGGGACTTCAGCAAAATAATCCATGAACAAAGTATGTGCAGCAGCTTCTCGATCACGATGAATAGTTTTGTGGCCAGGAATTGCACCTCTCCTTGTGGATTGAACATCATCCTCTTCATTGTTGAAATGTTCTGCCAAAAGCATATTGTTGTTGGCATACATACCAAGCAACACATTTTCCTCCTCTTCAAATGAAGCTAATACAGAATTATAGAATTCAAAAGTTCCATTTGAGGATAAAGAAGATAATGGTATTTGAGATGGATCCATTGTAGTAGTGAAATGAAAGGGAGAGAGGTGAAAATAGAGATTGAATGAAAGTGAAGTGATGAAGATGAAGGAGATGGTATGCATGTATTTATAGACTTTTTTTTGAAATATAACCGTTATTCACAATTATTATAATAATAAAATTTTGAAATATAGTGGTTATTCACAATTATTATAATAATACATTTTTGAAATATAGCCGTTATTCACTATTATAATAATCATATTTTTGAAATATAGCCGTTATTCACAATTATTATAATAATAATTTATAAAATAAAATATAATAATAATAATTATTCAAACTAGTCGTTATTTTGGAATATGTTAATAGCGGAGAATACATAGCGGAAGAGTAAAACTAGCCGTTAGAATTAAATATTTATAATTTTAGCCTAGAAAATTTGGCCTACGACGGAAGTGGAATTTTTTAGGCTTAGGCTAAAATGGCATCAAATGGGTATATTCTCCAATTTGGTAGGCTAAAAAAATTTGGCCTTTAGCCTACCATGGGAGATGCTCTTAATGACTTAATGTTTCTGAGAATTTGAAAGGTTAAAGATGGTCTAAAAAGGTACACTTCACTGTTTTACTATCAACCACTCATACCTAGACCATTCCATCAGATTTTAGGCCATTCCTATTACTATAACAATCACCCAAAAGCTGACTTTCAACCTCTTCCTACTAGCTCCTAAAAGTAAATCTGATCCTATCTCTCTAAAATGCACCTGTAGACCCATGGTAATAAACTTTACGTATAATCCTTCCATGTTTATGATAAGTCTTATTTCATAGTTTAACATTACAACTCATCAAAAAAATTCGAGAGAGCCGAATCTAAAATCAAAAGGAAAAATAGTGTTCAAAAGCTAAAAGCAAGAAATCAAAAGAGGCATTACTTGTTCTTATACTAAGTTGTTAATGTTCTAGTGTTGATTTTTGAAGCTTTCTTGAAAGTGTGCGCTTGCACATGTAAGTATTTGTCTTATTACCCATTGATATCCCATCTAACCCAATTCTTTCTTTCTCAACCCTTTGATCCATTGCATTTATGCATGATAACTTGATATTTATGTGTTTGTGATCATTGCGGTCTAAGAGCTTGCTTGGTATTATAATTGAGATATCATAAATGAGTTATGGGATCTTTGTGCTACTGATTTTTGTATTGTTTGTAGGTGATCCAAATTGGTTAGTTGTGACTTTGAGAGAGTGAGTGAGTGAGAGTGCACAAAAGATTCAAACACGAGCCAATACTCCATATTCACTTTGTTCTTCTTGTGTGTGAGGATGACATTGTGTGAGGAAGAAAACTTGATCAAACCACCAATTTGCTTCAATTTAACGGAGGGAGACTAGAAGTTGTGTGTAGAGTGCTCTTAAATCAAACACAAGTGTGTTGAGGGTGAAAATTGTAAGGAATGAAAGATTTTCTACTATCCAGATAGTTGATCTAACTGAGGGTGTTTGGAAGAGTGTGAGGGAGTCTCTAAAACTCTCTTTTCTTCAGTCAAACACTTTTGGTCGATTTGGAATATTGGTAACATCACAATATATGTGTTTTAGTGATTTTCCTATTTCTTTGCCTTTCTTTCCCTTTTTATTTGTTCATGGTGCATCAAATTAGATGGTTGTTGCCTTGTGCACAGGAATTTTTATCCTGGCGCACAAGTAAAGCTGCGCTTCATGAAGCGCAACGGCGAAAAGGCAAATGGCCGGATACCCGCAAACCCTGCGCGTCATGAAGCGCGGCGCTTCATGATGCGTAGGGTTTGCGGTGGTTAGAACCGCGCGATCCTTTATTCAGTTGCACACGAAAAACAAACATAATTCGGTCGACGATAATCAATCACGTAAAGCGAGAATTTTTCTATCCACCAAACCTAATTTTTTTGATTAACAAACTCGATATTGAACAATGTCATCCGAAACGTAATTTTCAGATTCATCGTATGAAGCCGAAGACGAATCACACTCCTTGGAAGAAGAGTCAGAGTCATCAATGAGTGTTGAAGAAGAAGGGGAAGTTGAGTCTGAAAACGAGATGGTCGAATCAGAGGTAATTTACGATTTAGTTGAAGCAATAATATATTTTTCAAGATAATACATGATTTCGGTTGTTGTGTTAAAAAAATTTATTGAAATTTATAATGTTTTACTATTATTGCATAATATACATGTTCGATGTATTAAGATAAGTTGTGATATTATATACTTAGGTACCTAGGAAGGATTAATCTGTTGATTTTGAGAATGATATTGTGTGGGATAATAGAGAAGACATGCTAAATTGGGCTAGGCAGGTCGGCCGTGAAAGAATGATGATGTTGACAATAAAAACATCAAACCAAACAATGGTCAAGCTTGCATGTCATAGGCATAGCAAATATAGATCTGGAAAGAAGGGTGAAGTACTCCCAATTATTAGACCACCAAGTGTACGGACACTTCAGAGCAAGTGCATTTGTAAGTTTGAGTTGGTTGGGGTTCGAAGCATGTCAACGGGAAAATGGGCATTAACTGTTGGGTGCGGAATTTACAACCATGACCTACCAAGTAGTTTACTTGGTTATTCATTTATGGGACAAATGACGGAAGCTCAGAAGGAGTTGGTTAGGAATTTGAGCTACATATATGTGCCTCCAAGGAGAATAGTCGAGGAATTGAGGGCTCTATATCCTGGTAATGTGACATCGACGAAACAAGTTTCAAATATGAGGGCAAAGTTTCTAATCGAGGGCCGTGGAAATATGACGGTAACCCAATATGCGCTACATTTCTTGCAACGAAACGAATATCGTTTCTTTCCGAAGAGGATGGATAATTCAGATCATATAGAGATCTTGTTCTTCGTCCACCCGATCTCGTTGCATCTACTGAGATCGTTTCCATATGTTGTCATTATGGACAACACATATAAGACAAATAGGTACACTTTTCTAAACTTTGAATATGTTATTTAATCCTTTTGCTTTGTTTTCACAATTGTATTAACATGTCATTCTTAGACAGGTACGACATGGCATTACTAGAGATGGTTGGATTCACGTGCACTAACAAATCATTCAACATCGGTTTTGCATTTATCTCTAAGGAAGACACCGAGAGTTATACATGGGTATTATGAGTGTGATGATTATTGGTGGAGAGAGCGCATGGGTCTTCCTTGTCCTCATAGGATTACTCATTCCATCGTCAACTAGCAGCCCATAATGCCAAGTGAGATACACTCGTTTTGCATCAAGTGGTATGGGACGACATCGATCCAGAACGCATGCCCATAAAAGACAATGTATCCCTCTCAATTGACCAAGTTAGAATGGAATTGATGATTGAGATGTATAAGAGAGGAGAATTGTCAAAGGATCAGGTGCACGGTATATCTGAGTCATTTGTAGACATGGTCATACCCCAAGATTTTTCGTTGCTTGAGCCGATACATTCAATGCTTGTTTCATGGCGAAAGGGAAGGCCAAAGGGGTCTACAAAGGGATAAACATAGAGGAGTAGTACTCTTCTTGAGCATAAGATAAGTGAGTATGAGCAGGAGAAGAAAGACAATAATTTGAAGGAGAGCAAAGAGAAGGAAAAGGAGAGCAATAAAGAAATCAAGTCGACGACAAAGAAGCGTGGGAGGTGATGTCTCTTTATTTGGTGGTGTTTTTATATGTGATTTCCTTTGTAAATATGTTTCTTTTTCCCCTTTTCTTGTGTGTTTTGTTCCTTTTTAGCTTAGTTCCCGTATTTCTATGAGATTCAGAGACTACGCGCGTTTTATATGTTTTGTAGGTAATTTGGCATGGATCAAGGGTCGTTTTGAAGGAGGATCGGAACATGGAGCAAGGCCCGAGCTTAAGAGGGAAAGAGAAGAGCAAACCATGAAGAAGAACAAGAGAAGCCAACAAGAAGAAGGTGGAACGAGGTCCGGACCGAGTTGCAACCAACGCCGGGCCCGACTTGAAGTTTTCAACCTCGGACCGACTTGCACAGTAAGTCGGGCCCGAGGTCCTCCGTGTCGGGCCGAGTCGGTCGATTGGTGCTTGGGCTCCAAGGCTCGTAATGGTGAACTTCCACTTTTGCCCCTCATCTATAAAGGCTCTTTTGTCTTCTAATTTTAAGAGGTTCCCACACTTGGCAAGGAACCAACCCTCAAGGAGATACTTGGAGAGCAAGGAGGAAGGAGAGGAGAAGGAGAAGAGAGAGAATCGGCCATAAAGAGGAAGATTTGATAGGTTTGGTTGATAGATTAGCTTTGCTTTGTTTTGATCTTGTGGATTTGCAAACCTTGGATTGGAATTTGTGGATTGCTTTTCATTTTGAATGAAACTTTGCTTTGGTTTGAGATTGATGATGTTGATTGCTTTGCTTTTTGATTTGTTTGCTTTCCTTGTTTGCCATATGGAGTAGATCTCCTTGATCTTGGGTTATGGGGGAAAACTCTAGCTAGGTTTGGGCTAGAAACCCCAATTCCATAGCCTTGAGTGCTTGATCTAAGGAACCCACTCTACATAGAGCTACAATTCCTTGCGAAAGTAAGGAATCAAGGCTTGTGATTGGCAAAGTAGCGAAAGTGAACATGTGTCAATCTCAAGACCTTGCTTCGAAGGGGATTTCCCCAAGGATCGATGTGTAGTAGTGGTTGGAACGAGGGCGAAAGCACTCGATCCTACTCCGATCATCACTTATTGCTTGAATTGGGGTGGAAAAGCCTTAATCTACTAGAGAAGGAACCCAAAAGCCCTAGATCTACTTTCAATCTTTGAAGTTCGACAAACCCAGCTACCTCGGGCCCGACTTGCCCCACGTCGGTCCCGACTTCCTCTTGTCGCCAACATCGGGCCCGACGTGACACTTGTGTCGGTCCCGACTGTTCTCTTTGTTTTCCTTTGTTTTAAGTTCTCCTTTCTAGCTTTCTAGTGTTTAGGCACCTCAATCGAGTAGATTTCCCGAGTGTTCGACACCCACCACGTGCTATAACGGGGTCGGGTTATAAATTGTATCTCTAGACCCTCGCATTCCCGAGCGATCAAAAGATTGGCGTCGTTGCCGGGGAAGTCTAAGTGCATTGAGTGCCAATTTGGTGAGTTTCTTGTGTTTTGGTAGTGATTTGGGTGAGGGAATAGCCTAAACCCTTTGTTTGTTTTTGATTTGTTTTGGTTTGTGTCTTTGTTTCGTAGGTGTATGCTAGCTCGTTCCTCTCGAGGAACACTTGAGCTTGAGTTTGTGAGTGATCCGGAAAGTATTCCCAAAGAAGCCCGAAGAAGGAAAAGGATGGAGAACCAAGCTCCTCATGTTGATGAGGAGTTGGCTCAACTTAGGGCCGAAATGGCTAGATTGCAACTTGAGAAGGACAATCAAGAGGCGGTGGCAAGAAGAAAACGGGAGCAACGGATGAGGGCCGAGGCTCAACTCAACGCTCTACCCCGGAATGCACGCCAATACATGCATCCGGAGTTGAGAGTACCCGAACCGGCTATTGTGCTTCCCGAGGTTGCCAAGAATTTTGAGATCAAGACGCAATTCATTTCCCTCATCAAGCGTGATCAATTCGAGGGCCGTCCACATGAGTGTCCCATAGAGCACGTCAAACGCTTTGTGGACATGTGTGAGACGATCTCTACCGACGAGGAGACGTTGGAGTATGTGCTTCTAAAGGCGTTCAAATGGACACTTGGGGGCAAGGCCACACATTGGCTCGAGAGCCAAGCTCCTAGGTCGATCACAACTTGGAAGGCACTCTATGATGCTTTCTTGATGAAGTTCTTCCCGCCCTCAAAGACAACCGAGCTAAGAAGGAAAATTGCAAGCTTTCAACAAGGTCCGAATGAGCCTCTCTTCGAAGCATGGGACCGTTTCAAGGAGATGTTACGCCAATGTCCTACTCATGGCCAACAACCATATGTGCTCCAAGACATCTTTTTCCAAGGCATCAATCCGGCAACGAAGGACAAGCTCAATCTCCACACCGATTGTGGGTTCATAGACTTGACACCGGATCAAGCTTGGGAGCTACTTGACAAGCTATCCGATTATGAGGCCATGTATGGGGTGAGTCAAGCTAGCAAAGAGGTGAAAGTTCAAGGTGAAGGTGCAAGGAAGTTATATGATCCAAGGGGAGAAGACATTGACAAGGATGTGAAGCTCCAATTCCTTGAAGGTGAAGTGATCAAGCTTAAGAGGCAAGTCCATTACTACAAGCAAAATGCTAGAGCTTGTGAGGAGTGTGGATCCTTTGCACATGCTACACAAGTTTGTCCGAATGAGAGCCAAGTGCGCTTGGCCGAGTGAATTGAGGAGGCAAACTATGTTCGAGGAAATTTCGGTGGAAGAGGCAACTTCAACAATGGTGGTAATGCCCGGTGGAACAACGATCAAGCTCAAGGCTACAACAACAACTTCAACCAAAACGAGCCAAGGGCGCCGCAACCACCACCATATAGGCCACCGGGATTCAATGAGATACAATCATTTGCTCAAGAGATGAGGGATGGGTTCAAGGAGATGAGGACCCAATTCAATGCGTTTGGTGCATGGAGGAGGCAAGTCGACAATCAATTTGCCCAAATTGCAACTCAAGCCCCGAGAGAGAATGGGAGACTTCCGGGCCGACCCGAGGAGAACCCCCGAGCTCAAAACAATCAAAATGAAGTCCGGGCAATTGGATTGAGAAGTGGCCGAAACCTACCCGAGCCACACATGCCTAAGAAGAATGAAGAGAGCCGGACCGAGGTTGAGAGTAAGTCGGGCCCGACGTACACAGACGTCGATCCGACTACTCTGCCTCAGGTTTGCCCTAGGACCGAGATTCACAACATCGGGCCCGACATGGTGCCTAAGTCGGTCCAACCAGGAAATGTTGCAAGTGAAGTGGGGAAGTCCAAGGAGGTTATCCAAGCAAGATTCAAGGTGCAACAATTCTTCCATATCCCTCAAAGAAGCCGAAAGATGTTGTTGAGAACAAGTTCAAGAGGTTTCTCAAACTCTTGCAAGGTTTGAACATCTCTATCCCGTTCACTGATGCATTGAGCGAGATGCCATCCTATGCCAAGTTTTTAAAGGAAATTTTGAGCAAGAATGCAAGATGAGGTCAAGACCTTGGAGTTACCCCAAAAGCTAGGAGATCCCGGTCGCTTTGCTATAACCATTGGTGTGGGGTCTCAAAACTTCCAAGCCTTATGTGACCTTGGAGCAAGCACGAGCATCATTCCTTACACCATATGGAAATCCACATCCATGGGTCTCATAGCTCCGGTCAACATGAGGTTAACGATAGCGGATGGGTCGTCCATCGAGCCAATTGGTATCGTCGAGGATTACCCCGTTTGCATTGAAGGCCACTATGTCCCGATCGACTTTGTTGTGGTGGACATGATAGAAGTGTCGGGTGAACCGATTATACTAGGGAGACCTTTCCTTGCTACAGTTGGGGCAATCATTGATGTAAAAAAGGGCCACTTGTCTCTTGACATTGGAGGAAGAGAGATTGAATTTTTCTTTAGGCCAACTTCAAAAGGGGCCGTGCATAAGGAATCTAAGATGATCAAAGTTCCTCTTGGATTGCAATGGGAAGCCGTTTCTAAGAAGTCAAGGTCAAGGGAGCTTAGGTTGAAAGCCACCCCACCACCTAGAGAAATTGAGATAGAGCGCCAAGGTCTAGCCCTCAATATGATTGAGCATGAGCAATTGGAGGAAGGGATGTCTTATTTGGAGGTGTTCAAGGCCGAGAAGGAAGAAGTCCAAGCACCACCGGAACCATCTCAAGAACTCAAGGAGCTTCCAAAAGATTTGAGGTACGCATTTCTTGGTCCCAACTCTTCTTTGCCCGTAATCATAAATGCCAACTTGAATGATGAGGAGGAGTCTAAGTTGTTAAAGGTTCTAAGAAAACATAGAGGAGCTTTAGGGTATTCACTAGAGGAACTAAAGGGAATCTCTCCCTCAATTTGCATGCATAGGATTTATATGGAGGATAACCATAAACCCACTATTGAACCACAAAGAAGACTAAATCCTAACATGAAAGAAGTGGTAAAGAGTGAAATACTTAGGATGTTGGATGCGGGAATCATCTTCCCAATTTCCGATAGCAAGTATGTGAGTCCCGTGCATGTAGTTCCTAAGAAAGGAGGTCTCACCGTTGTGCAAAATGAAAAGGGAGAGATGATACCTACGAGAACCACAACAAAATGGCGTATGTGTATTGATTACCGTAGGCTTAATAGTGGCACTCGCAAAGACCATTTTCCTCTTCCCTTCATAGACCAAGTCCTAGAAAGATTAGCACAACATAAATATTTTTGCTACCTTGACGGGTATAGCGGGTTTTGGCAAATCCCTATTCATCCCGATGATCAAGAGAAGACGACATTCACATGTACTTATGGGACTTTTGCCTATAGACGCATGCCTTTTGGTTTGTGTAATGCGCCGGCAACATTTCAAAGATGCATGATGTCCATCTTCTCCGATATGGTTGAGGATATAGTAGAAGTATTTATGGATGATTTCTCCGTCTATGGTTCCTCATTTGATGTTTGCTTAGCTAACCTAGACAAGGTTTTGACTAGATGTGAGGAGACTAGCTTGGTGCTTAATTGGGACAAATGCCACTTCATGGTGAAGGAGGGCATAGTACTAGGACACCTAGTTTCTAGTAGGGGGATAGAAGTAGATAAAGCTAAAGTTGAAATAATTGAAAAACTACCTCCTCCTTCTTGTGTTCGTGATGTTAGGAGTTTCTTAGGTCATGCGGGATTTTATAGACGGTTCATCAAGGATTTTTCTAAGATTGCAAAACCATTGTCTAACCTCTTGATGAAGCATGTGCCCTTTGAATTTTCCGAGGATTGCATGAGTTCTTTTTGTAGGTTGAGAGATGCCTTGATTTCGGCTCCAATAATGGCGGCACCCGATTGGAATCTTCCATTCGAGGTAATGTGTGATGCTAGTGATTTCGCCGTAGGGGCCGTCCTTGGGCAAAGGAAGGATGGAAAGTTGCATGCCATCTACTACGCAAGCAAAACTTTGGATGAAACTCAGTGCAATTACACAACGACGGAGAAAGAATTTCTTGCGATAGTGTTTGCATTTGAGAAATTCCGTTCATATCTTGTGGGATCAAAGGTGGTAGTCTTCACGGACCATGCGGCAATCAAATACCTCATGAAGAAGAAAGATGCAAAGCCGAGGCTTCTAAGGTGGATGCTCCTTCTCCAAGAGTTTGACCATGAGATCAAGGACAAAACCGGTGCGGAAAATGTGGTAGCTGATCATCTATCCCGTTTGCCCATTGAGTACATGTTGGAGATGGAGGATGGTTTGACTATAGATGATTCAAGGGCGGATGAAGTTCTCATGAGTGGAAAGGAGGAAAGGAAAGGTGGATCGACGAACCAAGTAAGTCGGGCCCGAGGTCCAGAACATCGGACCAAAGGTCGAGCGGGTACCAGTAAGTCGGGGCCGAGGTCTTCAGAGTCGGGCCCGAGTTACCTTTGTGTCTGCGAAGCTAGACCTGCGTCCAACCATGTCGGGATCGGTACACTTCAATGTCGGTCCGTGGAAGAAAGTAAGTTTCCTAACTCGACTTCCATTCCTTCTCATTCTCAATTGATTAATTCTTTCTCTCCCACTTGCCTTCTTTCTATTAGTGCCGTAAGACGAGGGGTTTCCCCTTGGTTTGCGGATTTTGCTAACTTTGCCGTAGGGGGAGTGATCCCACCAAATTTGTCTTATCAAGCTAGGAAGAAATTCTTACATGATGCTAGACAATATTTTTGGGATGATCTATATCTCTACAAGGAAGGGAGTGATCAAATCTATAGACGGTGTGTGCCAAGTGAAGAGGTTGAGAGCATAATTCACCATTGCCATTCCTTGCCTACGAGGGGTCACGCTAAGAGTTCCAAAACCACTTCAAAAATTCTTCAATGTGGTTATTATTGGCCAACCATGTTCAAGGATGTGCATGATTATGTGAGGAAGTGTGAGGAGTGCCAAAGAGAGGGGAACCTATCAAGGAGGAATGAGACTCCTCAAACTGGCATTCTAGAAGTTGAGTTATTTGATGTATGGGGTATCGAGTTCATGGGACCATTTCCCACATCGGGTCCTTACAAGTACATCTTGGTAGCCGTGGACTATGTCTCAAAATGGGTGGAGGCCATACCAACAAGAACCAATGATGCTAGGGTGGTGATGAAGTTCTTGAAAAGCAACATTTTTGCAAGGTTTGGTGTGCCTAGGGTTCTCATAAGTGATGGCGTACCTCATTTCATTGAGAGGTGCTTCGAGAATGTGTTGATCAAGTATGGGGTGTCTCATCGAGTTGCTACTCCTTATCATCCTCAAACAAGCGGGCAAGTCCAGGTGTCAAACCGTCAAATCAAGGCCATCTTGGAGAAGACCGTATCTCGATCAAGGAAAGATTGGGCCTCTAAGCTCGATGATGCACTTTGGGCTTATAGAACCGCCTTCAAGACACCTTTGGGAACTACACCCTTTAATCTAGTTTATGGCAAGGCATGCCATCTTCGGGTAGAGCTTGAGCACAAGGCAAAATGGGCTCTCAAGGAGATGAATTGGGATATCAACTTGGCCGGTGAGAAGAGGTTTCTAGAGCTTCATGAGTTGGGAGAATTGAGGTTGAAAGCCTATGAGAACTCCAAGTTGTACAAGGAGAAGACCAAGAAGTGGCACGATAGGAAGTTAATTCCAAATACTTATCAAACCGGTGACAAGGTTCTCCTTTTCAATTCAAGGCTTAAACTTTTCCCGGGGAAGTTAAGGACTAGGTGGAGTGGACCATTTGTGGTCCACCGTATCTATGCTCATGGTGCGGTGGACTTGGTTGATGAACGAGGACATATTTTCAAAGTGAATGGTCATCGAGTGAAGAAGTTCTATGACAAGGCCGGTCCAAGCGAAGAAGTTAGAGCCTCATGGGCTCTCGTCCTCGCCAATTGATTCTAGACATGCCATTGAAGAATAAAGAAATTGTGAGCTCTTCATACTCTTCTCTCTTGCTTTTAAGTTTTGGTTTCCTTGTTTGATGGGGACATCAAAAGTTTAAGTATGGGGTGGGGGTAAGTGTGCTCATGATTTCACTTGCTTGTGTGTGTTTGTTATTTTGAGGATATTTGGTTTTCGGTTTCAAGTTTGTGTTTGGGATGTTTGTTTCTTGGTTTGTGGTTTGATGAAAGACATGGATGATTGATTTGGTTTTGAATGGATGAGTCTTTGTTTTTGGTTCTAGAGAAATTTTTGCAAAAAAAAAAATCCATAAAAAATTGAAAAATTGAGTTGAAAACAACAAAAAGATTTTGTGTTTTGTAGTTTTTGGACTAGAAATTCCCATCTTAGATTGCCAAATGAAAGCTAATGATGATGTGAGCATGTAAATTCCTTTGCATATTTTTGGATAGTTTAGCCTCTAAAATGATGTTGCTTTTGATGTGATCATGATATCTTGCTTGTTTTATTGAACATGTGAGTTCTAGGATGAGTTCTTATGCAACTAAGTATGAGTGACCCTTGTGAGATTGATTTTTGGCCATTTTAGGGATGCTTGTTCATATTTGCATATCCCTCATGTTTCTTGTGTGATTAGCTCATGCATGCTTAGTAAAACTTGCTATTGCGGTGTTTATCTATTTTCCAAGACAGTCATGAGATTTGTCCTAGCATTGTCACATTGAGTTTGAACTTTATTCTTCTAGTCACATAAATGTTCCATATCCTACCATGAAGTGAATCCTTTGTTTGTAGCCTCGTTCTAGCCTAAGCCTTTGTTTGAAACTCCTCAAAAATATTATTCCTAGCCTTATATGACTTGAACCTTATGGGATTGGACTTTAGAAGAGAGGTTTGGATTGTATTTGAAGAGTTGAGATTCTCTTTGGTTTAAGGATAAAGAATGGTGTTATGAATCATGTGGGTAGTGCATCTTTGTTGTATAAAAAGAAAATGAAAAAAAAAGGAAAGAAAGAAAGAAAGAAAATGTTGGAAATGTAAAGTGGAATGAAGATAAAGAGCTTAAGTAAAGAAAAAGGGTCCGACCGAGTTACAAGCCACATTGGGCCCGATGTCATAAGAAAGTCGGTCCAATGTAGAATGTTTGGAAAATCCAACAAAAAGCCTAAGAGCAAAGATGAAGTGGAATGTTAAGTGAAATTTTGGGTTGAAAGGAAAAATGTTAAGTCTTTTGGGATGAGTGTGAAATTGATTGTGGAATTTTGGTGAAGTTGGTGAGAGTTTAGGTTGTTCAATCCCCATTGTAAGCACCACAAGACCAAATAATTCCCACCTTGAGAAATACCAAAAGCCCCATTACAACCCGGCCGAATGAAACCTCTTTGAGGACCTCCATTGAGCCAAGTTCGAAATTCTTTGTGTACTTTGTATTAGGCATCTCTAGGTGGAGGAATTGGTGATATTAGCTTCAATAGTAAAGTCCTTACTTGCATGATTTTTGAGCTTGAGTGTTCATTGCTAAACCCATACGCATGATGAGTGATACACATTCACATATCCCTAAAGTGAGGCTTAGTTGCATTGACTCTATTCCTTGGAACACTTAATCATGTTTGATGATGTAATCTTGCTTGAATATCAATCACTTGTGCTTAAAATGTGTTTTCATACGAGGTTTACTTGAAGATTATGTTTCGGTTTTGCTTACATTATTATTGCTTGAGGACAAGCAAGTTTAAGTATGGGGTATTTTGATGTCTCTTTATTTGGTGGTGTTTTTATATGTGATTTCCTTTGTAAATATGTTTCTTTTTCCCCTTTTCTTGTGTGTTTTGTTCCTTTTTAGCTTAGTTCACGTATTTCTATGAGATTCGGAGACTACGCGCGTTTTATGTGTTTTGTAGGTAATTTGGCATGGATCAAGGGTCGTTTTGAAGGAGGATCGGAACATGGAGCAAGGCCCGAGCTTAAGAGGGAAAGAGAAGAGCAAACCATGAAGAAGAACAAGAGAAGCCAACAAGAAGAAGGTGGAACGAGGTCCGGACCGAGTTGCAACCAACGTCGGGCCCGACTTGAAGTTTTCAACCTCGGACCGACTTGCACAGTAAGTCGGGCCCGAGGTCCTCCGTGTCGGGCCGAGTCGGTCGATTGGTGCTTGGGCTCCAAGGCACGAAATGGTGAACTTCCACTTTTGCCCCTCATCTATAAAGGCTCTTTTGTCTTCTAATTTTAAGAGGTTCCCACACTTGGCAAGGAACCAACCCTCAAGGAGATACTTGGAGAGCAAGGAGGAAGGAGAGGAGAAGGAGAAGAGAGAGAATCGGCCATAGAGAGGAAGATTTGATAGGTTTGGTTGATAGATTAGCTTTGCTTTGTTTTGATCTTGTGGATTTGGAAACCTTGGATTGGAATTTGTGGATTGCTTTTGATTTTGAATGAAACTTTGCTTTGGTTTGAGATTGATGATATTGATTGCTTTGCTTTTTGATTTGTTTGCTTTCCTTGTTTGCCATATGGAGTAGATCTCCTTGATCTTGGGTTATGGGGGAAAACTCTAGCTAGGTTTGGGCTAGAAACCCCATATGGAGTAGATCTCCTTGATTTGTTTGCTTTCCTTGTTTGCTTTTTGATTTGTTTGCTTTCCTTGCTTGATCTAAGGAACCCACTCTACATAGAGCTACAATTCCTTGCGAAAGTAAGGAATCAAGGCTTGTGATTGGCAAAGTAGCGAAAGTGAACATGTGTCAATCTCAAGACCTTGCTTCGAAGGGGATTTCCCAAAGGATCGATGTGTAGAAGTGGTTGGAATGAGGGCGAAAGCACTCGATCCTACTCCGATCATCACTTAGTGCTTGAATTGGGGTGGAAAAGCCTTAATCTACTAGAGAAGGAACCCAAAAGCCCAAGATCTACTTTCAATCTTTGAAGTTCGACAAACCCAGCTACCTCGGGCCCGACTTGCCCTACGTCGGTCCTGACTTCCTCTTGTCGCCAACATCGGGCCCGACGTGACACTTGTGTCGGTCCCGACTGTTCTCTTTGTTTTCCTTTGTTTTAAGTTCTCCTTTCTAGCTTTCTAGTGTCTAGGCACCTCAATCGAGTAGATTTCCCGAGTGTTTGACACCCACCATGTGCTACAACGGGGTCGGGTTATAAATTGTATCTCTAGACCCTCGCATTCCCGAGCGATCAGGAGGCCAAAGGGCTCAACCAACAAGGCCAAAAAGAAAATTATGGTAGATACGAATCCACAAGTTCAAAATAAAGAAGTGGTTTGGTTCGGTGTGAACTTTGGTGTTGAAAATGTTAACCCTTTCATGTTTCCTTACATTGTGAGAGCTAGGGATGTAGCGGCGGATGGTCATTGTGGTTATAGATCCTTTGCAGAGGTATTGGGATATGGAGAGGGACAATACCATAGAGTTCGAAAGGATCTATCTGCTGAATTGAATCGGAACAGAGTCATATATGAGCGTGTAGGGAACATGCCAACTATCGATGAGCTTTTGCAGAGTATTTCGTATGTGGACAGCCCGTGCATGCGACCATATTGGCTCGAGATGCCCATTGGTGGTTTGATATTTGCCATATTACACCAGGTTGCTCTTGTGATGTTGTCATGGAATGGATCACACACATGCTTACCTATGATGGGTGTAGGGGGCCCTCCGAAAAAGATTTATGCCATAGCTCTTGTGGGACAAAAAAATCACTTCATACCAGTAAGTATATTTAATGATGACTTAATTATGATTACTTGAAGTGTAATTGTTGTTATTTATGGTTACATATTGTTTTTTGTAGGTGTGGTTGAAGGATGACGCGCCGCTTCCTCCTTCTCCGAGAGATTGGACAATGAATCATGACCCTAGTGTGAAGGGGTGGGACCCTCCGTTTACACAACGGATGGAAACATGGCGCAAACTTCGTGTTTCTAATGGTTTAAGCCCAAATGTAGCATGTTAGAGTTATTAATGTTGGATACATATTGTTATGAATGTTTTGATGGTATGCATTGTAGACACTTATTTTTACATGGAACTAAAGTCAAACAAGTTTCATCTTACGTTTAGTGAATTGTTGTAGCTTCGAAAAAACATAGAATTGAGAATTTGACAAGTTCACAAATAACATGAATTTGACAAGTTCACAAGGGAAACAAGAATTTACACGTCCAGTGAAAGTAGACACTAACAGTTTGTATCACCTTGGGCTTATTAGGTTTGATGTCATTTATTTTGTATCAACACTGACTTGTGTGCATATATGAAAATGCATCCTTTGGTGAGCAATGGATTTTCATACATATGGACCATTTACTTGACTTACATGGCAAACTTATAGAAACCGTGCTTACCTGCTTGATATTCATTCACCCTTGTGCTGAAAAAGGGCATTTTTTTCCCATGTATGCAAAGCAAAGCTCCTTAGGCACTAGTATTTGGTATCTGTTTTATTTATTATCCCCTTTGTTTAACTGTATTATGTAAAACTTGGATCATTTAGGCTCAATATATATGATATAGTTATGCTACAAGATATGGTTCAACTATGAACCAAAGATTGAATGTTATCACCCTCCCATCTTCTCGATCCAACCAAGAAAAGACCCCCTTGTAAGAAATTTGAAGATCAATATTCCTTTGAAAATGCTACACAATACTTTACAAACTTCATAATGGAAACCAAAGACCATTTCTACATAGCAATGTTTTGGCTTACAAGACTGGAACAACTACAAATGTAAGACTAGGCTCCCTTGTTCCCTTAATAAATTCATGTACGATGATAGTATTAGGTTAGAACAATCAAGTTCTCCTTCAAATACATGATGCATAACAACCCTTTACCGCCCAAAATCAGCTGACTTACCTGCACCACCCAAAAATCATGACATACACAACAGCCATACTCAAACAAGATGCAAAAGCCTTTTTCTGATGATTATGGCGCTTCATGAGGCACAAATGAACGCTTCATGATGTGTATCTTTGCGCATCATTATGCGCAAAAATCTATGACAAAAAAGGGTGGCTTTCGCTCGTCCCCCGTTTCGAACCGTAGACTAATTCATCAAACGCGTGTACCTGGACCAAGTGTGCCGCATTGGCTATCAATATATATAGACAATGATTTTTATTTGAACTAATGCATTTTCGACTCGGTTTGGTCGGGAATTATAATAAACATTCCGGTTCACCTATTTTTAGGGTTCGAAAAATAAAATTATCACCGGTTCCTAACATATTGTAATTTAAATAATTTTCTAGGTATATAGTATATGATTTTATGTATATTTGAATATGTGAACCCTTTGTATTCATATTAAACCTTTTATATAATCGAACCGGCCTCAAATTAAACTGGAAAAATAAAAAAGGTACCGGTTCTTGAAATTTCATTTTATATGGGTTAGTAACATAATTTTTGGTAAGGTTACGTTTAATTTTTAGGGTTTAGGGTTTAGGGTTTAGGGTACAGTAATGGTAGGGTTTAGGGTTTAAGATCCTTTTAAACACTAAACAGTCATCGTTACAAGTATTTTATTAGGTTTAGGGTTTAGGGTTTCTAGGGTTTTGGGATAGGGTTAATGATATGGTACTTCATTACATAACTACTAATCCCTAAAATTCTAACGAATAACCCGTCATCCTTTCAAGTACTTCATAATGTATGATAAGGTTATGTTTTATTGTTTATTTAGGGTTTAGGGTCTAGGGTAGGGTTAGAGTAGGGTTAGGATTTAGGGTATGGTTCAGGTCAATATATTTTGGGTGTAGGGTTTAGGGTTTATATGATTGGTATTAGGGTGGTTTAGGGTTAATTGTTAAGTAATTTGGTCACATGATTTATTTTTATCATCAACCCTAAACAATAAACCCTAAACTCTACACACTAAACCTTAACCCATTAGAAAAGATCCTACATCACAAGCATCATCCATTTAACATATTAATCCTCACATTTATACAACATATTCATACACCCAATAAATAACAAGTAAGCCTAATTCATACAGTAACAAAATGCAAACAAAACATTAAATGTAACATTCATTAACCCTAACTAATAATCGCAATTGTAATTTGAAGTTAAAGATCAAAAGGTCACACTAACCCTACCATTTAAATAAGATCAAAATGGAAACAAAATATTCTCATTTAACACTAATTTCCATGTAGAGACCCTAACCCTATACCCTAAACCTAACAATAAAATTAACCCTATTTCTACGCGTCGTGAAGCGCTATGCTTCATTAAGCATAGCGCTTCATGAAGCGGTGAAATTTGCAAGCCAAACCCCCGGGGGTAATCTGGGCCAATAAACAAGAAACGCTCCATGAAAAGTAACGCTTTATTAAGCGTAAATTTGCACTTCATGAAGCGCAAAATCTAGAACAAAAATAACCGCCACGCTGTCATATCTCCATCCATATCTTATTACGCAGGATATGGAAGTTGTGAGATTCGATCCACGATTAATTTCGGAAAACTAATTATATGGAGGGAAAATATAGCGCCAATGTTGAACTCCCTCTCTATTTATGCCTCAACCACATTAACTCTTCTTTCATTATCAACACATTCAAAGGCGTTAAAAAACACAGCAACCATGGTTTCAAGGGAGCATTCGAGGGCTTTTCTAGAGGTTCACCTATTTAGGCGCGAACTCATGCAAAGCAATGAAATTGGGATCAAGAAGGTTGGGAGGCATCTTGGTCGCTTAGGTTATTTCAAGACGCTAGAGAGAATTTTTGCTGAGGAGATGAATGGAAATCCGACTCAACCTGATTTTCGCTTAGTCAGGAGGGAGCCTATGGAGAACGAAGATGAAGGTGCTAGCGAGAAAAATCCAATTATAATTGAATAGATCGTTGTTAGTTTTAGGGTGTTTATGTTATTTTACAATAGTGTTGATGTTATTTTAGCAGCCCTTGTTTAGGTTTTTTTTACGCGTTATCAAGACTAGTATGTTTATGTTATTGGCCTTACTAATATAGTGAACTTCCATTTGTTTTCATTCGTCATGAAGCGCTATGTTATTGTCCTCCTGTTAGCAACATGATTCCTCTTTTTCAGTCGGTTCAATGAGTTCAGTGAAACCATGATCTTTTCTTATGCATATAGTGAACCAGTACACAACAAAAATCCATATAGGGATCGACTTATCAAACTAAGAGCCGAACTATGTGAATCTAGATTAGACTGATCAGTGCTTCAGGCCGAACTATGTGAATCTAGATCAGACTGATCAGTGCTTCAGGCCCAGCTACACAAGCCTCTAAAATTTACAATAAAGAGTTTTGTTCTGGTCAATAATCTTTAATGTCTGAAGTTCTTCTTTATTTGGCTCATGAGAGCTGGAGATAGCAATATCTGATGTTGTAACAGTGACTAGTTCTTCTTTATTTGGCTCATGAGAGTTGGCTGAATCTTGCATAGACATAATGAATGATTACTAATGGTCAGATTGATGAAAACAAATACAATGACTTGATTAGTTCAGCTTTGAATTTTCAATCTATTTTCACAACAAAAATCAATTTTTGGAAACATCTATGAAAATTAAGGTGACTCCTATAATCTAACATATGTTGAAAAAGGAAGAATGCTTCAAAACTAAACAATGCAAGCTCAATGTTATACCAAACAAGACCCAAGGAGGTAGTTAAAAATTGTTATTGTACTATCAAAAGACAGACAGAAAATACCTTGTCATTGTCTTTCTCAAACTCAGTATGCATAGCATGACTCTCAAGAGATGCTATAGAGTCCCTTAAAGTTGCCAAAGCTTGGATATTTCCAGCCAATTGAGTATTCATGTGACTATTTTCACCTTCCAATGACTCAACTCTTTCCTTCAACATCGCAACCTCCAAACCCTTTGCTTACTTGTGCTTGTATTCAATGGTGCAGAAACTATACAAAAATATAATTTTTAAGCAGTCCCACAAAACAGAAGTGAGATTTTGTATTCAATGTACATCACTTTCCTTTAAGAACTGTATGATGTGTCTCAAACATTGCACATACAAAATTTGAAGCCATATCTTCTCGTGTCTCCTTTGAGTCACCCACATACCTGCTTTACTACTTTGAAGCCATACAAAATTTGCATAATTTTTAAAGGCATACAAAATTTGCATACTTTATGATAATACCCTTCAAGAGCACTCTTATTTTTCTTATGCCTATCTTACATATATAATGAATCTAGACTAAAGCACAAGCATTATTAAAGGGGGCAACAGTGGATTATGTTGAGGAGCTCATTCGATATGCATTTCAGGTGATAAAATTTCCCCTAGATTATCAAGCTACAGTTATATATGACCTGTTTTCACAATGCAATTGAATGTAGACTAAAGCACAATCATTATTAAAGGCATAAAAACTGATAAATGGCATCATACATAGCAGTACTAACTTGAAATGAGTCATTTCTTTCAGCTTCAAGTCAGAGACTTAGACGAATAATAGGATAAACTCCACTAATAAAACTGGTGTGATGTAAGCAGGTTTTCTGTAGAAAACCCAAGTTAGCATAAATTCCACTAATAAACACTAACTGATGCTTAGTGTTTATTAGCAGGATCCAAAAGTCATTGAAATTGCGGAAAAAAAAATATTAGCAGGATCACTTCTGAATTCTGATTGCTAAAGCAGAAAAGAGCATAAATTAGTCATTGAATCTCATGTTCTGGATATAGATTATTTCATATCTGTTATTCATGCCAGATACACCCAAAAGCATCATATCAGGCAGCATATAATTTTTGCACCTAAACCATACCTATTTGTGAGGATGAGAGCCTTTGAAAGGAGAATGCGAAATTGTGTAACAACAAGAGAAACCACCTAGGAGTAAATAACATTAATGAGCTACATATATATTGTAGAATATAAAGTCGAAGAAAAGCAAGTTTATAAAACCACTTGTACCTGATTCATGGCAACATAAGCACTTCCTTTGCTTACATACACTTTGCAACCAACAACAAGTTCTGGTACTTCTTCAAAGGGTACCTTCGTTCAGACATACAACAGCAAGCTCCATAATCAGTGAGTACTAGACATGACTTGAAAGTAATAACAACAAGAGTACATAAAAGCAAAAACATCATTACTTATTACAGGCCCCACCCATAAGTAGAATAAGTTGCAGATTTGCTCCTTTTGGAAATCATACAACAAATGATAGATGTTTTACTAACCTTGTAGAATAAGTTGTCACCTGAATAGCAAAAAATAATGAAATAGTGCATCAACAAAACCAGGAAACTAAAAAGAGAGTGCATTTGTGATGATAACTACAAGGGTACAGATTGCTCGACATAAGTGATAAGAATGAAGCTCAAATAATGATTATTTTATAAAATGAGTTTTTCATATATACAACACCAGAAGTTCACCTAAAATAGATTATTCATGAGTAGTTGTATAATCAATCATTTGCAGTCTTCATCATGCTTAAAATTCGAAGAACAAGGTTCTCTTGGACACAAGAAGTAAATATTACATTCACACTTGGATGAAAAATTGTTTATCAGTGACCAATGGAAGTAGCTGTTTCAATTTAATGAGAGAAGAGCAACAAAAGGTGAAATCGGTGTTGCATAACAAGCATGGATTTTTTTCCTCAAGAAAAGGTTAGGGGTAGTAGGGGTATCTTATTCTCAGGACAAGGACAACTTTTAGACCTCTTTGTGATTTACACAAGGGCTTACTCAAAAGCTGGAAGATAGATGGAATATGTTTCTTAACATTGGATATAGGTTGTCCAAGAGAGCGTGCAATCAAACATAAACCTCTTTGAGATTTACACTGTCTTCCTGAATTCCTTGCTTTTCCTGCACACACACACACAATTCACTACTGGACAGTGCAATCAAACATAAACCTTTTTTTAAGTTCACCCATCTGATTAATCTTCACCAATGATAATAAGAAATTCCTAAACATGAAAAAAAGGTTGAAAGTGTTCAATCCCATTTTCCACATGCAAAAGCAAAATGGAATTCTATAAAAGCCAAGTTTCTAGCTTAACGGCAAATTCAGAGAATCATAAACAAAAAGCCAAGCACACATATAATTTCCGTGACCATATCAGGTTTCTCTACACAAAACATGAGACCTGAACAATTCATGCACATGGCATGACTACTGAATTAGTTACACAAACTGATAATACTAAGCAAAAGTTAATATCCCTGAAAAAACTGCAAGTTGTAACCCAACTAGTTATAGACGAAAATTCATGCGCAAATAATGTCAAGGAATCTTAATAATCTACGACTCCCCGTCCCCCGTGCCGTCAACTCCATCACCGTCCCTAGCCTCTGTAATATCTGAGTTCTGTTTCTCCTTCTAAGTCGGAAAAACAAATTTCTTAGTTTCCAAAAAAATCATGTTTCTTGACCCGCAAGTAACCTCTGGTGTGAGTTTTAACTCGTTACAATCCTTTATATATATAATAACACTCCGTTAGTCATACCTATAATTAATCATATCCTTAACTAACTAATCCTAATTAGTTACAAAATACGTATCGTTATCTCGTATGTATATTTATCCACACCAACAAAAAAAAAGAAGAAAGAAGTGATGTGATCGAGGAGTGGGAGGGCCTGCCTCCGCACTGTGGTTTGGAATACGAGAATGAGAATGAGTTATGTTGCTTTAATTGTTCGATTGTGTGTATTTGTGTTTGGCTTATGTGTGACTAACCGTCTAATTTAGGTATTGGCCTTTAGAGTTATGGTTGCGATTGTGGATTCTGGTTGCTGACTATAGAAAACTATTTTTAAACGTCTTATAATTTCCGCATATTATCTAGCTTGGTAGATTAGTAGCTGACCCTTCGGGGATTATTTTTCCATTTATAGGTATGTCACAGGAAACCGTGCAGGAGCCTTGGCTGAATGGTGGAGTGGATCGTTGACGCACGTGTCATTAGTTTGGGTTTTCGGGTGTACTTCGGGAGAATTTAATATGATTATTAGTTCTTTTGCATTATTTCTAATTGTAATGTTTTTAGTGTTGTTTGGGAAATTTTGAGGAAAGTTCGGGAAGGGTTATTTGGTAATTTTATTTATGCATTTGGGCATTCAAACATGTTTTATATTCAGTTTTATAAATCTGAAAGTTGGATGTTTTACTTCTTTTCTCGTCGTGCCCGCGTTGTAAGATCCTAAAGTGTTGTTGTCAACCCACCTAAGTAGTACCTGGTAAGGTCTACTACCACGTAGTTGTCAACCTAATTAAATAGTACCTCGTAAGGTCTATTTCTTAGTAGCGCCCCGTCGGAAGTCGGGGTGTTACAGCCTCAGTGTCGTCATCTCCAACATCATCCCTAGCTTCGGTGCCCTCACCTCTAGCACCCCCTGTACTACTACCCTCCCCAGCACGACGAACTCCGCTGCCTTCTCCGGAACAGTACTGAGAATCCCTGAACGGCCTACTCACGGGTGGAGGTAGGGGCGGAACACCATCCGCTAAAATGCTCAACATCTCCTCCAAGTACGCCCTAGCCACATGATCCGTGGGCATTCCCTGTAAAGCCTCTAGTGCTTATCCAACTGCTTGTTGCGCCCGCTGCACAATTTATTTAACTCATTAAATACAACACCAGTACAAACGAATATAATTGCATACAAAACTTTGTATTACAAATTAACATACCACAATAACGTCCACCATAACTGCGGGATGGGCAATAGGGTCCCGAGGACGGTTCTGACGGTCTGATCTAGGATCTAGATATGGATGTGTCACCCCGTCGAACCAGTCAAGATACACAAGGTCCGCCTGCCAAGGATACCGAGCCATGACATGCTGCTCGAGGTCAATCAGGTGGTCATACCGCTCATTCCAATACAAGTCTTGGCTCCGGAACACAAGACTGTAGGTGTTCATCTCCCTTGTACGCGAGACTACACGCAACTCAATTGGATCTGGGGGAGTCGCCTGCACACGATAGTACTGGCGCATACACCTCTCGGGCTGGTATGGCTCATAAATATCGAAGCAATGCAGAACTCCTCGATACCTAGAAATCCGATATTCTGTCTCAAAATCCAGGTCTCGGTTCCAAGGCGTCCAACAAACCTGCAAGTCCACGGGAGAAATAATTTGCATTACAACTCAATAGGAATCAATATGTCAAACTATTAACACTTTTACCTCATCAGCAAGAATCTTGTCCATAAACCTTCGAATATCCTCCAAGCGCTTCGGCTTCTTCGGCCCTGATCGGTGGTCATTCCTATCTCGGGCACCCGCTCGGTCATCCATCAGAGCGTTTACATTCAACATTGAATGCCCACGAAAATGTCTAAAGTACTCCCATATCCAAGCCTATAAAATTAAATGAAAATGAGTACCGAAATAACGAAAATTGTTCATCAACCAAAAACAAATCACAATACTATTATACCTTCAAAATGAGAATGCATCCTCCTAATCCCACTGACCCCTGGCGAGATGCAATGCCCAAATGGCGGTATAAGCACGACAATGCCGCAACACCCCATGCGAATCTACTGGTAACCCCATGATCCATCAAACATTGTAAATATATCGTCCTCGCCTTGTTGGTGCTCTTGTCACAGAACAAAGTCTGGCTAAGCAACCACAACAATCATCTGAAGTATGATAGCCTGGAGATCCTTAGTTGGTATGGAGGTCTTATATTTGCGGTACTGCTGAGGAGTGAGCCCTATAATCTCCATCACACGAGTCTGGAAATCCCCAGCCCTCTCAATCTGTCTTACCACAGGGTCTCCATCAATCTGTATCCCCAATATCTGATGGACATCGTGGAGGGTGATCGTGATCTCGCCCCATGGGAAGTGGAAGCTGTTGGTCTCAAGATGCCAATGCTCCACAAAAGCAGTAATGATCGCGTGATCAGATCCTCCGTATGTCAAGGTCGCTAGCCGTCCCAGACCGGTCTGTTGTACAATACTCCACCACGTACCCGGCTCCTCAATCATATGCGGCTCAATAGCCGTCCACTCTACCGGCCGTGAGTGAGCCCTAATGACATTGCGCCACTGAAACAGAAAATTCAAATTCTCAATAACGCTATTCAATCATATGAAATATTAACCTCAAATAAACCGGTATAAAAGACACTTACCAAACTATCCTCTATAACGACGCCCTCCCGGCCCTCCAACGACGCAAGTGTCCACCTCCATATCGACTCTGCTACATGAGTCGGGTACGACCGAAGGAGGTCTGGTACTCGCGGCCCTCTAGGCTGCCACATCTCCTCAGCCGGAGCAAGAGCGGCCGGAACCTCCTCTATTGGGGGCGGTACATGCTGGACCATAGGAACCAGGTCCGTCCTCAGATCAGATGGCGGTGGCGATGTCGGAATACTGGTAGCGCGAGGAGGAGCTGCACTATCGGTAGCACGAGGAGATGGCATAGTAAAATCAATATCCCTCAGTATCTCCTCATCATCGTGCATATTAGTATCTAAAACAGCCGGCTCTGTTAATGCAGGGTCGATCTCATGGACAACGTCATCGGTTTGAGAAACCATCTGAACCCGAGGGGTTGTATCAACATCCCTTATAATATCCTCAATCGTGCCCAATGGAGACTGTGAAACACACAGAGGGGTAAGCGTCTGCTCATCTGTAGGGTCAACAACATCGATCGTCGGAATCTGATCTGTCTACGGTGTCATATCGACATCCATAGGGCGGATGCCCCTATATCATGACATGTTTGCATATCCCCAATATGTTGCCCTGTCTCCTCGCGCTGCAACTCTGAAATCAATGTATCTACTATGGGCCCCGTCCTAGCCTTCTTCGGACGAGGCTCGACCTGAGCACCCTGCTCCGCTAATATGCCCCGTGACCTCGCATGTCTTGTGTTCTTCTTTTTCGGCTGAGGAGGAGGCATCGAGACGGGAGTAGAAAAAGAAGCGCATCTCTCCTGAAACGCTTGTTGAAATTGTTTCTTTCATTATATTTCGCTAATCAATCATCAATATTTTTACCTTACAATTTCATATTCAACTTTGCATTCCCATGGTTTCAAAAATATGGATCTTAATTTGATCATAACATAATTTCATAAATATGTTCTCTCTTCAAAACATTATATTTGACGATTTATTTTTTTCAAATTTCACTTCTAAAACTAAACTACTATCCATATTCTTATCTAAATGTATATTTCACATGTGACCATTCGTATTCTAAAACTAAAATATATCTTGAACCATAAACCATCAACATAAACGTATTATAATTCGATACAATAATATCTGTATTGTGTAAATAGATATAAATCTTATAATTCTCAAAATGATATTACGTACCGATAGACCCGTCTTAGACCACCAATCTTTTCCGAAGTCTTTTCCCGTGTCAATCGGAGTGGATTTCGCGCTCAAATCACCAACCACAACACTAGACGGTGGGATGACAGGACCAACCTGCGCTCTACCGCCATCCGGCTGCACTCGTACATCCGAACCTCCACCACCCTCCGAATCCGCACCAGATCCATGAATATCCGACTGTCCACCACCACCAACACGAGCTCCAACGTCTCCCTCATTACCACCAACATCTCCACCTACACCACCAACGTCTCCATCGTCATCTATAAAAACATTTACACATCACATTAAACATAAACAATGTTTCAAACAATATCTCAGTAACAAATGCTAAATACTAATAGGTATATTACATGGTATTTAGAAATTTTGCTGAAGCTGATAGCAAAGCTTTTATTATTAGTTTTTCAGATTCATCAATACATATGTTAGCTCAACAAAGAGTCAAAATGATGATGCATATTACACTCAACAACATTAGTTACAATATGAGAAAATTTTGATTTGAATGTAGTTCTTTGCTCCATTCAACTTCATTCATATACTGTAAATTCTGATTTGAAACTCAAAAAAAACTCTTCTAGACACAATAAAACTTGGATGCTAATTCCTGCATATTCTAATCTGGTAGGTAAATTTTTCTTGTGCTATCGGTTTCACCCCTTTGACATGATTTACCTTATTATTGCCATAATAATATTGGGGCTCAACAGTTTCACCTACATTGCTTTAGTGATAAACTGATAATTATGGTATTTGACCTATTACAATGGATTCAGAAGGCTGAATCCAGAGTACATCAGTGAAATGCCAGTTTGGTTATTTTCATATGTTCATCAGTTACCATGATTTTTTTGAAAAGATGTTGCTAATATATAAGGATATGGCCATGCATCTTACACAGGAGCTTTAAAAACTAAACTACTGTTGTTTATTTGTCAGATTCATCCATAATTAATAAAATTAGAACAATATTGACAAAGATTTTTTTTTGATTCTTACAAAGGCTTTATAGCAGGCAAACATACTTATAAACAGACACTTGTCCTGAAGTACAGAGCACAGTAAGCACATAATGCACATTCGTGCTCTACATTCTACCTCTGGATTACCCTTTTAATCTTTAGCTCAATTGAATGCATTGATTCTAGTATTTCTAACTGCAATGGGTATGGACAAGTAGAGCAAAAATGTATGGAGGAAGAAGAGAGAGCTGATGAGCTAATGGTATCTCAAAAACATATCCAACAATTCTTAGTTGTTGTTCAATTTCACTCAGCATTCCATATATTCCGTCCTTTTGAGGATGTGAAGTGTCATCAGCAACAAACTCATACAATACGCCTTTCAGCTCAATCATGTTGCACCCAGGTGTAATTTGAATCCCATTATCCTCCATGTACTTCCTCACCTCATTCACTTTCTCCAAATTACCAACTAAAGAATAAATGTTCAGCAACAAAACAAAATCCCCTGCTTCTTGGGCTTTTACTTCTACCAACCGATCAACCACAACCTCTCGAAGTGAAGCATTCTTATAAAGCCTACAAGAGCCTAAAAGTGTTCGCCAAATCAAAGCATCTGGCTTGATCTTCATTGAGATTATGAGATCATAAGCCTGATTCAGTAAACCAGCTCTGCCTAAAAGCTCAACCATGCACCCATAGTGATGAATGTTGGGAGTTATACCAAATTCTTCCTTCATTTGATCGAAGAACTGAATCCCTTCATCTTACAATCCACAACGGCTACAAGCTGACAGAACTGCTATTAAGGTGTGAGCATCAAGGGCAATGGGAACACTAAGCATCTTCCAGAAAACATCAATGGCTTCTTGTCCATACCCATTGATTGCTAATCCATATATGATAGCAGTCCAGGAAACTATAATCATTTTAGTGTCCAAGTAGAACAAAAATCAGATTTCAAATTCTATGTACTAATCTAAATTTCTTCTTGGGTATTCAGTTACATAATTACTGTTAGGAGTACAACAGACTTGAAAACTGAGTTTGACATTGTTCGATTGTCAGAGCACTTCACAACTACTCTTGACAAAAACAACTTGAAGAAAGAGATTTTTAGGCATTTAAATTGTTTTTTCCTAAACCTTACTATGCTTAATGTCTATTTTTAGGCATTTAAATTGCATTAAGCTATTGTACAGAAGTGTTCATCTTTAAATACTGACTCATATGCAGGTTATTATTCTACAAGAACAGCTTCAACAAAGAGATTCTGAAATTCAAAGGCTTAAATTGAGTTGCAGAATTGTATGGAGGAAGAAGAGAGAGCTGATGAGCTAGATTCAACTAAAGACCATTAAAGGAGACTCAACCTGCTAAAGGATTAGTACTAGTAGAAGAAGAAGCTTAAAAACTTAATCTTCCCTTTTTTATTACATGTAAATAATATAACCCCATTACCCATTTCCCAAACCAACCCACGTTTACTTATCCAAAACAATTGTTCTTGAACCTAGGTGTCGCACTTTCATTCAGTGAACATTAGGGCTTTACATGCTAAAAGTAGTTGTGGAGGTGAGCATTACAAATCCAAGGAGGCTATAAAGATGCAACTGACAGTTTTATGCATAGTTACATGCTATGGAAGACATGAAATTCACCTACATTGCTGCAACTGACAGTTTTATGGCAATTGATATGAACCAGGCAAGCAGTCTTTCTTAACTATTCGGCTGCAGTGCACAGATCACAGTGGCTATATAATGCGCAATCTCTTGGAAGAATTCAATGAAGATCACGGTGCACTACCACCCACAATTCTAAGTTGTGGTGTCTCAACAGGTCCTCTAAAACTTCTCAATTCTAAGTTGTAAAAGTAATATTCATTTCAAAGTGCTAAAAAACTTCATGTTTCTTCATTATTGTGGAAGGAATTGGTGCTGCTTTGAATGTGGCAAAGCCAAAACCGGGTTCTACTATTGCTATTTTTGGTCTTGGAGCAGTTTTATGCACAATGTTAATTTCCAACTATTTATTGGATTTAACTTATGTATTTCAAATCAAGCACTGAGCGCCATTGCAGAACGAGCCAACCACAATCAACTACATTCTATCACTCGAATTGATCAACATGCAAAATTGAACCATCCAATTTCAAGTTTAGTGTTTAGGGTATACTTACTTGACTGCGCCGCCTCCACCATATTAACGCCCTCGGCGTCAATTTGTTGAGCAGAATTTTTGTTTTTTTCAGGCGATGACACTGAAGGAGAACCGCCAATAACCTTTTCACCACCTTCTTCGGCCATTTTTAAAGAGGTTAACGATATAGTTATCGGAATTGGGGATTATCGGCGGCGATTCACTCTCCGGTTACCAACACAGAATACGGAGGAAGGGGATAAAAGTACTTTGTTGCTACGTGTTGGGAGTTTTTACGCTTCCTAAAGCGTTACTACTCGTGAAGATATACGCTTTATAAAGCGATAGATTTCCACCGGATCACGTATTCTTTTTAGGGTACCCGTTTGCGTAGCTCCTCATAAAGAGTTACTTATCATGATGCGCAATCTTTATTGTGCACCCGGAAAAAAAATTGTGTGTATAAAGATTTGCCGAATTAGATTTAAGAGCCCATCCACCGGCATCAACAAGAATGAATTGGTTACCATGGTTGAGTTCCTTAGATTTGTCCGACCAATTTGCAATGCTAGGGATGTCCAATTATAGTTTAATGTCAAGCTTGATCTCTTGAAACTAGAGCATGCAAAGCAATTCTTCAACACCAAGGTCCATGTTCAGAGCCAGATGTTGCTCACTGTGATTGACCAAGAGTTATCATATAATGTTGTTGGGTAAAGCATGGTTGAAAAATGGGGTTGATGTTCACCATTCTACATCCTGCCCTATACAAGTTGAATTTCATGAAATAAAGAGCTAACATTGAAGTGACAAAGCAAGTGGTGATATCCTTTTCACTTCACCCATATCAAGGTACTTCCCTTTGTGATGTTGTTCCCATCCGATACATTCGATTAATTTTGGGACAACCATGGACGCAAGCTGCATCGATTAAGTTCTAGTCAAAAACTATGAGCTACGCCATGATTTATGGACATAGGATGCTGCACTTATTGCCCATTGGTGAAGATGAGGTAATACAAGATAAGTTTTAAATGAACAAGAAGAGAAGCACCGTGGTGTTTGAGCCATAATTGAAGTCCTCACTAGACGACATAGTTGAGCCCCCTTGCTTAACTACATCCTAGCTCAATCTTGAGCCAATTCATGACAATAAGACGCATGTTCAAGATGAAACGAATTTGTGTGCAGTTAAGCTAAATGAGGGTTCATTTATTGACCTTTTAATGAGCATTCAAAGAAGGAGAGGCTGATCTAGAGGCCCTAGTGGGCCGCCTAATTGAGTTTTCTTGTGTCTACTTCAAAGGTCGAAATTAACATCATTGCCTAACAGACCCTTGATTTCAGATCGCAAACCAAAGAGCTTCCACCAACCAAAATGCTTAGCTTCCTCATGTTTGATATGTCTCATGAACGGAACCTAATCAAAGACTTTTTTCTTGTTTATGATTATGAGAGATCAAAGACAAAGTATTCTTTCTTTTATCATTGTTCTTTTTCCCAATACATGTCTTCTAGGATGGATATGGTTCACGTTGTTATATTTTTTCCGAAGTATGCTCGTTCTTCTTGTTATCTTATCGTTCAGTATACCCGTAAGAATAAAAAGAAAGGTGGCATAACCTGTGCCTACTTTCTTGCATATCATGTTATGTTTGGATAGTTTATTCTTATCGTTTCATACTTATTTGAAAGATTTCACTTTCTTCCTTAATATTCTTGTCATGCTTCTTATCTTGTCAATCTTTGTGTCATGATCTTTATCTCTTGTACAAGCCATATTGAATTTGTCTTCTTCCATTTCTCCTATATAAGGTTGCACCATCTTCATTCGTGGGGAGTTATCCACTTTTATTTCTTTCTTCTTTCTCCATATCTTTGTATGTTAAGATTTGTTGAAGTTTCAAAGTGATTTGATCCATTTCCAAGTGATTACGTTGAAAGGATACTTGTTATTGCAAACCAAATTTGTTTTACAATCAGATATACTAGTGTGTTGGGGTTGTTCTTCTTCTACTGGTTGTAGAAATTCATCTTTGAGGTAAGTTGCTTAGACATACTTAGCTATCAATTCTAAAGTGTGCTAGACGTGTATGTGTATAGCCTTACTTTGGGATTTGTTCCCATATTCTATTATACATATAGGTATGAATAAATTGATGTTTGAATTTATATATGATTCTATTATACATATATGTATGAATAAATTAATGTTTGAATTTATATGTGTATGTTAATAATATAAGTATTTTATTTGTCTTCTAAAATTTGGCATATACTGGTACGATTATGATCACATGATAGTCGAAAAGGTGGAGACATCCCAAGCTTAGTTCTATGGCTAGAAGAGCCCCTTCAAAATTATATAGAAAATGTTTTAGTAAGTGCTCTAGTAGAGGCTTGATCAGGAGTAAGAAGCTGAATGGTGATGATGTTGGATGGACTTGTTTGCCACACCTTGTAAAGGCCGGAGGACGCCCCAATTGCTATGTAAATGATGTTAGTATATAAGAGTTCATTTGGATTATTGTGTTTTGGATTATTGCTTGACTGGGATTGTGGTGAATTTTTATGCGTGCTTGGTTATGGGTGTTTTATGATTTTGTGTTGAGGTATGTGTTCTTATGCGTATTTATGATATGCTATATGTATTATTATACTTACATTGTACATTTTATTAAATTGGTTTTGTGTATGCATTTTATATTTACCTGTTTAATTTATATTAGGGTTGTTACTTAATCTATCGGGGTGTTGTTATTTTTAGGTCACAATATAGGTCAAATGATGACAAAGGGAAAACTTCTTGGATGATGGCGGGCCAGCCCTATAACACCCCATAATTACTGGGAGGTACTACTGCCAATAACCCCGGATTTACCCGGTCCGGGATTACTCAAGCCTTTAGAAGCTCATTCAAGCAACTTAAAATACAAATATCACACCATATTTACAAGGTTATCATAAGCCACGTCGGAAACATAATAGACAATGTTTTATAATTAGTACCTGATTAATACAAAAAGAGGTACAAGCAACTCCAAGATAAAGATTGAATTTGTACGTGGGCTACTAAGTGAAAAATAAACCAAAGTATTTAAAATGCAATTTGCTTGTTTCTTTTGGGCCGATAAGCCTTCTCCCTTAGTTGAATGAGTCATGGAGACCATCGCCTTCTTCCATTGAGATCAACCCATTATTTTTTTCTCCCACTTGAGACCACAAAAATGACATTACCTCGGTTTTCTTCCCCATTTCCCCATCTTTGGTTGCAGGTATCGATCAAAGGGAGATGGAGAGGAGTAGGAGAATGGCGAGGCGTGACAACCATGCGAGCTCCACCTTCCACCTAGCGTTCACAGCTCGAAGAAATGGACTTGGTTTTTTCCATTCCCTTAATTGTAGCAAGAGAAATCTCGCACCTCTCATCTCTCACCATCTTTGGTCGCGCATTAGAAAAGAGCTAAGAGGATCCTTTCCGTTTCACCTTGTTTTCTTCTCTCTCACAGATGAAAACCCACACTGATTCTCTCGTGAGCAACCCCATTTCGTTTCACCCTCTTGTGTGTTTACAATTGAGGGAAAAGCTTTTCTTAAATTTCTTCCCATCACCACTCTTCTCTCCTGAGTTCAAGAACAAGATAACACCTTGCTCACCTCTCCCAAATCTATTCTTTTCTTGAAAACAAACGAAAATCAAATAGGGTTTCAAATTGTTCGTTTTCAAAAATTTGAGTCTTGTTTTGTCCTTGTTTTTCAAGAGGAAAAGCAAATGAATTTCATTGTGTATCAACCTCTTTGGAATCTGGTTAAAAGTTGATTTTTTTCTTCTAAATTCAGGTTTTGTAATTAGGAAATTCTGGTTGGTACCCTCGAGTTTTTGGCTTTTCCGGATGGTGCCCTTGAAAAAACTTATTCTGAGTGGTACCGCTAAACTTTTGCAAAAGTTCGACCGGTGCTCTTACTTGTAAATTTTTGTTAGTTTATAACTAAATTAGTATGTTTCTAATAGAAAAAAATATTTCTTGTATTTACAAAAATTAAACTCAATTTTAATTTAATAACAAGTAGATTGCATGTTGTATAATTTAAAAACTTTAATTTAAAACAAAAAACATTACAAAAGTTACATTAAAATAATATTTCATAAGTAAAATTTTTCACATGGGTTTTATGTAGTAACTTTGACAATTTTTAAGAAACTAATAGAACTATTCTTATGGTATCCTCAAGTTACCTTAAAATTTTAAGTTTCATTATTTTTAAAAAAGTCAAAATTACTATATAAAATCCACATGATAATTTAACTATGCAATATATTTATTTTAATATAAATATTGTATTTTTTTATTTTAACTTAAAATTTTTGAATTATACAACATAAAATCTTCTTCAAAAATATATATATAATATAAATTTTTATTTAATATTTTTATATGATTTATTTTAATTTCTATTAAGTTAAAATTGTGTTTTAATTTAATAAAATACAAAAAGATATTTTTTCATTAAAAACATACTAATTTAGTTATAAAGTAACAAAAAACCCGCCGAACTTTTGCAAAAATTCGGGGGTACCACTCAGAATAAGTTTTTTTCTAGGGCACCATCCGAAAAAGCCAAAAACTCGAGGGTTTTGAAAAGGGAAATGTCTAAACTTATACTCCTTCCGTCCCGATTTGATTTTGTCCTATTTCAATTTGGGTGTCCCCCTTTGTTGTTCTCATATCTTATTGTTTTCCATTTAGACCTATTTATTCTCAAAATATCTTGGAATTACCACAAAAGCCCATGCCCTTTTGATGAATGTCCCCTTGTCTATTTTTTATGACATCTTTGTTGCCTCTTGGTATTTGAATGAGAAGATTCCATTCTTCCAATCAAAAGTTCAATGAGCTTCTGAATTAAATCTAGTTCTGGCCACTGCAGTTGTGAACATCACCTTTGGGATAAATTTGCTTGAACTTGCAGCTCTTTATTTACCCTTCTATGTTGGTGCAAGATATACTCTATGTGATTTCATGCTAAGATTAAACCATAATGAACAAACTCAAACATAGTGTAATGCTTTGGTCCATATTTTTGTTTCTAGCTTTGCTTTTTGGGTTGCTTTGTTTTCCTACTTGTGGTATGTGGTCTTGTTGGGTCTTTTGGTCGCTCCCCATTGCTTTTACCCAGGGGTGCCCTATCCTCAGATTTCCCGTAAGAGAATCTACACTGGGTCGTTGTCGTCGTTGTTGTTGTTGTTGTCGTCGTCGTCGTCGTCGTCGTCGTCTCCGTCGTCGTCGCCGTCGTCGTCGTCGTCGTCGTCGTCGTCGTCGTTGTTGTTGTTGTGCTTCCTACTTATGTTTTTAAAAGTATATATGTTGGATGCTTTCTTATTTTTCTCGTTGTGCCTTTGTTGAAAGGTTCTAAATTGTGAATTTTTTCTAAGGCTAGCCTAAGTGAACCCCACATGAGGTCTACAACCAAGTGGCATCCCGACTTTCTTGACGGGGTGCTGCATACGTCCCTTTGGCGCGCCCACAACCTAGGATTACCATGGAATTCACCCTTTGATGCGTCGATTTCGACCTGGTCCATTCATGTCACTATACATCAATCCAAAGATGAAGAGAGTCAAGTCCATGAAGCCCAAAAGGAGGCCACGACCCAAGATTTTTTTGGACTAACTTCTTGGTTGTGGAACCCCAAACACTTCTTGGGTATTTTGGCTCGTTCTAGAGGTACAAAGGTCTTATCAAGGCTCATAAGTACTTGTTGGAAAGCTCATTCCAAGGACTACAACTTTGGTGGTCAACACTTTCCAAGAATCAACTTTCAAGATGCTCCAAAATGATGTTTCCGCTCTCATTTATTTGTAGAACGGGAATAGGGTCTTACCTAACTTTTGCCCTTTTATCCTTGTCTTATTTTGGGATATAAATACCTAGTTTAGCTCGTGTTGGATAGCTAAAAATTGAAAAGAAAACTTTGCTTCAAGTTGCTTTGTCATTTTAAGAATGTGTTCATCGAGCTATTTGGGTTTGATTGCTTGAGTGAGTCAATATTCCTTTGTGATTTGAGCTTGTTTTGTATTTTGGGGTGTGTTTGTCCTCAAGATTCAAGTCACTCATCTTTATAAATGTGTAGTTTGTTTTCTTTCAATTTCTATCACCCAAAAAGCTACCAAAGTCACCAAAAACAATGGTTCTCAAGAGTTTTCACCTTTGAAGATCATTGAAGACTTGAAAAGAAGCTTCTTGGACCAGAAATGAAGTTGATCATAGGCAGACACATCACTTTATTTCCCATTTGATTACTACTTCACCCTTTTTCCATTTAATATAAGAATTGGTTTTCTACTGCACAGGAGTTCACTACAGCATCAACTAGAATAATGTACAAACATCCCCTTATTACTTTACGCGAGCTAAAGCATTAAGCCGACTGATGCAACTTCAATGCATCCCCTAAATGAAAATCGAATGAATGTAGTTAAATATGTGATCATTCAGGCTTTTATATAATACGATTGGCAGGACTCATAGCTGCTACTAATGCTCCTTTACGTAAACAGTGGGATGATTCATGTAGAAACAATTGGTACTACAAAATTCAATCAGGCTGTTGTATTTGAAAGCAATGTGTTCTCTCAACAAGACGAATCAAATATTGGTCAAACACCACAAAGCACAATAGTTCACAGTAACAACTGGTTGAAAAATAAACTACAACTATTCTAGCCATTAAGCCATTAACATACTAGAAAAAATTAAGATCTTGGCTTCTCCTTCTTCTCCTTGAACAAAGCAAGCAGAAAAACACCAGATACCTTGACGACCTTGAACCTGACCCCGGGAATATTTCCCAAAGCATGCTCCTTACGTCCAAATCTAGCAATCAACACCTCATCCTGCAACATCACAGTGGTGATTAGAGAAAAACAATGACCTTTGCAGTGTAAGCAACAGACTGTTATTCTCCCACATGCTATGATTAAGTTTTCCAAACTAATCAAGGCATTCTACACAAGGAATAACAGTCGTGCAAAATCCATATGTCAAAATTCACAATACAAGATAATGCAAACAATAGTAAACACATAAAAATGCAAAACTTGAGAAAATGGCGTTCCAAACTTACATTTTCCTCGATGTAGTTCAAACAACCATCATTTGGAACAAAGGCTGCGATCTTCTTTCCATTCTTAATGAGTTGAACTCTGGCACACTTTCAAATGGCGGAGTTAGGCTGCTTGGCCTCAATACCTCTGCAAATTTATCTCAATTAATTAGGTTACGATACTTATCCATGAACAGAACAAAATTCAATTACAGCAAGATTCCAAAGGGCTTACATCTTCTCAAGCACAATTCCCTTAGCATGGGAAGAGCCAGCAAAAGGCTTCTTCCACTCATTCTCAAGGTGAGACTTCTTGTAGGACTTGTCAGCCCACCTCTGCATTCTACGGTGCTTCTTGAGCTTGCGCCCGACTCCCATTCCACGCGTCTTCCTGAAGGAAGAGAGTGATAAAATTAGATACCATCATATTATTATCTTTCAACATCCAACATAAACCCCATTTACTTATAGATCTCAACAATTAAGCATACCATCAACTTGTGTCTTGAAATGTCTAAACATTGAATACTATTACCAAAATACACAGTCATATCCTTCACTCTAGCTGTATATGAAAAGTTGAGATTTTCAAACATCTATACCGAATCTTAGTAGAGGAAAAGCTTATAACGAACTGAGAGTACAAAATCATGATGGGACCGACAAAAACTCGGAAAAACATGAAATGTGTTGCAATTTGACTGTAATCTTCCATATACGCAATTATCGACTATCGTTGTTCTACAAGATAACCTAAGGTTGAAAATCTCGTACACCAAGATTCGAATCATAGATATAGAAACCAAAAAACAAAGCATTAATCTAAAAACCAGCAGGAATATGTAAATCAAAAGAAGAGAATGAGCATAATACCCCATGGCGATAAATGAGTTGTGGAGCACTCGAACGGCTGCTGAGGGGGGTCTGGGAGGAAAAGAGGTGAATACCTGGAAACGAAACTCCTAATATAACCAGGACGATGTGATCATTTTGGCTTGATACTGGGCCAGATGGGCTGGGTCATTGTCGGCCCATCGTTTAAATCTGCTTGTTATCCTCACACGCCCAAAATAATCATCATTGCTATCATGACTATAACCTAAAGCGAAGGTTAAACAAATTATTAAACGACACATGTTATTTTTAGATTAGAACACACCACTTTTTTTTTTAAAATAATCTTTTATTTTTAGATATGATAAAAATTCTTATTCATGTTTTTAGAATATAGGATAGAAAATACCATTATTAAACAATATTTAATTTTTAGATATGATAGATAGGAGGATCATTAGAATATTTTTTTATACTATCATACAAATTTTAGAATATTTATTTTATTTTTAGATAGAATCGTTAAAACACGTACTAGGTACGGGAATACATACTAGTATCATAACTATAACCTAAGCGGAGGTTAAAAAAATTATTATATGATACATGTCACTTTTAGATTGGAGCACATCACCTTTTTATTTTTAAAAATAATTTTTTATCTTGTGTTATGATAAATTCGTATCCATATTTTTAGAATATAGGATAGAAAACCCCATTATTAAACAATCTTTTATTTTTGGATATGATAGATAGGAAGATCATTAGGATATTATTTTATAATTGTCTTATCTTTTTACGCAGATATAACAAAAATTTATATTTAAGCATTTACGTAATTATTTTTGTCGGATAATAGATATATTCGAAAATATTTTATTGTTAATTTTTTATCCAAGGAAAACCCGTATAAGGTACGGGAATACATACTAGTAGTATATACTAAAGCGGAAATCAAAATCAAAATCAAAATCAAAATAATATATAAAACGGAAAAATCTTGACTTACTTGTAAAATTACCCATTAAGGTGAAACCAGTAATTCAATGAAATGTCATTATTTTTTCTCCTTTTTAATAACTCCAAAAAATCACACTCTCCAAAGATTTCAAATGGATTATTATTTTTGTTTTCTTTTATTAAATAAATCTCCTCCTCTCTCACCAAACTACCCCGGTGAAATTCTTCGTCGCACCCCCGACAGCTCCTTCCGACGGTGGTCATTCATCACCTTCTCTACTTGTCTCTGTCAGTGACGACGACGGCAACCGCTTATCACTTTCTTTGGAACCCCTCTACCCATTCCCGCACCCGAATTTAGGAATTAGTGTTCTTATTGAATCCCAAACCTAGATTTGCAAAATTGGTTTATTTTATATATACTAAATTGAGGATTAAAATTGATGATAATGAAACACAAAACTAAAATCTACTATTTGCATGACATAAATTACTCTTTTTGTTGAAACATTAATGGTGAGTTGAGATTTGGGGATTTATTTCATTGGGATGAACTCTAATTTGAGATCTTAGATTATTTGATTTTGTAAGGAATTAAACGAGGGTTAAAAGCGCTCATCATAGGGCGGTGGGGTAGTTGATGGTATGAGCACTGATCTGAGATCTTGAACCTAACGGTGTAGAAGATGAAGTTGAACGAGGAGGAAAAGTGTAGTAAAGGCAATGGAACACAATTCATTTTAATATTTTTTTCGGATTTTTTCTACTTAAAATGCCATGTCATTGTGTAATTATACCCATGGGTAAACAAACACAGGGTCCATATATCTCGTAAAAGTACCTTAGAAATGACAATTTGTTTTCATACAACCTTAAGTCAAAACCTTAATGGTAATGGAAAAAACTTATTCATCTAAGAGAAGACTTCTATAACGGCCTCATATGGCAAATTGGAGATGGAAAAACCGTAAAATTCTGGAAAGACAACTAGCAAATAGGAGGACCGTTATATCTTCATGCTAAGGATCCCACAAGTATGGATGAAACAACAACAGTAGATAATTGGATAGCTAATGACCACACATGGAAAATTGATGAATTAAAACAAATCCTCCATGATGATATTCTGGAACAAATTCAAACTACATCCATTATGGATAACCATATCATAGATAAATTATACTGGGCTTCAAGTAAAAATGGTTGGTTCTCTACCTCATCTGTAGTGGAATTAATTAAAAATATAGAGAGACAGACTCAAAACATAAATAATTGGATGTGAAAACTGGATACATAGCCAAAAATCAAAAACTTCTTATGGGAAGTGGACAATAATGGTCTCCCTATGAAAGCTAGACTACGTGATAAACAAATTATAACACTAGGAGGTTGTGCCCTATGCTAGTGTACCATTGAAGACCCAAACCACCTATTGACAAAATGTCCATACATGATCTGCATAACCAACAAAGTAAACACAAACATTGCAGATGCGATTAAAAGATACGATTCACAAAACAAAGCACCTAGAACAATACTAAGTGAAATGTACCAAAACCTTGGGAAAAAAACTTCACATGTCTAACAGTTATTTGGTGGAGCATCTGGCATCAACAGAATATACTCATCTTTCAACAAGATCAATGCGAGGGCATTACAGATTTGACAAGCTACATACAAACCCAAATTGCAAATTGGGAAAAAGCGACAAAGTGGACCGAAGATGAAGAAACAATACCAAACACTAACTCAAGGAACGGAAAGGAAAAAGCACAACAATAACGACGATGGAGAAAGCCTAAACCAGACCACATGAAAATATTCTTCGATGCATCCAAACTATCAAATGGAAACACGACCGGAAGAATTGTAATAAGGAATTATCTAGGCCAGGTATTGGATATTGTGAAGTGCAATTTCAGGAAAGTATTTGTGGTTAAAGCTGAAGCTTTAGCGCTCAGGGAAGCAATTCGGAAAATGACCATCATAAATCTAGGAAAGGTAGAAATTGAAGGAGATAACTGATGAAACCCGAAATAACAGCTCGCTAGAAGACAAGGAAATAGATTATTATATTCGATGGTGCAAACACTTGCTTCTTTATTTATATTTTTCTCACAGCGAGGTTACAAGCCAACGAAGTTGATAAACAAATGAGAATTACACCCTAGACCACCTACGAGTATTCGAGATCTCGATCTAACAATGTTTGAGATCTCCTATTTGCTAAACGATTCTACCACCTAAGTATCACTTGATTGATCTTGAGACGAGGTGGACTTGAGAGCGTGGTATAGGGAGCCTTGTGAGGTTGTGTAGCGAGGTCTTTGATGTGAGCGAGGTTTCCGTATGACTTGAAGTCTTTTTGTGGAGTTCACTTGTCTGTAGCGAGGTCTTTTGACGATATTTCGATCACGTCGATCTTCACGAGCAAGATAGTTCTTGAGTTCAAGATTTTTTTCGACCCCTTTTCCGTGCGAGGTACCCCTCTATTTATAGGGGATTGGAGAGTCAAGTTTTGATCATAGTCAGATGTGGGACGCCCGAGATCAGGGTCTCTGATTGGTTTAGAGGTGAGGCGGCTGGTGATTGGCTTAGGGGAGCGGGGTTAGCTGAGTGGTTCTGGTGGTGGTGGGGTGTCAATAGAGTCGGTTACGAGGTTGAAACCTCGCTCCGAGGTTTTGGAGGACCTCGTGGGGGTGGGAACTTTGTTTAAACCAATGAGGGGTATGGGTGTGGGACCCCGAATCATCCTTAGAAGGCCCGTCGAGTCTGTTTGTACCTTGTGCCCCGGGCCCATTTCTTATTTTACTATTTTAGACATCATCAATAACCTCCAAGTCATTAATGCCAATAAAGGAAAAATTCATGGCCCTTGGGAGATTGAGATGATAATCTTGATATCCTTGTTTCCATCCATGGAAACCGGGATGCAACGATTAACCATACTGTTAGGGATTGTAACGATGTGGATGACAAAATTGCGAAGCTGGGCCACAGTCTCCCAGTTGAGTGTTTCAAGACACATCCAGAACTACTTGTTCTCATCCGAAATGATGTTATAGGGCGCCCTCCGTGAATGAGTGCACCCTAATCCTTACCTAATAAAAAAAATAGGGTCCATATAAAACACCACACATTGAACTACATCATCTACATTTTAAAATTAATTTTATTGGTTGAAATCTATTTTTTTTCATTTTTAATTAGCTATATTTATATTTTAAACACAACAATCAATATACTAGCTTTATTTTTGAATAGAATAGTTTTTATATAAGACAAGTATAGTTTCTAAATATATCCTTACCTATATCAATTTTTAATAATTATTTTTAGAAATGATAATTTTTTTGTAATAAAATATGTACTTATTGTTTTTTAAGAGTACTCTTGCCTCAATCAATTTTTTAATAATTATTTTAGAAATGATAGTTTTTTTAAATAATATACATACTTATATTTTAAAAAATATAATTTACTATTTCAAATGAATTAAAATTTATCAAAAATAAATAAATAATATAATAATTTTATAACCCCGTGTAGGGCACGAGAACTAAAACTAATATACAACTACTTATGCGGCCTTTCCGGTCACCTATAAATTTGATGGCCTTCCGCTTTTGCTTTCATAGTTAACCCGAGCCTGTTTTCCAACTTCGGTCTCGTTTCGGTTTTGACCAATTTTAGACTAGTTTTATCCAGTTTTGATTACATAGATTTTTTTAAGAAAAAATTTAGAAGTTTAAAATCAATAAACAAAAAGCAAAGTGAAAGGATTAATTATTCTATCTTAAACCGAATCCAAACGATCGTTCTTCTCCAAGCAACAATCTCGTCCCCCTCTCACGTCTCTCTCTCTCTTCTCCTCCTCTTACTTGCCCTCCAAGGCCATTGATTGTGTAGAGAATAACAAAGGGTAGACAAGAGTATTTATAGAGAAACTATTCTATCTTAAATCTATCTCTAAGGAAATAAATCTATCTTAAATCTAACTATAAGGAAATAATATCTTCTAATAAGATATACCCCTTCTATCTATCTAATAACATAAAAAAGGAAACAAGATAGAAGCCCATAAATAGCACCGACTCGGATCTCTGCTGCTCTCGCTGCCTCGTTAACGACCTTTGACGGGGTCGTTAACGACCCTTGAGTAAAACTTGCGTAGAAGATTCGTTACAACTCCGTTTGGCTCGATTCTTTTTCCTATGTTCTTGTAACGAATTTCTCTATCTCTTTCCAAGCTCTAACTTGATCTTCAATGAATTTACTTGAGCACTTAATCTTCATTTTCTCTTCATCCTTGAGTGCTATCTTCGCCGCCTTTGCTCCTTTCTTCATAAAATGCTCCAAAAAGCTTCTAAAAACCTACAAAACACCACCAAAGCTTATGTAGACTCCATATCTCAAGAAAATACGAAAACCTACATAAATGACTCAAAACAAAACACAAAACTAAAGAAAAAGACTCTAAACACACAAAAACACACCCTAAAAACATGACTAAAAAGGCGGACATCAATAATATCAATTCCAACAAGTTGGCCAGACAAGCAGAAATCAACAAAATCAATAAAATTACGCACAAGAGAATTGAAATAACCTGTAGAAATAAACCTGAATAGACGAATCTCACAACAACTTGAGTCTGAAAAGCTTCAACTTGAATAGAATATAGGGAGTTTAGTTCTCCATAAGAGAGAAAAACTAAAGTCTAAAATTAGGTCTAAGAGAGAATACCAATAAAGTCTAAAAAGTAAACCTAAAATAGTATCGAACAAGTCGAAATGAAAAAGATATAAAATATAAAATATTAAACTCAGCGGAGAAATCCAATTGCGCGTCCGATCCAGCTAGGCCGCGATCGCCACCAAACCTAGCCGCGATCGCGGCCTGTCTCTGACAGCATTCTGACGGTACTTTCGGATGCTATTTTGGCCCACTTAAAGTTGGAATTTGAACTCGGAGTAAAAATATGAATTGTAGATCTTCGAGTTAGCTTTCCAATGATACTAAATTCAGCTTTATCCGATCACTGTATCTCCCAAAATAAGCGTTACAAGAAAGTGGTGTCGAAACAACAACTTCAATGGATTGCCCGGTTCTAAGCGTTCTTTTCCACAACCTCTTGGGTCTTAATGATCATCTCAAGTGGCTTGAATATCCTTGGAAAAGACACTTGAATATCTCTAATCTTGAATCCTTCGACTTAACCAATCTTTGCTCCTCAAAACGACTTAAAAACATGAAAGCACAAGAGTAGACACCAAAATGCAAAAACTACGAAAACCACACAAAAAGCAAACAACAAACTAAGATTTAAACATAAATATGCCCTAAAACTAACACCTAAATGCATGCTATCAAATTCCCCCATGCTTAAACCTTGCTTGTCCTCAAGCAAGAAATAGATTTACCACCCCACAAACAAGCAATTCATGCATCCACTTTGATAAATGCTTAAGCAAGAATAAAAAGAGACATGATTCAACAATTGACGTCATAGCATGTATTTTGGCATCCAATTAGATCAAGTAAACACATCCATTCTAAACCTCACTAGGAACATGTGTTTTCACTCTCACTCATGTGTTTAAGGATATATATGTGTTTCGCTCAAAACTCAACTTTGAAAGCCTAGCTACCATAGGCTTGCATCAGTGTTCTAATTCTCCACCGCTAGAGACTATGCATACAACAAAAATCATGAGGTCTTTTTAAGGCTTGTAATGGGGCTAAGGTAAAGAGAAACTTGGAAGGGATAATATTTGGCATGTGGTGCTAAATCCGGGATAAAGAACTAATCCTAAACCCAAACTTCAACACTTTCTTTTCTTACTTCTCCCAAACTCTTCTTTCTCAACTCCAAACCACAATTAACACATTGTTTCTTTCATCACTTTTTTCTCTTGCCTCTTCTTCAACTCTTTCTTTGCTTTATGAAGACTAGTAACAATTGTACTTGACTTTTTCTTTTCATCTTCATTTTTTTTCACTTACACACAAGAGTTTTATTACCTCTTTTCCTCCTTTTCTTCCAACTCCCCCATACTTATACATAACTCACACAAAACAAAAACACAACCTAAAGTCGTAAATCTCGGATCCTGGGTCAAGCTTATTAGGCTAGGAAAATTTTGTGGAGCTATCAAAAATAGGCTTAAAGCTTAAAAGAAATGGGGTGTCAAGAACATGGATCTTGTAAGGTAGGAAGGGAAATAATAAGCTTATAAGAAACATTGCCTCAATCATTTTAATGTCATATGCAAAAGTCATGAATGCAACCTTGAAAAAGATATTTAAATGCAAGTTCTAGAGGAAGCAATCAAAGTGAGCACACACAATGAAAAAGAGGACTCATAGATGCATAGTCCTAGAAAGGCCAAAATAAAATAATCTCACAAGGTAAAATTTGCCTAGAACTTCTGTGTAACTTAGATCTTAAGGATATACATGCTCAATCAAATTATCAAATATGCTCTTAAAGAAATAAACATTATCAAGCTTCAAGCAATCCAAGCAAGTTAAGAGGCAAAAATCATCATAAAAAATATTAGAGGACAAGTGGTTTCTTTGCTTGGGGAAATATGACAAACCTAAAATGCATGATATTTTTTTGTATTTTTTTAAATTTTCTGATTTTTTTTGTTTTTTATGCAATTATGAATGGAAAAATGTAAACATGCTTTGCAAGAATTTAAACTATATGCAATGCAAAACTAAACTAACATGTAAATGTTCCCCTCCCCCATGCTTAAACAATACATTGTCCCCAATGTATAAAATAAAAGAGAAAGGAAGAGAGAACACTCACAAAATCATCTACTCTTTTGAATATGGAGGAGGTCCAAAGTGGCAACAATCGGGTGGTGAAGACACAAGATAGATGGAGAGCAATGAATTCACAAGATTAGACATTGTCAATGCCCTTAACAACCTGTCAAAAGCATTGGAACACATCTCACAAAAACATAAGTAGCACAAGGATAAATTCAAATTAAACAATAACCCATTTAAAAACCGCTTCAACTTATCAAACTTGTGAGACCAATTTTCATTTGATGGCATATGCTCAAACAAATTCAACACAAGTGGTGATGTCAAAAAATACTTACTGTATGGGTCAAAGAAATAATCAACATTACCACTTTTACCAAAGATGAACTCCATGTAATCTCTTGCATCAATCTTAGGCTCACTTGGTTCTATAGGCTTCATAGTGTCATTGAGTGCCTCGGGATATAGGAGAATTGACTTTTGAGAGTCAAGAAGAGGAAAATCGAAATGTATATAATCATCATCAGCTTCTAGGGTAGATCCATGATCACAGATGTATAACATCGGTTGCGGTTTTTCACCAGAATTCAGATCATCTTTGATCTCCTCCTTCTCGCTCCTCAATGTAATGGCACTCACATTCTCCATCGGGTCTATGGGTTGTGAAGGCAAATTCTCAGAGTCTCTTGCTTCTAGTCTACTCACAGTGGTGATCATTTGACTGATCTGAGTCTCTGTCCCAACTGGTCTACTGTGTTAGCATGTCCCAACTGGTGTTCTATCCCAACTGGTCTACTGTGTTAGCAAGTCTTGCAAACATCTCCTCAGCATTGAAAGAGGAGTTCTCAACTGGATGAAGCATAGGCGGATGTAATTCAACCTGCTCACATTGATAGGTCATGTAGCAAAAGAAATCCCAACACTCTTCTGGTACCATACTCCATAGCCTATAATTGCTCATGTACTCAGCCAATTGTAGAGTCTCAGAATTCATCTCATCTAAGATGCACTGACATTAATCCCTCTCACAAGGGTGATAGCCCCAAACACCAAGTGTATGAAAATATTGTTGCACTCTAGAGAAATACACATAAAATTGTTCATCTTGTAGTTGCCTACATTCAAACATAGCCATTGATTAGTAGCACAGGTGTGGACCGTAAGATAGGTCCACACAAGAGTTGATAAAAATAAACACCTAGAATTAAACAAAGTGTCCCCGGCAACGGCGCCAAAATTTGACTGGCTTAGAATGGTTGATGCCAAATCAAAAATAATTCCCTAATTACTAAACTAGTATAGTCAGTAAGTCGGGGTCGAACCCAAGAGACATTTGTATTCTAAGTAGTATTATTATCAACTCAAAGAAGTAACAAAGGGGGATTTTAGAATTAAAACTAGAAACTAAGAATTGAAACAAACAAAGCAAGTAATCAAACAAGGCAAAGATTGGATTTTTATCAAGTTAAAGGAAAGCAATTCTATTCAAGTATCCACTTTTCTTCCTCAAGTTATTGATCCTAGATTCAAACAAGTTATTTCCTTCAGTTATTCCTATCCTGATCAGAATTATAACATGACAACGAGACATGCAAACTTAATATCCAAACTACTCATGAAACGATCATAAATAATAGGGATATTAGCACTAAGAACAAGGATAAACAAGATACATGCAATTGAATTCCAACGAGTCAAACAATTAAAATGCATTCAAATCTCTTCTCAATTGTTTTAGTCCAACGAGTCCTAAATCAATTGAGTTGCTACAAAGATCAGGCTTTGCTACGAGAAAACCTAGATCTAGCAATAGATACTATCAATTCCAACAAGTTGGCCAAACAAGCAGAAATCAACAAAATCAATATAAATTACGCACAAGAGAATTGAAATAACTTGTAGAAATAAACCTGAATAGACAAATCTCACAACAACTTGAGTCTGAAAAGCTTCAACTTGAATAGAATATAGGGAGTTTAGTTCTCCATAAGAGAGAAAAACTAAAGTCTGAAATTAGGTCTAAGAGAGAATACCAATAAAGTCTAAAAAGTAAACCTAAAATAGTCTCGAACAAGTCGAAATGAAAAAGATATAAAATATAAAATATTAAACTAAGCGGAGAAATCCAATTGCGCGTCCGATCCCGCTAGGCCGTGATCGCCACCAAACCTAGCCGCGATCGCGGCCTGTCTCTGACATCATTTTGACGGTACTTTCGGATGCTGTTTTGACCCACTTAAAGTTGGAATTTGAACTCGGGGTAAAAATATGAATTGTACATCTTCGAGTTATCTTTCCAATGATACCAAATTCAGCTTCATCCGATCACTGTATCTCCCGAAATAAGCGTTACAAGAAAGTGGTGTCGAAACAACAACTTCAATGGATTGCCCGGTTCTAAGCGTTCTTTTCCACAACCTCTTGGGTCTTAATGATCATCTCAAGTGGCTTGAATATCCTTGGAAAAGACACTTGAATATCTCTAATCTTGAATCCTTCGACTTAACCAATCATTGCTCCTCAAAACGACCTAAAAACATGAAAGCACAAGAGTAGACACCGAAATGCAAAAACTACGAAAACCACAAAAAAAGCAAATAACTAACTAAGATTTAAACATAAATATGCCCTAAAACTAACACCTAAATGCATGCTATCACCTCCCTTTATAAGGAGCCCTCAGGCACCTTTGTTTGTTTTTACAAAGAATTTTAATCCATTAACTAAGTTGAGAACACTCCTTGTTTGAGATTTGCGTCAAACCCTTGTCGCAAAAAACAACAATCAAACACCTTCATTCAAGCCATCATATTGGTCGATTCCTTACAGTTCATCATGTTGAACTCTACCAAAGATCCATAACGTTGGATCTCATTTCAAGAACGAGAACCTCGTTCTTCGGTATATCTTCCACATCCCCAAGTTCCACGAGACCGCTTACACAATCTAGATCGGCCTCAAGGCATTCTTGAGTCCAAATGGAGTGAAGGTCGCATTAGTATTGCTCAATGACATATGCCCCATCAAAAGTTGTTGTAAGATGTGGTTTGAAAGGCACATCATATTGATCCACAATCCTGTCACGATAGAAGTTGCTATAGTAATACATGATGATCAAATCTAACAAGAAACCAAAGAAACAATTATGCACTAACAATAGGAGAAAACCAAAGTCTAGTAAGTCCTTGCTTAACTCAATTTGTATATAAATTCAATTAGGGTTGCAAAGGTTGGAACGGTACAAGATTTTGGAATTTGGCCATTTTTTGTTGTTTTTGGTGGTTTGGGTTGGTTTTGGTTGTTGTAGGGCAGTGATGGTGGTGGCTAGATTTGACTAGGGTTAGGATTTCCTATGCAAAATTCAAAACTTACAACGCAAGTAACAAACTAGGTTTAGTTATTGAGGTAGTTAGAGTAGGATTTTGGGTTTGGATTTAAAGTATATTGTAGGTAGAGAGATGGTGGTTTGAGAGTGGTGGTTAGCGACACCAGATCGACACCAAAGGTGGGGCATTGGTGATGTAGTATATTGGGGTATATTAGGGTTTTCACGGGGGACAAATTCTGCTTTTGATGAATTTTATATGTAAGCAATTGTATTGAAATTCTATGTTAGAATATCTAATCAAAATTAGGAAATTTCCCCTAAATTATTTTTGAAAAAATTAGAATGTTTGCCTTAAATTAGGTTAGGTTTCAATTTATGGGAAAGTGATGGAAACCAGATGACCATGAAGGATAAGAATGCAAAGAAGGTGATTCAAAGGCCTAGACTAAGACCTTTTTCATGGTCTCGAGCTTTCAAATACATAATGATAATCAAGAATAGTACATTCTAGCTACATGCAACCTCTCTCAAGTGTATATTGGAAGATGAAGGTTGCTTGCATGCATTAAATCCAAGATGCAAGGGTTTTCGGATATCTATCTTAGTTATTTCCATTATAAATATTTTCTATTTTTAGTAGATACTTATAAGAGAAAATCTATTTATGCATATGGTCAAATCCAATGCATTATGGGCTTTTTCCTTTACTTAGGTTATTTTATTATTTTCTAGAAACCCTAGTTTGTGCCTATTTAAACCCATTTGTAATTCATTATTGATCAGATTGAATAGAATTGAGGGCACCTTGGCTAAGGTGCTTCCTCTTTCTTAATCCAAAAAACTATTGTCTAAAACGGACATCATATGCCCTCGAACAGCCAAAATACCTCGAAAACACCATCACAACCCATTGTCGACGCTAGCCTGGTGTAGCTCTCATCAACTGCACCAACCAACACAACCTCCTCTATTACATACACAAAATTTAGACCCAACACCCTACTCTAACCCCTAGAAAAATCAAACCCTTTTTTATGACTTGCATTGCAAGTTCCAAACTTTGCCTGGAAAATCCTAACTCTATCACCTTTCTTACCTTAATCATTAATTTTCAGGCCTAAACTGAATTTGACATTCAAATTGTGTTAAGAAAGCACTTGTTAGACTTTGTTTTCTCCTAGTTTGTTGGATACTTGTTTCTTTGGAAGCTTTTCAAATTTGATCTACATGTATTAGTATGATAACTCCTATGGTGACAAGGATGTGGATCACTATGACGATGTGTCTTTCAAACCACATCCTATAGCAACTTTTGATACGGCATATAACTCTAAATAATACTTGGCATGGGAGTATGACATCAATTACAGCCTAGACTACTATGGCATTAATGAAAGGAGAAGCCTACAAGTGGTGACTAAGCCATCTCGTTGGTTCTACCCAATCAAGGTGATCTTGGTTGGGTTGGCTGGCTTCAGAAGGTGCCAAGGATTCATACCAATCACAGCATGGCCACAATTGAGGTTTTTAATGCGCAGGTTTATGTTGCACACGATAAGAATATGTGCAGACAATACAAGGAAGCTTGTGCTCTTGCATGTAAATAAGAGAGTTCCTACCCAACCATCTTTGTTTCAAGCATGAGATTTGCATTGCTTCTTTTTTCAAGACAAAGGACATCTTGATAATGTTTATCCTAATAAAAAATATGACTCCTTTCCCTTGAACGAGGAGTCTTTCTCTCAAAAGGGTTAGAAAGAGGAGTTATTTGATGAAATGCCTAAACAAGAGATATCTAATACAAATATTTACATTGAGGACATTGTTGAAGAGGTGATTGATCGCCATTGGTGTGGTAAGCTAATTATCTTAGAAGATGTCTACAATTGTAACACCCCTATTTTGCAACATTGGGTATTACCGCCAGTGACCTCAGACATTACCGTCCAAAGTCACCCAAGGCTTTTAGAATGATATAGAACACTTAAAATGCGGAATGAAACATAATACATAAGTCGGAAAGCATGCTCCCGAAGGAGACTTAGTTCATTACAAAATAGCTTACATTGTTTTTAACTTAAAGATTACTTGAAAACAAACACCAAATCCATCATGTCTCGGAGATAAAGTAATATTAAAACCAAAATGGAAATAAAAGTACATCTTGAGCGATCTTGACTTCCTTCACTTCCCTTTACTTCGCCTTGCTATGGTGTCCTGAATCTGACATAATTTGCGAGGGGCGATAGAATGCCAGGCAAACATGCGGAAAGAAGAATTAGTCTAGGAGACTAAGCAAGCGGGAATAGAACTTCCCGAGGGTAATTTGTAATTTCAACTTATCGGTGTAAGGAGAGTAAAAAGGTTGTGTTTACGATGGGCTTGATTATGTGGAGCTAAGATACGAAAGATAGCGATAGCATATCCAAAAGGGATAGCTTGGTGAGCAAGAGAAGTACTACTAGATTGTAGTCTTCTTTAGACTTAGAAGTATGTTGGGAACTTTTATTTATTCAAACAAGTCAAAACACCACTCGCGCCCAAGCGGACCGAGGGCCGGATCGATCATTTGAGACCGGTCCGGTTTTGGTATCTTAATTGTGCTTTAGCACTTATCTTATTTAGTGACAAAAGACATTCGATTTCATTTATAATTTAAAAGAGAATGTGGTGGGACACGGATAATCCGAGCCACCCGAGGGAAAACTCCGTTTCCCGGCACTTAGCTAGAGTGCGCTCATCCCTCCTTGCAATCGGAGCGGATGAGATCATGATCCCGAAAGTCGTACTTCAAACGCGTAGGCACTTACGACTTAGTGGGGTTATGTAGAGGCGTTGGCTAACCCACGCCCCTCACTAGTTCGACATTGATCTCGAGACGAGATCGTAACAATCAAGATAATAACCACACTAGCATAAATAATCCTAACAAGGAATATACATATAAATAAATCTATGCTAACAATAGTCGTTACTTCTAGCAATCGATATTTCCTAGATTCATTTTATTTAAGCATACAAGTCGTTCCCAACATCGAGAAATAGTATAAAGACGGATATAAAAGGGCACAAGGGGAAATTCCACTTGCCTTAGCGTAACGAGTTTAGCAACGAGCTTTTGACGAAAATTAGGCGAGTTCCTACTACGAGCGAGGATTCCGACCTAATGATATGGAATTTACGAAAAAGCTCAAAACACGATTTTCTTTCTAGAGTTCGAATTACCTCTTATAATATTTTTATAAGAGGTTTTGAGTTTCTAAATTATTATGATAATAATTTAGAAAGTTATTTTCCTTAAAATAATAATATTCCTTTATTATTATTTTAATTTTGGTAATATCCTTATTATTTCGGAAAATCTTTATTAAAATAATTATTAAAATAATCCTTTTTACTTATTTATGTTAGTTACACTATTACTTTTAACTTTCCTATTATTCTTGGTGAACCTTAGAATATTGTCTCCCTTAACTAGCAATATTTTATTACTAATATCCTCTTAATAGAATTGTATTTACTTACATAATTCTTGTTAAATAAAGTTATCATGCTCATAGTTCCTCTACATGGAAGTTTCCAAAATTAGAAATTTCTATTTTCCTTATAAGGTAACTTACTAATATTACTATATATCACATTATCTTTATTTATATTATTCCTAGAATCCTTTTATATTATAATGTTTTTATAAAAATATCTTTGATCATATACTTTAATATCCTCATGTCTTGTAATTATATATTCATCACTTATAGCTATCCCACCTCATATTTATAGACTATTATTATACTATTTTAGTTTATAAAATAATATCTTCCTTATATATAAAGGCTTTCTTTCCATACAAGTCACTTTATGCTATAATAATATCTTAGAATATTTATAATGTCCTACCTAATATACTTAACTCAAAACTTTGGTCTTGTGACTAAACTCTACACTTAGAGATTATTAATATTTTTCCCATAGATTATTCTAGTACTATTTTTATAGATCTCTCAACCATTCTCTTTATTTATACTAAGACCTAAATCACCAACATATGTTATACTAAAAATTACATATGTACATATTTCTAGAAGTCCTTATTTTGTAGTAGTTCCTACACTTAAAAGTATGCTAACTTCATATTTTTATTTAGTAAAGGATTTATTTTCTAAGTCTATTTATTATGATCAAATTTATAAACATGATATATTCTATAGTTTAATGCATGCATAATAACTTCTAGAATTCTTATATGATCAAGATGACAATATAAATTATAATTTTGTAAGTTATGATTATTTTATACAACCTATTTATAATATGATTGGACATGCAATAACTTTTATCTACTAGAGACTTTATTATTTATTTTTGTATAAAGTTGATAATAGCAATTTACAATCCTATGTGTCCTATTTATTTTATAAGGATCTATCTATTTTAAAAAAAACATGCTACCAATATATTAATGCAATTTCTCTATATGTTCTAATTAGCTTAAGTTACTATGGTAAATAAGTTTGTTTCTAATACCCAACTAACAAGATCTTTTTCCCTAATATTTTTATTTCTTTTGATTTCTAGCCTTTTATAAAATAACTCACTAACTTATAAATACTTAAATTAATTAAATAAAATAGGATTAGAATTTATACTCTGTATTCTGTGTTTACAAAACACTGGAGAAGAACAGAGGTGGAGATCCGGCGGTCAGGCGGCGCGGCCAGGGGCTCCGGCGGCACGAGGAGGGCGGCGGCGTCGACACTGGCGGACTCGGCGGGGCAGGGCGATCCGGCGGTGGTCCGGCGAGGGCAGGGGCGGTCCGGCAGCTCCAAGGGGAAGAAAAGAGGGATGTTGATGGTGTTTTTGTGATGCTTAAGTGGAGGAATAAGGCTTGGATTGTGGCTGATTTTGAACACTAAAGAGAGTGGATTATTAAGAGAGGAAGAAGAGAGCTTGAATGTGTGGTTAAAATGGTGAATAGGAGCCTTTATATAGGGGCTTGGGGAGAGCTTGCAATCCATGGCACAAGTTGTGAACCAATGGAGGAAGAGGCCAAGCTCTACCATAGGTCAAAGTTGTGCTTCTTGAGTGATGATGGAGGGTGATGCAACTATGGTGTGTCTTGCAAGGCAATGGAGGTGGAGAAGACATGCATTGGCCTCCATCACTTCTACGTCAATTCTAATCAGACATTAGTCTGATGTTCAATTTGGAAGAAGGGGGCTAGTTGATATAAGAGGAAAGGGTGGGAATAAGTGAACAAGAATTTGCAATTGATCTAGCGGAAATTGGTGAGGGGCGTGTGAGGGTAGGATGCAAGAGATCTCGGGTTCAAATCCCGACTCTTGCATTCTTTTTACAAAGCTTGTAAATTGATTTTTAGGCCTCTATGTAATTTATTTTATGGAATAAAATTAACCTCTAAAAGACATTATTTTTAATTGATGTTCCTTCTATTAATTTCCTCACTTTATTAAACTATATCCCTCAAGTTATTTTATTAAATTTTTATCTATTTCAATTTTTATTGGTAACCTCTTTCGAAAGAGAATAATAGAAATTAATTCGATATTAAAAATCCTCCTTTTTAATTTAGAGAAAATAATTGATAATAAACTCTATATTATAAAAGCTTGGAATATCGCGGATATTACAACAATGAGCATCCTACTCTATTGTCTTCATCATGCACCGACCAAGACTTGGTCCAGATGGATTCATCAGACAATCTTGAAGAACATTCATTACTTGTTGTTGCCATAACTTATTCATCCATGCAAACTACACTTGTGCCTCATTTGGACATACTTATCCTTTAGCCTTCTTGTGTGATGACATTTTTGGTGGATGATTCTCCCTTTTAAACTATATACAACATCCAATCAAGGGAGATTCCAGGCCAAATGGGGGAGAATGATAAAAACCACACGACCATGAAGGATAAGGATGCGAAGAAGGTGATTCAAAGGCCTAGACCAAGACATTTATTAAAGTCCCGAGCTTTCAAATACAAGATGGTAATCAAGAATCTTCAACCAAAAAAAAGATGGTAATCAAGAATCTTACACTCTACATGCAGCCTTTCTCAAGTGTACATTGGAATATGAAGGTTGCTTGCATGCATTAATAATACCTACATACAAGAGTTGTTACATGCCTATCTTTAGTAATTTCCTTTTTATAGCTTTCTTGTTGTTGGTAGAACTTACTTTAGGAAGTCTATAACATGTGGGCTTGGGTTTTTTTAATTTCAAATTAGAATATTTTCATGTTTTTCATCTTATTGAGCAGGATTACATGTTAGATGCCTTAATGGGCCGTGCAAGAATGGCGGATCCATGACGGGAATGTGGCATGATTTTCCTACAAAACAAGTTGTCTTTCATGCCAAGTAAGATTATAAGGGTGATAATTATATACATTGTTATATTATTATCCAGATTAGGATAAATTTTCTAGACCTAAATAATTACTCTGTTTAAGCACATGTATTCTATTTTCATTAATCAGATTGAGTTTATTTGAGAGCACCTTGGATAAGGTGTTACTCAATATCAATCCAAATCTTTCTATTATCATTGCATTCACGTTCAGAATTAAGATATGAGTTCCTTTTTGTGTTCGATTGAGAGTTCCACTTCAAAAATCAAGCAACCAACCATTCAAACAAAGAAAAATTAACAAGTGCAAGATCACACCTATACACACACGAGATTGATCCTTCCAATTGGTCATGTATGAGGAAGTTAGTAATTTTATGAAAAACAAAGAAAACTAACTTGAATAAGACCAAGATAACTGAAAACAGTTGATAAGCGATGCAACCGAGTTAGACTCGTCTTATGTGAATTTAGGCCCGATCTTTTAGATGGTAATTTTTTCTTTCCTTGAATGGTTGTTAAGCGTCTTGATTTGTAAAGTATAACTCTCAATCGAACACAAGTGTAACTCATATTTGAATTTTGAACTCGAATCTCATGTGCGACTTGAATGCAATGATAATAGAAATTTTTAGATTAACATTGAGTAACATCTTATCCAACGTGTTGTCAAATAAACTAAATATAGATCTGGTTAGTTGTTCATCACACAAACCAAACCTCTTTTGTATCCATCCAAAAGTTGTTCTTCCATTTTTTTGGTTGAAATTCCTTTGGGAATTCTGAGATTTGGGTTAGGATTGAAAAAATATTTCTAGGTTTTAGGATGAACTTTTTGTATTTTTCCCTATTTGAGTTCGAGATTAGATAGGTGATTGCTTGATTGGTTCTCCAGGGGAAGGGAAAGTAAGTTTGGCGTGTGTGGTGCGTTCAGTGGGAATTGACAATAACTGATCATGCAATGGCTATTGTACATGTATTGCTTGTTTTGGGCGGACTACCGCATAAACACGTTACCCACTAAAATGAGGGAACAATAACCACAAACCGAATTAAACACCTAGACACGTTAATATTTATTAGATAAAATGAATATTAAACAAGGAACTCAAGATAGCAATGCGAATGAAAGATCTAGAATGGATGAACTCAAGAATACATAATATAGAGTGGATAATGTCCGTGAAGAGCGTATCGAACAAAATAAAATCTGAGAATGATAATGAAGGTATTGCGAATATTGAACTTTAGATTAGTTTCTTATGAGATTCAATTGTCCCCAATTTTCGTTTTCTCAACCCCATTATCTCTCTTCTTCGAGATCTCTCTTTTTGATGATCTCGCCATCTCGAGATAGGCTTGTACTCCAATTATGGCCCAAGTGCCAACGGCCCAACAATACACCCGAAAAAACCCCTTAAAATTCCCTCCGTATTTTTCAATGGTTTTTGAAATTTGATCTTGGAAATTGAGACGGATAAAAAGTCCCATCCATCCCATCTAGTTATTGCCTCCATACTCATCATAAATTGTGCCTCGACTCCTCTTTTCCAAGTACGTCTTTCTTCGCCTCTTATTTTTCCTCTAATCTAATTTCAACTTCCTCTTTTCCACCAAGATCAATATCGAGTCTTCCTCTGAAGAGTTTCCACGTTGTTATGAGCTAGAAGATCCTCCATCCCTTAAATCTTCTCGTGTTCTCTTTTCCACCCAGCACAAAATCAGTTCTTTTTTTACCCTGCCTCTTTTGCATTGTTAGTCGGCTTCCCTACATCTGTCCTGGTATGCACACCCGGTCGAGGTGAGTGGGCCGATTCTTTTAACAAGGATTGGGTGTGTTTTTATGAATATCCTTTTCGAATAGGTCATCACTTCCCTTTTTCTCCTCTTGTGGTTGATTTTTTGGAAACCCTAGATGTATCTCCTGACCAACTATTTCTCTAGGCTTAGAGAATTCTTCTGTTGGTTGGTCTTATATGTTCCACAAACAACACCCCCTTCAAAGCAGAAGATCTTTTTCATACTTATAGTCTCTCCAAAGCCGGGTCTGGCCATTTTACTCTGAAAACCCTAAGGGGTAGATCCGACTTGATCTTAGACGTTTCATAATCTGATTGCGGTTGGGCGGATAAATTCTTATTTGTAAAGCGGTCATCTTTAAGGTTTGATTGCCATTTCCTTAAGCCTTGCTGGCGTTCTAAAGGTAACACATGGTTTCTTTTTGCCCTTGCATGTACTTCAAAGGTATTAAATTTTGTTCATCTTTTCATATACTGTACTATGGACATGTCATCTTTGGGAGCTCTAGATATGTATGCTCAACTCGTCTCTCGTATTCAAGCACTACCCTCGAGTGAAAGATTCTACTATGAAATTATCAATCTATGCAATGTCGCTTCTGAAGAATCTGAGATGTCGAGAAAAGTATTTCTCCCCTATTACTTCTTGCTTTACTTACACTTTTTTCTCTCTCTTTTTCTTCTCTTTTACTTCTTTCGTGCTCAGCTTTATGGACAACCCGTTCAGGTGCCGCTACTTTATCTACAATGGAGTGTGTCGAGGCTAGAAAGAAGAGGAAAGTTGATACAACTTCTACATCTGATACTTCCGTGGTGATTTCATGTCTTCCTCAGCTGTGTACGACTCTAATGAAAGGAGCCTCCTTAAAACGTTCCTCTACCCCCAGCTTGTTTGATTTTTTGGGGATGATGATGTCATTGGACCTAGACGCAAAGAAATACCTTGATGCTCTCTCCAATTTCCGCGTTGTGGGTCCTCGTGATAGGATTGATCGATCTTCTATGGCCGAGGTATTTGGTGAAGCGAAGGCTGCGCAATGGAGCTAAGAATTTTGTGTACACATTTAGTTCATATTTTATCATATTTTTATTTCTGTTAGGGACTTCCTAACGTGTTGACGCCTTTAGGTTTCGAAGGCATACAGACTTCCTTAGTGGTGTTTGACCTTCTTAAGGAGTTGCTTGTCCAATTGTCACCCTCTACTGTAAAGCTTACAGTTGGAAAAGAAACGGAGTGACCTCTTTTTGCATTAGAAGAAAGCCTTGTGTTGAGGGGTAAAATTTCATGTATTTAAAAAAAAAAATCATGATTACCCAAATATCTTGAAAATTAATTATAACATATATATGTGATTAATTTTCATTAAAACAAAGCAAAAAAATTTATTAAGAGTTGGAAATTGAGCCTTATAACTTTCTAATTGTTTTAGGCCCATTATATAAAAGTTCAGGCCCAAGTCTTGCTCCAAGGCCCAATGTTTCAACATGTCCGGTCACATGAGTGATGTGGGTGGACTTAAAAAAAAAAGGGGGAAAGGAAATCAAACCCAAAATCAAAGTTGGTTTTACGTGGGGAGCCAACCAAAGCTACAAATTATAAGCTCTTTCTTTTTTAAAAAATAAATAAAAAATAAATAAGCCAACAAAGGTGGGCAATGTAACTTCTCTGCGCATATCAGTTGAATTACTAGTGCTCAAAATATTAAAAAAAAAAAGGAAAAGAAAAAGATTAGAAGAGGTGGAGAAGTGGGTGAAGTGGGGTAACTTCCCACGTGACTTGTCTTTCAAATATAAGGCTATTGCTTTAGGGTGGGATTTAAAAAGAAGACAAAAAACATCAGTTCTGACAAAGGAAAGAAAAGGAAGGAAGAGAACATAAAATAAAAAAGGTTAAAAGCAAACACGTTAGTTTCTAAGAGAACCAGTTCAAGAAGGAAGAAGGTAGAAAAGCAATTGGTATTCTATCATGTTTTAAAAATTCTATCGTGTTTGATCTTTTTTATATATGCCATTTTAGATTCGGGGGTAAAGAATTTAAGTGGATTCTCCCTGATTTTATAATGATTAATTTTTCAAATCTGTTTTCTACCATTTTAAATTCGGGGGTGAAGAATTCAAGGGGATTCTCCCTGGTTTTACAATGGTTAACTTTTCAAGTTTTAATATATTTTCTTTGGACCATTTTGTTCCGGGGATGAAGAATTCAAGGGGATTCTCCCTGGTTTTATGATGGTCAACTTTCTCCTTTTCACCATTTTAAGTTGGGGGTTCAAAAGATTCAAGCGGATCTTCCCTAATTTTTATGGTCAATTCAACCCGTTCTTGACATGTTCGAGATTCCAGGAGATCTTAAAATGTCTAAAAATTAAGATTCTAGTGGATCTCTAATTTTTTAAAACTGATTTTCAGAGAGTTACTCTGGCAAAATTTATACAGGATGAACAACAAAGGAAAAAATAACTGGCAGATTTCGGAATTAAAAAAAATTAATTAATTATGTGCACTGTACATAAAAGCCCTCAGATGTTTCGTCCGAACAGGACCAAAACTCAGTAAACAAAAAAATTATTATTAATCAAAAAGGCTAAACGGATACAGAGACTTGCAAGTCTTTGAGATGATTTAGCTTAAAAAAAAAGGGGAATTTTGATTAAAAGCTACATGTGCCACTATCAAAACAAAGCTACAGGTTTTGGTAGTTTTACCTTTTTCTTTTCAATCTCTACAAATAAAATAAAACAAAAAAAAGAGAAAGTGGTGCAGGCCTATTCAAGCAAACAAGAGTAGTGTCATCATCCTACAAATTAATAGACTAAGAAATTCAACTCTCACCATTAAAGTGACGTGACTACTCACATAGCAAATCAAAATCTTGGGGTTTAATATACAACAAAAAAAAAACGAGTACATGCACTGTACGAAATTAACAAAAAAATAGCACCGTAAATTAGATGCAAATCTTTACGAAAATTTTAAACCCTAGAAATTAACAAGGTTAGATCCACTTGAATCTTTTCTTGTTAGGAATCAAATTATAGAGAGGTCAAATCTACTTGAATTCTTGCCCACTATAATTCAATTTTTAAGAAAATTTTGTTTATCAACCGAAAGAAAAAAGTAAGACCGAGAAAAAATACTTACTCGGAAAAAACAGAGAAGAAAATCAATACAACGTTTTGGATTGGAATAACCGTAAACGCAGCTTTCTGATCCTCAAAAGATATATAAAGAGCATGAAAATAAAAAAGATATTTCCATATCTTTTAAACTTCAACAAAAAAATTATTGTTACGATATTCGGGTGTTAATTATCCTACTGAATAATAAATTTCACGCTTATATGATAAATAGGGTATAAGCACATTAAAATATGGGGGTCAAATACACGGACCGATCGGCCTTGCCCCACATATCAAACAAGATCAAATGTGGGCTTTGAAAGAGTCTTGGGCTTGAGAATCAATTCAAGTTTAAACAAATAAAAAATTGTCAAGCCCATCAAATAAATAAAGAAAGGAGAGGAAAAAAGAATTCACCTCTAATACGTACATAGCATGATCAATGCTGAGTAGAGGGGAAGTACGAATTTAAGAAATAATAAAATAATTAATATTTCTTTTTTATAGAACTACGTAAGGACTTGACGCCTAAAAAGGCCACGTAGGTAACTCGATGCAAATTTTTATCGAGTACAGTCACAACCCCAAACCAAACTAAAATTTTCAAATAAATTAAAACGCACTAAAAAATAATCGTGCACGCCAAATGCGAATGACTAGATTACCCTTCCTAGAAGGTGAGTTTAGTATCATTCGTGTCATGCAAATGATAGTTGGAGCGGTCTAGGCAACCCTTCCTAGAAGGTGGGTTTAGATCCGTTCCTCTGATGCATGAAAAATCTCACACACAAAAACAAAAACCAAAACACTCCGAACTACGTAAGGCTTGATTCTCTTTAAAGAGATACGTAGGCAACCCGTCCGAATTCGGGTGCAGCCCAAATCATAAAATAAACCAAATATTTTGTACATGTATGACTTTTAATCAAAAGGGTAAAAAGAAAGGGTCGAACTCAAACTTTCGAAAATCAAATAAAATATGTTTTGCGAATATTTTTCACATTTTTGTTCAACACCTTGGAAAAGAAGGTATGTGATCTATACATAGTTGTCGACGACTTGAGGGCTAAACTTCGTGCCGCCACATAGAAAGAGTAGTCGCTGGTTAAGGAAGTTGAGGAAGCTGCAGATTACTAGTCTTTTAAGGCTTACGTCGATGCAATGGAAGAATATGTTGCAGACACACATTCTTCTTGGGACGTGGCCAAGGAAAGGCATGAATTTAACGCTCTATATATCCTCCTAGTGATGTGGTTGTCTAGGTCGTTACTAACATCTCTCACTCGGAGGCTAAGGACTCCAAAGAAGACAAGATCGTTGATGTCGCGTTGGAAGAATGAAATCTCCCTCCTCCCCATATTTAAGTTTAAGACAATGTTTTGATTTGCCCACTGTGTTGGGTTTTTGAACAATCTTTCTCTGGCCGTGTACTTTTGGCCATCTATTTTGGTATGTTGTCTTAGCAATGTTGCTAACTCGTTAGTTTTTTTTTACTATATATTTTATATTATGTGTACCTATTGTCTTTGTTTGTGTCGGTTTTGTAGGTACCCAGAGATAATCTACAGTGAAGCTTATCAACATGTTAGGGTGATGCGTACTCGAGATTTGTTATGAAAGCACTTTTTGTTAGATTGTTAATGGAGATATACGTGTTATGTGTGTGATACAAAGATAGAAAGAATGCAATACTACTTTTATTAATATAATATAAGATTGAGTACATGTTTGTGTGTCTTCGTCAATTACTCGTTAATTCCACTTGCTTCAAAGTTTCTCATGTAGTCTCAACTTTAGCATCTTTGATTAGTCTTGTGTGCACATTAGCCTGATTGGAAGGTGGGGCCCATGTTTTTGTCTGTAACATCACAAGGCATCCCTTGTTAGTTGCATGATTGTAATGTTGCTATTGTTTTCGTGACGTGTGTGTAAAACGTCTCAAGTATTGTAAATAAGATAACTATTTAAAAAAAATGGAAGGGTTGTTTTAATACCTTGTCCTTATTAGAATATGCCATTGTGTTACTCCTTTAGAAAATGTAGAGCTTTAAATTCGTTGCATTTTAACTTCTGACATGTATTCCGTCTGGAAATACTAACTTGAAAGTTTCTTGTCCAATGACTTTAGTAATTTGGTATGATCCTTCCCAATTTGCACCTAATATCCCAGCATTTACTTCTTGACTATTCTGAAAGACTTTCCTCAAAACCCATTCTCCAACTTGGAAAACTTTTAAGCAAACATTTTTATTGTAACTTCTCCTAGCCTTTATGTTGTTAACCGTACATATGCGTTATCTTGTAACTCGTCGACAATATCTAAATGGTGGAACAAGTTATTGCGATTGGCCTCTTCGGTGGTCAAGCTGAATCCCGCAGTTGGATATTTCAACAAGTAGAACGTATTCACATCGATAAACTAATGAGAAAGGAGTATGGCATGTCGTCGTCTTTGGAGTTGTACGATCTGACCATAATATAAGGGGTAGCTCATTTGCACATCGACCCTTTGATTCCTTAAAGCATTTCTTGAGATTATTCATTATCGCCTTGTTAATAGCTTCCACTTGACCATTTTCTTGAGGATAATGTGGTGTCGACATTACTAGTTGAATGCTGTAACGTTGACAAACGGATCTAGTCTTCTCACTAATGAAATGGGAGCAGTTTTCACATAATATAGTTGATGGAACGCCGAATTTGCTCATAATATATAGCTTGATAAAGAAAATAACTTGAGTGTCTTTGACTTCCTTGAATGCCTCAACTTCAATTCATTTAGAGAAATAATCGGTCACCGCAAAAATGTAAATGCGTTGTCTTGAGATTGGAGGTAATTTGCCCACAATATCCATCCCCCATTTCATAAAAGGCCACGAAGATGATATGGGAAGAAGTGGCTCCAGTGGTTGGTGAGGGATAGGTCCATGATGCTGGCATGCATCACATCTTCTAGTGAAGTAGATTGTTCCCTTGTTCATTGTGGGCTAGTAGTAACTCATCATGCTCGCTTTCTTTGCCAGGTTGTGAACCCCAGTGTGGTTTCCAGATTCACCGTTGTGGATATCTCGTAACACTATTTCCACTTCATCCTCCTTTATGCATTGTGCATATAGTCCCGAAGACATTCATTTGAGCAAGATGTTATCCTTAATCGCAAAAGTAAATGCTTTTACCTTAAGTTGGCGAGCAACTTCTTTTTCGTCTGGCGAGATTTTGTCTAGTAACCATTTTAGGTATGGTGTTACCCACGACAATATTGAATTATCTCTTGGACATCAGACAAGTCGACATATTTGTTAATTGAGGGTGCATCCAGGTGCAAGAAAGGAATTTTTTTCATATTCCATAGGGTCAATCGTTGATCCAAGGTTTGCTGAGGCATCCGCTTGTGCATTAGCATCCCGTGGTACTTGTTTGATTTAAAATTGTTGGAAGCCTTTGACAATATCTTGAACTTTCTCTACGTAAGTTGTCATCTTCGAGTCCCTAGCAGGATAGGAACTCGTTACTCGGTTTACAATGAATAATGAATCACATATTACCTCGATATCTTATACGTTCAATTATCTGGCAATGGTCAATCCAGCTATAAACACCTTATACTCTGCCTCATTATTCGTCACCTTGAATGTGCATTGCACGGCTTGTGCTATCACCCTATGGTGACTTTAGTACTAACCTGGTCCTACTCCTACTTGATTTGATGCCCCCATCGATATGCAGAGTCCACTTCCCAAAGGTTAATGCCTTCTCAACTTACATTACTTCTTGTTCATTATCGTCGGGCGGGGTAAGAGTAATGTCGGCCACAAAATCCACCAAAGCATGCGACTTAAGTGTTGTTCTAGGTTCATAGTTCATGTCGTATCCTTTCAAATGTACCAACCACTTGAATAAACGACCTTATAACTCTAGTTTTGACATGACACTCTTTATTGGAATGTTAGTTCTCACAATAATAGAATGACTTTCAAAATATGGAGGTAACTTAATTGAATCCATTACCAGTGCTAACACAAGTTTTTCAATAGGAAAATACCTCAATTCCGCTTCCAATAAAGTTTTATTTACATAGTAAATCGAAAGTTGATCTCCTCCTTCCTCTCTAACAAGCACGACACTTACTGCAACTTTTGTGACCGCCAAGTATATCTAGAATGTCTCTTCTTGTTTCTGCTTTGATAGTATCTGAGGTTGTGATAAGTACCTCTTCAAATCTTGAAATGTGTTTTCATGCTCCTCGGTCCATTCGAATAACATGTTCTTCCTTAAGATGTTGTAGAACACGTTCTTTCTATCAGATGAGCTGGAGATGAATCTGTTCAAAGCTACTACTCTTCCGATAATTTTTGCACGTCCTTAACGCATCAGGGTGACTGGATCTCCATGATGGCTTTAATCTGTTTTGGGCATGCCTCGATGCCCCTTTGTGTTACTATAAAATCGAAAAATTTCCCAACTTTAACCCCAAAAGAGCATTTCGCCGGATTCATTTTCAACTAGTATTGTCTCAGAATTTGAAAGGCATCTTCCTGGTGCTGAATGTGGTCCTCGACTTTCAGTGATTTGACTAATATGTCATCAATATAGAACTCCATCATATCCCTCATTTTTTCCTAAAACATCTTATTAACCAATCTTTGATATGTAGCACCTGCGTTAAGGATGAATGGCATAACTTTATAACGTACAATAGATTCCCTTGTTAGTTACAAATTCTGTTTTTTTTTCTTGATCGTCGAGATGCATCAGTATTTGATGATACCCTTTGAATGTGTCCATAAAAGTCAACAATTTGTGTCTCGTCGCCGCATTCACCATAGCGTCAATATGAGACAATAGGAATGGGTCTTTAGGACACACTTTTTTCAAGTCGATAAAGTCGATGCAGACGTGCCACTTTCCATTATTTTTCTTCATGATGAACACATTTTATAACCAGTCAGGGTATTTCACTTCCCTTATTTTCCAGATTCAAGTCGAGATTTTACCTCCTCGTTTATTACTTGATATTGTTTTGGAGCGAACTTATGTCTTTTCTATTTGACCGGTGGTATCCTATAATCGACGTTAAGTGCGTGGGTGACAATATCTAGGTTGATTCCGATCATATCCTCATTCGACCATGCAAAGCAATCTGAATAGGATCGTAATAAGCCGACCATTTGTTCCCACATCTTTGGTGTTAGATCCGCCCCTACTCAAATTTTTCACGTTGGGTTTTTAGGATCTAATGCAACTTTTACGTAGTAAGTCGGCACCGCACAATCCTATAATTGCTATGTCGTCGACTTCTTTCCAAGATGTAACTTCGAAGTGTTCGAGGCGGTGGCCTTCATGGTCACGGAATAACATCCCCTCACTATATTTTGCTCACCCTTGATTTCTTGAACCTCCGTGTCAAGGGAAATTTAATGCATTGGTGGTATATTGATAGAATAGCTTTCATCCCATAGATCTAAGGCCTGCCCAAAATGACGTTAAAAGGAGAGGACAATCAAGTATTAAGAATTTTACCTGATAGCTAACTCCGTACGCGAAAGTAGGTAGAACGACTTTGCTCAACATGTTCTGAGATTCACCGCTAAATCCCACCAACATTGTTGATTTTTTAATGACGTCGTTAAGTCCCAAACCTAAACTATATAGAACATCCAACATAAACAAGTTAGTAGAACTCCCATTATCAATCAATACGCATTTAACAAGAAAATTAGCGATAGTAAAAGAGATAATCAAACAATCATGGTGAATCTCGTCATCCTCTATGTCTTCAAAGGTAATGGGCATCACTTCATGGCTTTTTCGGATCGTGACCTGCAGTTCCTCAATTCTGCTGCTCCAGGTAATCCTTTTGACTGCAGAACAGGTCACTCCACAAACTTCGGTTCCCCTTGTAATCTCGTTGATAACTCCATTATGTTTCAGGAGGAGGGGGTGGACTTGTTTTACCTTTATTGTGGTCAATTTCTTCACGTTCTCTCTCTGATATGAGGTCTTTGAGGTGTCCCCTTCTAGTAACTCACTCACCTCTTTTCTCAATACGATACATTTGTTTGTCTGATGGCCGTGATCAAAGTGGAAATCACACCACTTCGATGTGTCTTTATGATGTTGGGGAGTGTTGATTTTTTGAGACCAAATCACTGCATCTCCTATTTCGCTTAGGCTCCTTACGATTTTCATCGTGTCCACTCTAAAATTGTGTTGTGACAACCTCGACGGCAATCTAGAGTCATCATTCCATCCGTAGGATCGTGGGATCGCTACGTTAACAATTCGATTTGAGGCTGACGAGCTTGGATATGGGTTGTATCTCGTGTCCCGTTTCCATGTCGTCGCTCTTGTGGAGACGAGCTAGAAGTCTTGACAGTAAAGAGGTCACCTCTTTCAATCGGACATGAGCTAGCACTTCGATATGTACTTCATCGAAATTCGAGCATGAATACTTATTTAATTCCCGATAGAGTTCAAGGTTACCTAAGGAGATTCCCCTTTGAAATAATTTGACAACGGTGGCTGAGTCGCATCCTTCGATGGCGACCAACTCCTTATTGTACCTATTTAAGAATGTTTTAAAGGATTCATCAGTCTTCTACACCAAGCGATACATATCTTTGGAGTGCTTCTTAGTATGTCGACAACTTGAAAACTTGACTCAAAATTTGTTAACCGGTTCAGCAAAGCAGGAAATACTATCGAGGGGTAATTGGGAATGCTAGTTTAAGGCGGGCCTCGATAGAGTATTTCCAAACCAACGACACATCACGATCTCCTTCATGGCAAAGGGGACCGTACTAATGTTGATTGCCTGCTTGAAGGCGGGTATGTGTTGGTTTGAATCTATTGTCCCTTCGTATTTTGGTACATCGGTAATGTGATACTTTTGTGAATGTATACCCTCGCGATAGTGGGCACAAAAGGAGAATCAATGTACCCACCTCTCCTTTCGACTTCTATCTGCTAAGGTACCCTTGGGACTCGGGTAATTCAATCTTCTAGGGCCAAAAGACATTCACGTAGTACTGGTATCTCTGCATCCTCTTGGACAACACGAAGTGAATTACCATTTACCTGATAATTGGTTACCTTTTTGGGTTCATTGGGCATTACATGGTTTGGGTCATCCAGGTTTAACTGTTGGACGACGTCATCCATTGTCTTTGAAACACGTGGTCGGCCCGGTGTTGATTGTGTAATATCCGCTAAAATCCAAATAAAATAAAAACGAATATTTATCCTAATAATTTTTTTTCTCTAAAGAAGAGAATTTAATAATCCTTATAATCTCATTTTAAATTATAAAGAGTTTGTAAAAGTTTATTACAATAACAATTAAGAATTTTTATTAAATATATTAAGTAAATCGGATACTTAATTAAATATTTTTCTCTTAAATAGAGAGATTAAATATTCTTATAAATTTCGTAATAAGCTATAAAAATGTTATAAAAGTTTATCAAAGTGACAAATGAAAAATAAAAATAAAGATGGTTCATATTAATTTCGAATTTTTTTGTTTAATGTCATATCACAAGCAAGTAAAAGTAAAAGGAGGGGCAAAATAAAAAGGTGTCAAGAGGGAGACTCGAACCTGAGACCTCTTGCACCTTTCACAAACACAAACACTCTCAATTCCGCTATGCTAATGTAATTTGACTACCCACATGACAATTCTTTTGATTATAAACCCTCTATTCCTTCTTCTTCCTCAAGAGAGTTAATGTGTCTGACTGATTTTGACGTACTTCAATCCATATCAAATTTTTCTTCCAATCTTCTCAATTGCTTCTAAGACCTTCCAAACACTTGCATCATCAATAGTCATCACCCAACAAGCACACTTCTCTCCAATCCTCATCAATGAAGTTATCCTCCGTTGGTCCAATTCAATTGCCATGGATCACCATGTCCTCCTTGTTTGCCTATTTAAAGGGTGAAATACTCCATAGAAAAATCACACAACAATAAAACCTCTCTTCCTCTCATTCTCAATCCAATTTTCGTTCTCAATTCAAGCCAAAAACACCCAAATTTGTATTTTCTTCAAATCTGATTTTTTTATTAAAAAAATTCCCAAAAGCCCTTTTCTTCCCCCGTTTGGACGCCGGACCACCATCAACCGGCTTCCACCACCGCGCACGAGCCACGCCGGCCACCAGGAGCGCCGCCCTACCCACGCCTGTCGTCGAAATTGCCCCACCACTACACCAAATTTGCTTGTACGCTACTGTTGTGAATTGGGGAAGGAGGAGTTCCCCAAGTGGGCTTGTTCTCAAGCTGTTGGTGGACCAATTTGTCGGAGCAGGCCCATTGTTCTGGTGTAAATCAGCCCACCAGAATTTGCAAGGAGGAATAAGGAGCATTTGGGCCCATAAATTCGACTATAGCCAATCCGAGCCCAAATTCCGTCTCGTTTTCGCTCGGTATAATTTCCCGACTCGTATTTTAATTTTCTATCTCTTTATAAATAATTTTACATATATATAATATTTATTTAAATAAATTCTATAAATATTGCAAATGGGCTTCTAAAGAGAAAATTATGTAATTAAACTAATTTACATGCCCATCTAAGAGAAATATAATTTTCAATAAATCATATGTGAATTCCTAGAATATAAATATTCATAATATTTTAAGCATATTAGGTTGTTGATAAGTTGAAAAGAATAATAACATGCATGTGGTTTTATAAGAAAATAAATAAATATGGCAAGACATAGAATAATCTCCAATAAAATTATAAGAATAATATAAATAACTTTTGACCATATAAATGCTAATTTTAAAAATATATATATATTAACTAGGTTGTGTTTTTATATTAATGATTAAAGGATTATATTATGATAAAAAGGAGTTGTTTAAATAAGACTATATTAAAAAGGAAAATAGACTTACATGTATTTTAATCCTATTTTATACCTTGGGATAATATTAATAAAATATTTTATCATAAGATAATTAATAGGAATAAGTTGAAAACTAATAAGATATACTAGTTATGAGATATTTATATAGTAAAGTATGGAATATAAAAGATATTTGTTGTTGGGAAGAGATATATTAACGATATTATTAAAGATATAAACTTTTATTATTATATGATTAATGTGACTATAAAGTAAACTAGGTTATTTTATGATTTTAGTTATAATATATGATAGTGATTTTAGAATATCTAAGACATAGTATAACAATAATAAATGGTAGAGAAACCTTATAAAAATATTATTATTTCAAAGATTGTAGTCATGGACTATAGTTTGAATTTAAATATTGATTTTTATAAAAGAATAATATTAATAATAGTTAGAGTCACCATGGGAGAAAAATATTAATTTAATAATCTCTTAGTGTAGAGAATTATTGCAAGACATATGTTCTAAGTTTAAATATAAGAAGTATGATCTTATAATAATTTTATAATATTAGATAGTTATAAGGTTTGCTTGCATGGAAAGAAACAATTTAAATATGGAAGAGAATATTATTTTATAATTTAAGATATTATAATAATGGAGTATAGATAAGAAGTGGGATATTTATAAGCCATGATCATAAATTTATAAGCCATATAATATGAAAAGAAATAGGAGAATAAAATAAATAAGATTTATTTAATATATGTTAGATTTAGAAAGTTAACTTATGAAGAAGCATACAAAGTCCTAATTATGGAAACTTCTAGGAAAATAGATTATAACTCTATGAGCTTTATTTTATGTGAATTATATAATCAAATAAAATTCTAATAAGAGAATATTATTAATAAAGTATTTCGGGGAGGGATAAAATATTTTAAATTCATTAAGGAAATGTTTGGAAATTTGAAAGTAATATTTTAATTAAAATGGATTTGTAAAAAGGTTAAAGTAGATTCCTTAAAGCTTAATAAGAATTGTACATTCATAAGGAAAAATACTTTTTAGATAAAGTATGATATTTTTGTAAAATTATACTTGCCTAAATTATATTAAAAGGAATTAACAAGTGAGGTTAAAAAGGATTATTTTAATATTATTAAATAGAATTTTTATGGAATAATAAGGATATTACAAAACCAAAATAATAATACAGGAATATTATTATTTTAAGAAAATAACTTTCTAAATTATTATCTTAATAATTTAGAATTTCCAACTCTCTTATAAAATATTATAAGAGGTAATCCAAACCTTAAGAGGAAGTCATGATATAGATTCGCTCGTAAATTCCGTGTCGATAGATCGGGATTCTCGCTCGAAGTCGTGAATCACATAGTTCCGTCAAAGCTCGATTGTTAGAACTCGCCAATGCTAAGGCAAGTGGAATTTCCCCTTGTGACCTTTATATTTCATTCCGTAAACATTCTCGATGTTGGGAACTTCGTGTATGCTTAAATAAAAATGAACCTAGGAAATATCGATTGCTAGAAATAACGACTATTGTTAGCATAAGGACGTTTTACATTCCTATGTTAGGATTATTATGCTAGTGTGATTATCTCTTGATGGTTTGCGATCTCGCTCAGAGATCAACGTCGAACGAAGTAGAGAGGGGCACGGAATAGCCGACGCCTCTATATCACCTTACTAAGTCGTACGTCCATACGACTTTCGGGATCATGATCTCCTCCGCTCCGATTGCAAGGAGGGATGTGCGCACTCCAGCTAAGTGCTGGGAAACTGAAGTTCTCCCTCGGGTGGCTCGGATTATCCGTGTCCCACCACTGTCTATTCAAAATCATAAATGAAATCGAACGTCTTTTTGTCACTAAAGAAGATAAGTGCCCAATGCGCAATTAAGTCACCAACAAGCACACTTCTCTCCAATCCTCATCAATCAAGTTATCCTCCATTGGTCCAATTCAATTGCCATGGATCACCATGTCCTCCTTGTTTGCCTATTTAAAGGCTGAAATACTCCATAGAAAAATCACACAACAATAAAACCTCTCTTCCTCTCATTCTCAATCCAATTTTCGTTCTCAATTCAAGCCAAAAACACCCAAATTTGTATTTTCTTCGAATCTGATTTTTTTATTAAAAAAATTCCCAAAAGCCCTTTTCTTCCCCCGTTTGGACGCCGGACCACCGTCGACCGGCTGCCACCACCGCGCACGAGCCACGCCGGCCACCGGGAGCGCCGCCCTACCCACGCCTGTCGTCGGAATTGCCCCACCACTACACCAATTTTGCTTGTACGCTACTGTTGTGAATTGGGGAAGGAGGAGTTCCCCAAGTGGGCTTGTTCTCAAGCTGTTGGTGGGACAATTTGTTGGAGCAGGCCCATTGTTCTGGTGTATTTGAATCACTATAATGGTTGGAATAAACTTTTATTATTATATGATTAATGTGACTATAAAGTAAACTAGGTTATTTTATGATTTTAGTTATAATATATGATAGTGATTTTAGAATATCTAAGACATAGTATAATAATAATAAATGGTAGAGAAACCTTATAAAAACATTATTATTTCAAAGATTGTAGTCATGGACTATAGTTTGACTTTAAATATTGATTTTTATAAAAGAATAATATTAATAATAGTTAGAGTCGCCATGGCAGAAAATATTAATTTAATAATCTCTTAGTGTAGAGAATTATTGCAAGACATATGTTCTAAGTTTAAATATAAGAAGTATGATCTTATAATGATTTTATAATATTAGATAGTTATAAGGTTTGCTTGCATGGAAAGAAACAATTTAAATATGGAAGAGAATATTATTTTATTATTTAAGATATTATAATAATGGAGTATAGATAAGAAGTGGGATATTTATAAGCCATGATCATAAATTTTATAAGCCATATAATATGAAAAGAAATAGGAGAATAAAATAAATAAGATTTATTTAATATATGTTAGATTTAGAAAGTTAACTTATGAAGAAACATACAAAGTCCTAATTATTGAAACTTCTAAGAAAATAGATTATAACTCTATGAGCTTTATTTTATGTGAATTATATAATTAAATACTAAGAGAATATTATTAATAAAGTATTTCGGGGAGGGATAAAATATTTTAAATTCATTAAGGAAATGTTTGGAAATTTGAAAGTAATATTTTAATTAAAATGGATTTGTAAAAAGGTTAAAGTAGATTCCTTAAAGCTTAATAAGAATTGTACATTCATAAGGAAAAATACTTTTTAGATAAAGTATGATATTTTTGTAAAATTATACTTGCCTAAATTATATTAAAAGGAATTAACAAGTGAGGTTAAAAAGGATTATTTTAATATTATTAAATAGAATTTTTATGGAATATTAAGGATATTACAAAGCCAAAATAATAATAAAGGAATATTATTATTTTAAGAAAATAACTTTCTAAATTATTATCTTAATAATTTAGAATTTCCAACTCTCTTATAAAATATTATAAGAGGTAATCCAAACCTTAAGAGGAAGTCATGATGTAGATTCGCTCGTAAATTCCGTGTCGATAGGTCGGGATTCTCGCTCGAAGTCGTGAATCACATAGTTCCGTCAAAGCTCGATTGTTAGAACTCGCCAAAGCTAAGGCAAGTGGAATTTCCCCTTGTGACCTTTATATTTCATTCCGTAAACATTCTCGATGTTGGGAGCTTCGTGTATGCTTAAATAAAAATGAACCTAGGAAATATCGATTGCTAGAAATAACGACTATTGTTAGCATAAGGACGTTTTACATTCCTATGTTAGGATTATTATGCTAGTGTGATTGTTATCTTGATGGTTTGCGATTTCGCTCAGAGATCAACGTCGAATGAACTAGAGAGGGGCGCGGAATAGCCGACGCCTCTATATCACCTTATTAAGTCGTACGTCCATACGACTTTCGGGATCATGATCTCCTCCGCTTCGATTGCAAGGAGGGATGTGCGCACTCCAGCTAAGTGCCGGGAAACTGAAGTTCTCCCTCGGGTGGCTCGGATTATCCGTGTCCCACCACTGTCTATTCAAAATCATAAATGAAATCGAACGTCTTTTTGTCACTAAAGAAGATAAGTGCCCAATGCGCAATTAAGTCACCAACACCGGACCGGTCTCAAATGATCGATCCGGCTCTCGGTCCGCTCAGGGCGCGAGAGGTTTTTGACTTGTATAAATTATTCGCGTTCCCAACATACTTTCTACTCTAAAGAAGTCTACAATCTAGTAGCTTTTCTATCGCTCATCGAGTTATCTTCGTTTAAGATATACTCTCCTTTGAACCACTAAAGCTCCACATAAACAAGCCTTATCGTATAGCCTCATCGTAAACACAACCCGATTATCTCTTTCGACAATAATTTGAAATTACCGAAATACCCTCGGGAAGTTCCATTCCCGCTTGCTTAGTCTCTTAGACTAATTCTTCTTTTCCGCATGTTTGCCTGGCATTCTCTCGCCCCTCGCGAATTATGTCAGATTTTAGGAATCCCACAAGGCATGAAGTGAAGCGAAGACGAAGGAAGAACAAGGATTTTCAAGATGTACCTTTCTATCATTTTGCTTTAGTTTCATTACGTTTCAAGGACAAGCAGGTTTTGCATTTCAATTCCGAACAACTTTATGTTTGAAAACAATGTAAGATGTTTTGTAAGAACCAAGTCTCCCTCGGGAGCACCTTTTCTCATTATGTATTATGTTTTTATTCCGCATTTTAATTGTTCTATATCATTCTAAAAGCCTTGGGTGACTTTGGACGGTAAAGTCTGAGGTCACTGGCGGTAATACCCAGTGTTGTAAAATAGGGGTGTTACAATTGTGGTATCAGAGCTAAACGCTTTGTTTTTAAAACCGAGAGTTTTAAAACCGAAAACTTTCGAAAAACGAGAACTTTTAAAACCTTAACTTTTACTTCCGCTATTTGAGAATTTTAATCATAGAAAAAAAATCTCCTTCTACACTCCTTGAAGAAAACTTAGAATTTATAACTTTCCCTCTTGAAATTTCTTAGCTAAGAAAAACCTCTTAAAAATGTTTGAAACTTTAATACCATGTACTTAGTTCTAGAATTAATGTTTTTATAAAATTCCCTTTCTATCCTTCGAAAACTTAAGTCGTACGAACATTCCAATTCAAGTAGAATTTTAAACACCTCTTTAGAAATTTATAAAATACTCGCACCTTCACACTGGGGAACTTGTTAGTAATCTCAACACTTATTTCTTAAAAATATAAGTAGTATAAGTGTTTCAACTTTTTCAAATCTAGACATTTTCGATATAACTTTTTGGTAAACTTAACTTCTACCTTAGTAAACTTGTTGGTAAAGCAAGAAATTTCCATCTTAGTAACGTGTTGAAATAGAATTTCCTAGACTCTTTAATAGGGCCAAGAAAATGAAAAGTTTAAAATAATCCTTTGCTTTAGTAAATTTCAAAACCTCAACTTCCTTCAGCATGTCTTCGCCTTATAGAATCAAAGGATATTCTATATAAACGCCTTCTTCTCCTCTACAGAAATGGTACTCACTAGAAGCCTAATTCGAATCAGGGATGAAGCCAAAAAGGCCGCTCAAGAGCTTGACGAGGCTTTCGCTCAATGGCCGTTTTTACCAAATGGATACCCCGAGGACAACCCCGAGCTAGCACTACAAGAGGAGATGCATGAAAATGCACCCGAGGTGAATCTCGAGGAAGAGAACCTTGAAGAAGCATTCCTCAAGGGAGGAGTTAATAATTCACTTCACGACCAATCAAGTCCGGAAATCACTGAGCAAGAATTCGCGGGATATCATCCATGGAGACACATGACGGAGACTCCACGTCAAAAATCACAAGTCAAACTCCAATGACCTATCTAGCGGGGGGATGGGCTAACTGGACTCAGGGAGAGTCATCCTATCACCAAGCAAATGGTCAAGCAAGAAACCCATCTTCAATCACTGACCCAAACCCAACGAGGATTCGTCAACCAGATTACGACGATCTCCTCCAACGTAAGGGGGTAGGGTCGGAAGAAATAAGGTCCTACCAGAATGTGGATGTTCTTCCCCCTGAAGGCGTTGGTCCAAGAAGAACCCGTTACATGAACTATGACCACTTAGAGAGACGAAAGAAGGTTGGCTAAACAGACAAATGGCCGAACAAGACGAATTGTTCCAAGTCGAAGTCCGACTAAGCGAACTTCGCACAAGAAGCGCGTATCGTCGCACGCATATTGAGCAGGCCAACTTAGTACTGGACAATGAGAGCGGGATTCTTGATGAGAATCTCTTTGACGACCAATTCCTCGATAAGTATAGTTACCCCGACCGTCCCTAGGCTTTGTCTTAATTGTATTTCTCATTGTAAAGGGTGAGCTAGTCCGCTCCTCTCGACTTTTGTTTGGTATTTGAAAGGTCAAATCGTCATCGTTTCTTTTCCATCCCTAGTGTAATGTTTTTTTACATAAAGCCTTTGTAGTCAATTTCCATAAAAGTTCTAATAAAATTTTTCTCTCTTTCCTAAACTTGCGCATCATTTCTTGCCTATACTTGGGAGTCAACAAAAACAACTATATCCTTCTTCAATATATAGAATTACGGATATTCTATATGAATGTCGATTATTAGCCACTTACAGAGAAAGGTTCTAACAGAAGATAAGTTCATGCTCATGGGGAATTAGAACAAGGTACGCCAACTAAAGGTAATACTTACGTTTCCATAAGAGCCAAAATTACCAAGCCAGTGACTCACGGGAAGATAGAAATTTCCAAAGAGGACACCAAGGAAGGCTTAGTCGACTAAAGATCTAACATGTCTCCACATAACCCGATCTCGAAACAGATTATCGAGAGATATGTGAGGGACAAACAATGATCGAGCAATAATGGAGTGGTAGAGAATTCCGACCAATGAAAGATATATTAATCCGACGTACCGACAAGCAGTTGGGAATTGCTCAACTAACATATGGAAGCTTGGCGTGATATTTGATTTTGTCAACCGATTAAGCCAACCACAATAAAGCTATGTGAAAGCCACGTCATGGACTTTTCTTCGCCTCGATTTTGATAAGTCAACACGGTGACAGATGAAGTTAGAAAAGAAGTTGCTAGGACCAAGACATTTTGGGACATATAAATTCTCTAGTTGCCCGACATGCCTAGTGAGTCATGAAGTTGCCTCATCATTTGGAAGATTAGTGGACACGTGTTCCTATTCGTCACAACTAAAGTAGTACTCTTCCCTACTCGACGTTACTTATTTCCAACCTTTGTTTTCCATTAATTAGTTCGGATAATCCTCTTACACCTTGTTAAATATTCCTTCCTTGTAGACCTTAGAAGAAAATCAAAAATTTCAGCGACAAAGAATGGCGGACCCTCAAGAGAAAAACCATAGGAGCACCTTTGTTTGCATTCCACCTCAGGAAAATGATCGAGGGTCTAAGCACCCTAGTCAAAATCAAGAGGACCCACATCAACAAGTTCCGTGCCTACCAAGGACAGTGTAAAGTGGTCCTTTAAGGATCGAAGCTGCAAGAGGGCACGTGGAGCAATTCAGTCATGAGATGTTTCCAACTACATTGCCCGACGTGAAGAAGATAGCGGGAGGAGGTCAAACTAGCAACGCAAAGGATAATATCGTTCAGACTTCTTCATCAATAATTTGCTCAGAGTGTGACAAGAACCTGAGAACTTTTTCCTCATTGAAGCCAGACCTTTATGACGGTACGGGGGAAACCAACGAGATAGTAAGATGGTTTGTACAAATGGAATGCCTCCTAAGAACGCTTGAGTGCAAAGAAGTGGAAAAGGTGCACCTTGCCTCCCTTCAGCTAAGGGGAGGAGCACGAGAATGGTGGGAAAGTTCAAACTTGTCGGAACAACCAAGTTTGAATTGGGCAATGTTCAAAGCGAAGATGTTGTATCACTTCTGGACAACTTGGGAAAAAGAGAAGCTCTATACGGTTCCTTACCAAAAGATTGGTGGACCAAGCATACCCGAGGCAACAAAGCTTAAATCCCAAATGGGAGGTGCCACAAAGAAATACCCCACTAAGGCAGAGAGAATTCAACAGTTCCATGAATTACTGAGCCCAGAAATAAAAGCTCTGATGAGTTATCGCAAGTGCACAACGTTGGGAGAATATGTGGATGCGGCCCACATGGCAAAATCCTTACTCGAGGAACCCGCACCAAGGGTAGAAGATTGGGGACAACCTCATAACAAAGAGAATGGCAAATTTAAGAGGGCAGGCTCTCCACAAAGTTCAGGCTGGTCAAAGAAGAGCAAGATTGGGTCCGAGCCAACTAAGTCTAAACCATTCCAAGGCTCGGAAACCAAGAAGAGCTCTATAGTCTGTCAAAACTGCGGAGAACCGGGACATATCAACCGGAACTGTACCAAGAATCCTAGGAAGTGCTATAACTGCGGGAAATACGGACATCTCCGCCAATTTTGTAGGCAACCAGCAAATAAGTCAGGACCAACTCGCTCCGACACAGTGTCCCAATACCCTTAGATTTCCAGCGAAATGACGGGTACTGCTTCTGTGCAGTCTACAGCTCTTGGATGAAGGAAAGAGGTCGATTACACCCCAGCATAAAAGATCAATAGTTCTATGAGATGCACCGCAGTGACAAACTTTTGCATTAGATGTTCAAAAGAAATAGTTGGATCCTCCTTACTATCCGCGTTTAATCTTCGTAATCATATTAGTATTACCCTTAAGGCACTTTTGTATCGCAACAGTGGATGCTAATGTTGAACCATTCCGGTGACACTCTTCCTCGTAAGAGTGTCTCATCATGAAATCTATATTATGATTATGGTTATCATATTATATCCTCGCGTATCAAACCAAAGACCATGTTCATCGTGAGCTTAATAGAGGAGAAAGTTCGAGCTAAACCCTGATTTAACTTTATGATATATTCATAGTATTACTAAGTTCGCCTCAAAATGCTACTCTTTATACCAAAATGAAATTATAATCTATAAAATCAAAAGTTTCAATATAGATTCATAGTGGTGAATAAGAATGGACTTTTACCTCCCACCTTGGCCACGCGGTTGAGGTAGAATTTCAGATCTTATTCCTATGAAGGTATACACTTTAGGCGATTATGTGGGAAATCACTCCCCGGTACTGATCACATCGGTGGAATGAAACCACGTAATCCCTCGAGTTTAACCTTGCTTACAAAAAAAAACTACATTTGTGATAAATACTGTATAATATAATATAAAGGGACGCTCGAACCATTCCTCGATAGTATAATATATATTCGAATACGACATCGTAGCGATGGTTACTCCCTCTTGGAAAATAACCACCCCCTATCCCAGTAGAAACTTCTCTAGAAATTGTGACTCGAAATTCTTCTTCAAAGGCATGTCCCTTACATATTCAAACATTGATTCCATCTCGAAAGTTTACTTAATACCCATCTTAAAAGAATTCTTTCGCAATGACTCTATCCTAGAAGTATAGAATGGATCAATCATTTTCTTACTCGCTTCCTAGAAACACTTAAGTGCTCGTTTCAATTAGAATGCTTATTCAATAAACGGTCAAAATCTTACGTGGGAAGGTCAACCCAGAACTTCCGGATAAGACCGTTTGACCCCCACCTACTTCGCTAGCAAGACCAATCGGATTTCCAATCCTATCCCTTGATTCCAATTAAGCCGCATAAGCTCAAAGGTGGGAATCTTCTTAAGGATTTCTAACTTAACGATTCCTTAAGATAAAGGTACAATAATAATTCTTCTACTTGTACAATCATCCTAACTAAAGAACGAAATGTTCTTTAAGGGGGTACAATCATCACTCAACAAGCACACTTCTCTCCAATCCTCATCAATCAAGTTATCCTCCATTGGTCCAATTCAATTGCCATGGATCACCATGTCCTCCTTGTTTGCCTATTTAAAGGCTGAAATACTCCATAGAAAAATCACACAACAATAAAACCTCTCTTCCTCTCATTCTCAATCCAATTTTCGTTCTCAATTCAAGCCAAAAATACCCAAATTTGTATTTTCTTCGAATCTGATTTTTTTATTAAAAAAATTCCCAAAAGCCCTTTTCTTCCCCCGTTTGGACGCCGGACCACCGTCGACCGGCTGCCACCACCGCGCACGAGCCACGCCGGCCACCGGGAGCGCCGCCCTACCCACGCCTGTCGTCGGAATTGCCCCACCACTACACCAATTTTGCTTGTACGCTACTGTTGTGAATTGGGGAAGGAGGAGTTCCCCAAGTGGGCTTGTTCTCAAGCTGTTGGTGGGACAATTTGTTGGAGCAGGCCCATTGTTCTGGTGTATTTGAATCACTATAATGGTTGGAATAAACTTTTATTATTATATGATTAATGTGACTATAAAGTAAACTAGGTTATTTTATGATTTTAGTTATAATATATGATAGTGATTTTAGAATATCTAAGACATAGTATAATAATAATAAATGGTAGAGAAACCTTATAAAAACATTATTATTTCAAAGATGGTAGTCATGGACTATAGTTTGACTTTAAATATTGATTTTTATAAAAGAATAATATTAATAATAGTTAGAGTCGCCATGGCAGAAAATATTAATTTAATAATCTCTTAGTGTAGAGAATTATTGCAAGACATATGTTCTAAGTTTAAATATAAGAAGTATGATCTTATAATGATTTTATAATATTAGATAGTTATAAGGTTTGCTTGCATGGAAAGAAACAATTTAAATATGGAAGAGAATATTATTTTATTATTTAAGATATTATAATAATGGAGTATAGATAAGAAGTGGGATATTTATAAGCCATGATCATAAATTTTATAAGCCATATAATATGAAAAGAAATAGGAGAATAAAATAAATAAGATTTATTTAATATATGTTAGATTTAGAAAGTTAACTTATGAAGAAACATACAAAGTCCTAATTATTGAAACTTCTAAGAAAATAGATTATAACTCTATGAGCTTTATTTTATGTGAATTATATAATTAAATACTAAGAGAATATTATTAATAAAGTATTTCGGGGAGGGATAAAATATTTTAAATTCATTAAGGAAATGTTTGGAAATTTGAAAGTAATATTTTAATTAAAATGGATTTGTAAAAAGGTTAAAGTAGATTCCTTAAAGCTTAATAAGAATTGTACATTCATAAGGAAAAATACTTTTTAGATAAAGTATGATATTTTTGTAAAATTATACTTGCCTAAATTATATTAAAAGGAATTAACAAGTGAGGTTAAAAAGGATTATTTTAATATTATTAAATAGAATTTTTATGGAATATTAAGGATATTACAAAGCCAAAATAATAATAAAGGAATATTATTATTTTAAGAAAATAACTTTCTAAATTATTATCTTAATAATTTAGAATTTCCAACTCTCTTATAAAATATTATAAGAGGTAATCCAAACCTTAAGAGGAAGTCATGATATAGATTCGCTCGTAAATTCCGTGTCGATAGGTCGGGATTCTCGCTCGAAGTCGTGAATCACATAGTTCCGTCAAAGCTCGATTGTTAGAACTCGCCAAAGCTAAGGCAAGTGGAATTTCCCCTTGTGACCTTTATATTTCATTCCGTAAACATTCTCGATGTTGGGAGCTTCGTGTATGCTTAAATAAAAATGAACCTAAGAAATATCGATTGCTAGAAATAACGACTATTGTTAGCATAAGGACGTTTTACATTCCTATGTTAGGATTATTATGCTAGTGTGATTGTTATCTTGATGGTTTGCGATTTCGCTCAGAGATCAACGTCGAATGAACTAGAGAGGGGCGCGGAATAGCCGACGCCTCTATATCACCTTATTAAGTCGTACGTCCATACGACTTTCGGGATCATGATCTCCTCCGCTTCGATTGCAAGGAGGGATGTGCGCACTCCAGCTAAGTGCCGGGAAACTGAAGTTCTCCCTCGGGTGGCTCGGATTATCCGTGTCCCACCACTGTCTATTCAAAATCATAAATGAAATCGAACGTCTTTTTGTCACTAAAGAAGATAAGTGCCCAATGCGCAATTAAGTCACCAACACCGGACCGGTCTCAAATGATCGATCCGGCTCTCGGTCCGCTCAGGGCGCGAGAGGTTTTTGACTTGTATAAATTATTCGCGTTCCCAACATACTTTCTACTCTAAAGAAGTCTACAATCTAGTAGCTTTTCTATCGCTCATCGAGTTATCTTCGTTTAAGATATACTCTCCTTTGAACCACTAAAGCTCCACATAAACAAGCCTTATCGTATAGCCTCATCGTAAACACAACCCGATTATCTCTTTCGACAATAATTTGAAATTACCGAAATACCCTCGGGAAGTTCCATTTCCGCTTGCTTAGTCTCTTAGACTAATTCTTCTTTTCCGCATGTTTGCCTGGCATTCTCTCGCCCCTCGCGAATTATGTCAGATTTTAGGAATCCCACAAGGCATGAAGTGAAGCGAAGACGAAGGAAGAACAAGGATTTTCAAGATGTACCTTTCTATCATTTTGCTTTAGTTTCATTACGTTTCAAGGACAAGCAGGTTTTGCATTTCAATTCCGAACAACTTTATGTTTGAAAACAATGTAAGATGTTTTGTAAGAACCAAGTCTCCCTCGGGAGCACCTTTTCTCATTATGTATTATGTTTTTATTCCGCATTTTAATTGTTCTATATCATTCTAAAAGCCTTGGGTGACTTTGGACGGTAAAGTCTGAGGTCACTGGCGGTAATACCCAGTGTTGTAAAATAGGGGTGTTACAGATTGTACTTGCGAATTAAGTAAATTCCTTTCGTTAGTCAAAGATTCAATCTATTTCTCATACACTACAGTAAACCGAGTATTTGTTTCTCTTTGATTTTCAAATCCTTCTAGACGGCGAGCATAGATGCTTGTAATTTAGCGATGAGAGCTGATTCAGCCGTTTTTGCACGCTCCTGCATGGCCACCGAAGTAGTCGGGTTTGTTCTCTACTCCATCGGAGTGGTTGTCCATAATCACCGAATAAAACTCTGCGGTGCTTAACTGACTTTCTAAAATGAATGCAAGATAGTAATGAATGTTAAATAAGGAACTCTAGATAGCAATGTCAATGCAAGATCTAGAATGGATGAACCCAAGAATACAGAATATAGAGTAGTTAATGTTCGTGAAAAGTGTGTGGAACGAAATACAATATGAGAATAAGAATGAAGGTATTGCGAATATTGAACATAAGAGTAGTTTCTTGTGAGATTCAATTGTCCCAATTTCCTTATCTCAACTCCTTTTATACCGAGCCATAGAGTCTTTGAACCATTATCTCTCTTCCCGAAGATATCACCATCACCTTCAACTTCCTCCAACGTCTTCCTTCCAGTTATTTCACCTCTTTCATTGACTCGTGGATCATCCATAGCTGACTGTCTTCAAGACGGGCGTGTACTCCAATTATGACCCCAATGCCAACAACCCAACATTGCTCTATCTCAAACCAAAGAAAATAATTTTCAACAACATGAAATCCTCTCTACTAAAAACCAGTGTTACACCATTGTCTTTCATCTTCAACCAATGAAAAGTACAAGTAGAAGATATAAGAGTAAGAGAGATTTACTGAACGATCTTTGTTATCTTAGATTGAATGACCAAGTAACAATATATACTTGAGAGACTATATATGGATAGAATATAAATAATTCAGAGGATACAATACAAACAGATTAGAGGATAGAATATAAACAAATCAATGAATTAACTACTATCCACAAGTAGCCTTATTGTCTCCTAATATCCCCCCCCCCCCCCCCTCAAGCTGATGGTAAGGGAACGACAAGAAGCTTGGACCATAAAGCAGAGAAGAAATGCCCCGTTAAGAGTTTAGTAAAAATGTCAACACGTTGATCGATGGCAAGAAGGTAAAGGACGACGAGCTCGCCGGCCTCAACCTTTTCACGAACAAAGAAATAGTCCTACCAGACGTGCTTGGTACGAGACATGACAACAAGATTTGTAGCAAGGAACGTGGTAGAAAGATTATCACAAACCAAAATAGGGAACTCTCGAACCGGTTCACCAAGTTCAACCAACAGTTGTCGAAGCCAAACAAGTTCAGTAGTAGCAAAAGCAATCGCCCTATACTCAGCCTTAGTGCTGGAACGTGCCACAATAGATTGTTTCTTAGATGCCCAACTAACGAGATTACTGCCAAAGAAAATGATAAAACCGTGTTGAGAACGAAGATAGGCGGGGTAAGAAACCTAGTCAGTATCTGAAAAAGTGACCAAGGACAAATGGGAAGAAGGAGAAAATTGCAAACTATAACTCAAAGCCCCCTTCATGTAGCGCAAGATGTGCTTGACGTCCCGCCAATGGTTCAAACCCGGTTGATGGATATGTTGACATGCGTGGTTGACAACATAACTAATTTTCAGTCTGGTAATAGTAGCATATTGTAAACTACCAACAATTTGTTTATACACAAAGGGATTAGAAATGAGTGATTATGGCGGGTTAGGGTGATGAAGCAGAACAGCAGGAGATGAGATCGGTTTGGCCTCCAACATGGAAGATCGATCAACGAGGCCTTGGATGTACGTGTATTGAGAAAGAAACAAGCAACCAGTTGAGTAGGTGACTTCAATACCAAAAAAATAGTGAAGGGGCCCAAGATCTCTAAGAGAAAAAATAGTATCAAGATGTCGAATGAATTGGACAACCAACTGAGCATCTGAACATGTCACAACGATGTCATCGACATCATTGTAATAGAAGACGCCCTAAAAATAAAGATGTCTGAATAGCAAGAGCGGAAGCTAATAGAGAGCAAATACACTTTCAACTTATTAAACCAAGCTCGAGGAGCTTGTTTAAGGCCATACAAAGCCTTATGTATCTTACAAACATAATCACGGTGACGAGAATGAACAAACTCCTTCAGTTGTTTCATGTAGACAATTTCTTGTAGGTCACCATTTAAAAACGCATTATTAATGTCAAGTTGGCACAAACACCATCCTTTTGGCAATGTCAATGATAATATCAAGCGAATGGTAGTGGTTTTAACGATCGGGCTAAACGTATCAAAGTAATCAATACCTTCAGCCTAATAAAAACCCTTGGCGACTATTTAGGCCTTGAACCGTTCAATAATGCCATCCGCCTTTTCTTAATCTTGTACACCCATTTATTGCCAAAGATGTTAGCCCGAGCCGGTAGAGGTACAAGCAACCAGGTACGTGCATGGTGAAGAGCGGAAAATTCACGCTGTATGGCATCACACCAAGAAGAGTGTTTACTGTCCGGAGCATAAATATTAGGCTCGGTGTCGGAGGAATCCAACGACGGGGCCCAATGTTGGCTTCACTGGGGTTGGAACGTTAAGAACTACAGGGGCATTGTCCTCCTCAAACGTCGACGTAGATGTACTATGGGAAGGGTTGGGGAACGTAGAGGTGTGAGACGAAGTAGAGTCAGATATGGCTTTGATCGGGCTGAGAAGGATGGGGCTGGAGGGTGGGGACAAGTGGGATAACGAAGATGGGGATGGCAAAGTCGTTGATAGAGTGGGAGACAAGTCAGATTGGGACGACTAAGAAGAAGCCGAGTCGAGATGGATGGGGAGGCGGGGGAACCAGAGTGGATGGGTGAGGGGGAAGGGGTGGCATTGTGGTAGGGAAATTTGGACTCATCAAAAACTACATGAGAGGAGATATACACCCGAGAAGTAGTGGAATCAAGGCATAAATAGCTTTTGTGTTTTGTACTGGACCCTATAAAGAGGCATGGAGAGGAACAGATGACTATTTTTCTGGTCTTGTATGGTTTAAGATATGGGAAACAAAGGCAACCAAACATTCGAAGAAGGTCGTAGTTGGGTGATTTATTATATAAAAGCTCATATGGAGACCTGAAACTTAACAAAGGGGTTATAGTCCGGTTAGAGATATAAACCTTGGTGTGGAAAGCATTTTCCCAAAAGTGAAATGGGAGAGGGGAATGGGCGAGAAGAGACAAACCCTTTTCTTAGATGACCCGATGACGATGATCAACAACTCCATTTTGTGAGGGAGTATGAGGACATGATACACGGTGAATAATGCCATTGGAATGTAAGTAAGGTATTAGGGCTTGGAATTCTCCACCACCATCTATTTGAAGGCATTTAATGGACTTTTCGAATTATTTGTGAACCATTTTATGGAATTGAGTGAAGTAGGGGAGGACCACATATTTCCGAGTCATGAAAAATATCCAAGTGAACTTAGAAAAATCATCCACAAAGGAGTCATGATAACGTCTTCCATAAATAGATAAAATGGAGGATGGTCCCCAAACATATATATATATATATATATATATATATATATATATATATATTAAATCAAACATAGATGAACTTGACTCATGACGATTAAAAATATGTAACCTGTGATTTTTTCCTAATTGACGGGAAGAGCACACATGAGGAATTTTTTATTTGATAAAGGTAGTTGAAATTTAGTTATAAGCCGACAAAGCATAGACTCGTGTGGATGGCCAATTCGATGATGCCAACCGACAAGAGAGGTACGAATGGTGGAAAGAGTAGTAGTCGAAGTGTGATGATTAGGAGAGGTCGAGGATGGTATGCGATAAAGTCCATTTTTAACGACGCCTTTCAATAGGATCTTGCCCTAGACATTCATCACAAACACCATTATCTTTAGGTAAGGCTGAAATACTATGGAGATTCTTTGCAATATCAGAGGCAACGAGGACAGATTTCAACAGTATATGATTTGAGCATGTAAGAGACATGTCACCTTCATGTGATTGGTATAATCTTACCATTTCCCATTGCAATGCGATCCGAACCTAAATAGTCCGAATTAATCGAAAGATTGCTCAAGTCATTTGTATCATGATGAGTGGAACCAGAATTTGCATACCAAGGATGCTCCAATGTTGACGGCGAAGTGTAGTTGACGACCTTCGAAACTGAAGGATTGTATGGAGAGGAATTGTTATCAAACCGATCATGACAATTCCTTGCTTCTTAACCTACACGATTGCAGATTTGGCTTACAAGGCGTTGAGAGCCAGAATTGTTTTCAAGGGTTGGAGATGAATTTGAATCACTATAATGGTTGGAATAAGACTGCCCGCGACCGCGACCAAGCACACATTGACCGCCCCAACCTTGCCCACTCGATTGATTCTTATCCTAACGTTGGGACGAAAACGGATAGTTGGCGGATGGAGATGAAGGGACGGAGACTTGATGAGAGACATAATTAGTGGCAACATGTCGATCTAAAGCAAGTTGTTCCTCTTCTCTAAGAAGAAGGCCGACAACATCATCGGGCGTGAGTGCGTGGTTCACCCTTAACATTGATTGACATCTTAAGTGATCCATAGGACGCATCTAGTCCTTGGAGAAGACATGACAAAATATCATCATCATTGACAAGATGACCACATTCAATTTCAGCGAGGGAATCCACAGACGACCTTTTCTTCTCTATATAGTCAAACATCGAGAGAGAACCATTAACTAGGGTTTTGAAGTTGACCTTTTAACTGCATAAGACGTGGATTGAAATTGAAACATGTGATTGATCATGGTCCAAGTCTCGTAAGCCGACGAGCTTTAAGTAATATGCCAACATACGATCTGTGATGGTGGAACGAATCTAGGCGAGAACAAGACGATCACGTTTGCGCCATGTTGGTTAGGAACGAAGACTGGCTTCATCGACAGTGTTGGCAGGCTTGTTTTGAGACGGTTGAAGAACATATTCTTCAACATCGTATGCTTCAAGTGTGGACAAGATTACACTACACCACGAAATGAAATTTGAGCGATCAAGTTAGATGGCCAAATTGGGAAATTCAAATGTTGTTTGTGTTGAGCGATGAGAGAAGAGTTGTAGAGGTATCCCTTCTAGTGTCAAGTTGACTGTTGTTTGATGAATCACAAGGAGGAGATGTGACGGCTGGAAGAAAGGGAAAATAGAACAAGGCTTTGATACAATATAAGAGTAAGAGAGATTTACTAAACGATCTTTGTTCCCTTAGATTGCGGTTCGAATTCGGTAGAGTTGTAAAAAAACTCTATGAGTGAAGTTCTAAAACCCTATGGTAATTTGGTAAACCCTAGGGAAAATAATTAAAAAGAAAAAAATCATAATTAAATTTGGTGAGAGGTAAATCTAATCTCAACCATTGATATCTTATTTAACGACTGAGATCTCTCCAACTCTACACATAGAGTTTTTTTGCAACTCTACTGGAGCTCATTCCCTTGAACGACCAAGTTACAATATGTACAAGATATAGACTATACAGGAATAGAATACAAACAGTTAAGATGATCGATATAATACAAACAGATCATTGGATAGAATACAAAAAGATCAATAAATTAACTTCTATCCACGAGTAGCCTTATCGTCTCCTAATAGAAGAATCACACAATTACATAACCCAATTGATCCAAAGAAAAAAAGAAGACTTAAACACAAATGCCACCCTTATGCGTAGAGTTATACAAGTGAACAACATTTTCACAAATGTCTCAAGTAGAAGAAGAGATCATATAATCACAGAAAAAATTATAAAACAATCTCGATCAAGCTTGTCCTACTTTCCATCTCCAACAGAATTAGCATCGGTTATAGAAGAAGTAGAGCGCCTTGATCTGGCAGGAGAAGAAGGATAAGACCTCCTCTTTCCCGAACACACCGACATCCTATCCGCCGAATTGGGGCTTCCCAATCTGGACCGAGCCCTAGCCGACTCCGTCGGCGCCATGTAGCTCGGAACCACCGTACTACTACCAGCAGCGGAGCTCGCAAGGCTCTCGTTATCCAGGTCCCCGGCGGCGCTCACGGCGTCCTCATTGACGAGCCGTCCTCTCCTCGGGCTTCCCCTTGCCCTAGCCTTGGCATTGGCCTTGGGCGTGGATGACGTGGACAGCCGCGCCGTCGAGTTCCTCTGCTTGGGGGCGGTGGCGGACCTTGGTGAATGCACCGATGACCTAGGGGATGACGTGGCCGATTGCGTCTGGTGCTTCTCCTTGACGTGGTAGAGGAGCGCCTTTGCGATTTGGCTGCCGGAGGGAGTGGCGGTGAGCGAGGAGCGGAGGGGAGCGAGATCGGGGTTGGGTGGGGCGGCGTTCTCCCAAGGTCTAGCGGCGAGCCACCGCTCTAGCCAACTCCATCCCCAGTGCGGATTGATGGAGTCCACGAACATCGTTTGTGATGGCTTTGTGGTTGCCGAATTCCTCCATGTTCTCTGTAATTAGTAAGTTGATCAATCATCTGCTTTACAATCATGATGTCTTCTGATTCAGAAGGCTTTAGAGGTGTGATGTTAGGTACCTGGTGGTTGAATGAGTAGGCCAGAGCTCTCTCCCTTCTAATGGCCGCATCATGCTTGCTCTGTACCCGCGCTTGGATCTGCTCCTTTGTCTTGAAGCTAGCATTCCAGTCATCTTCATTCTGCTGAAGATTCTATACATACATACATACATACACGATTTCATAAGAAAACAACAACACATCAGAAAATGCTACTACTACTTGGATCCTATGATATAATGCTTAATTGAATGAGATAATTATTATTGATATTATTTACTTGTAACTTGTCAAGCTCTTTGCCATGTTTCTCAAGAAGCTGTCTCTGCCGTGCCTGATTTTCCTCGGTCGTCCTGAGTCTCCTCGCTTGTATCTCATACTGCACTCTCACCAGAGTTTGCATGCACTTGAGAGCATTGGTGGTTTGTCGCTTAACAGACGGCCCTTGCATCAAGGTTTTCAGCCTCGCCAGGCCACGTAAGACGCGCAGCGCCCTCCTTGCCTATTGAACGTAAGTAAGTAAGTATGTATGTATGTATCTGTTATTATTATTATTATTATTATTATTGATCAGATCATACAAAAGTACATGTGCATATCAATTACCGTGTATCCTCTGAAGGCTGTCTGTATCCTGATGGCGGCTGCTTCCTCCTTTGACTTCCCAGAGAAGCGGGGAGTGTTCGTCAGCCGAGCTAGCTCAGCAGCCGCCTGAGCAGCAGCCATTGCAGCCTCAGCTGCCTTGGCGGTTGCAATGGCAATTGAGGAAGTGTGTTGCTTCTGCATTTCTTCTATCTCGTTTGACTTCGAGTTCTCCGGAGGCGGAGGCGGAGGCGGGGGAGCTGCAATTGGTTGCACTGTGGTTGTGGCAGCGACGGTCTCTGCACCGGCCTCTTCTAGTTCTTGTGTGGGAATGGGATCGCTAGCTTTCTTCTTTCCAAACCATTTCTTCTTTGATTTGCTTGGACCCTGACAAAGAAAGAGAATCAATCAGACAATTGTTTCTTCTGCTGTGGGAAAAAAAAAACTAGAAGATGAAACTACTTGGTTCAAAATACCTGATCATTTGGGTCCTTAGAATCTGAGCCCATAGCTTTCTTCATTGATCGAAACCACCCTTTTCGACCCATCTCCCTATCTTCCCCCTCCGCGTAATCCACTTTCAATGTTCTGTCTACAGAAGCAAAAGCATTGACGATAAATGAGAACTGGATTGACCACGCTTCATTCTCCACAAGTACTGTATAATTTAGCGGCTGAGATTTCTTACTGGCCGGTTTATTGTGGGGGTAAAGAATACTGAAAGAGAAAACCAATCATTTTCAACCTACATCATGTTTGTATAGTCCAGAAGGAATTTGGAAGGTGAAGAAACAGATCCAGGTAATCAAATTCCAGAAAAACTATTTGCAGTTTCATAATTTTCATGATTGACTTATAAAGTTGCCAGACCCGGAGCAAAGTGAAGTTTTGTGCATGGAATTCGTATAATTATACCCCTAGCGTTGTTCTGTATCAATTCGATTGAAAAGTTAATTTGAGTTTCTTTTCTTTTCCCCGTTGATAATTCATCAATTTCGGAAATTGCAACCTGAGTGTGGAATAACATAGAATTTAGTTTCAACTCTTTGACCGTGATCATCGATCAAAACAACCATAGTTTCCCCGTGACATGATTGTCAACACAAAAGCTGATCAAACGAAACGCTCTACTAGATATTAATTCTATTTTGTCATCATTCTTAATCAAAATCAACGGATCAGGCATACACAAAAAACTCAAAATACAAACAACTTTCTAACATTGACAAGAGTAATAAATAGCAGAAATCAAAATACAACTATGAAGAACAAAGGATTGTAGGGGAGAAGTTTACCGGCGAAGAAAAACAGCAAAAACAAATCAGAAAGTTGTTTGCAGGAGATAAAGAATTATGAAAGGAGAAATTTAGCATTGGCCGTCCTAAAGTCTTAAAAGTCTTTAACAGGTGGTGGAAGAAAATAAGTTGAGTGCCTCTAAACCAACAGAACGACGACGAAGAATATTCTGATTATTTCTTGTAGAAAAGAAATCAAATAATTAACATATGGTCGTTGTAGATTAGTGCAGCCCCACTACAACCAGAAGGGGGCCCCACCGTTCATGGGTCGTTAACATCAATTACATCGAATTCTGATTTAACTTTAGACTTGAACTAGTTGATGATCCGGGCACGAGCAAGGTCTGGGACCTTAAAATTATTTTTGTAATATATTGATGATTCGGGTAAGGTCGGGAACCTTAAAATTATTTTTGTAATATATTGATAACTAGTGTTATTTCCGTACCTTGTACAAGTATATTTTAAAATAATTTTATTTTTAACTTATTATTTAAATATTTATTCAAAATAAATTTTCACTATTGAATCTTATTTTCTTTAGTAATAAAAATTATAAAATTATAATTTATTTAGAAGAAAAGAGTGGATGGTAGTTTTTGAGATAGTGGGGAAGTGGTTAAGGTAGAAATGGATTAAAAATGAGAAATAAAAAATTAAAAAATATTTCAAATTTGCCATGTGGCTCAAATTTTTAGAAAGACTTGGTTTTTGCTTTATATTTGTACTAGGGTAGATTAGTTAGTGATTAAAATTATTATTGTAATATATTGATTATATATGAATATTTGATTAATGATTTAATCGTTGTATATGTATTGACAACATATAACCATGTAGTTGTCGTCCTTATTGTACGTGATTTTTAAGTAAATTAATTTAAACACTGCAAGATTATATTAAAGCATAAAATATAAAATTATTTTCCTTATTAAAGAACAACATAGTGTTAATTAAAGTACAAAATATAAAAATATTTTCCTTATAAAAGAACGACATAGTGTTAAGTAAGGCATAAAGGGTTCATCAATGGCATCTTGTATATATTTATAGACCTGCATTAATAAAATAAAAAGGTTAAAAAATAGATAATTAGTATGAAATGTATATTATAATGTATGCGTAAATTATAAATGTAATAAATTAAATAGAGTCGAGTGCGAACGCCTGCGTGTGTGAGAAATGTGAAAGTCCCCTGGCCGTTCGATCGTATCACACGTACGATTGAGATTGCTTCTATTTTGTTTTAAAAAAAACTGTAAAAAAACCAAACGCGCCACATGGAGCGTTTAGGAGACGCGCTTTTCATAAACTCCTTCGTCTTCTCTTCTCTCGCCATTTCTCTCTCACTCACTTTTTAGTTTTTACAGTTTCTGAAGCGGTTTTGAAGCAGTTCAAGTGTGAATCGAACCTATTTCGTAGCGATTTCGAGCCTGATTCTTACCATTAACGATATTAGAAACCTCAATCCAGTTCTAGATGGAGAAGCAAAGTTCATCGATACATTCGATTTGTTCATCGACACATTCGATTTGATCATCGATTGAGAATGAAATTGTGATTTGTCATTATGATGGTTATTGAACAAGTTCTTTTTGTGTTAAGAGTGACATTTGATTCAGAGAAACATGTTTTATCGTAATTTTTCCATCAACACCTAAGATTTGTTCATCGATACATTCGATTTGTTCATCAACACATTAGATTTGTTCATCAATACATTGGATTTGTTCATCGATTGAGAATGGTGTTTATATTTTGTTCATCAATATCTTGGATTTGTTCATCCATGACCTAGATTTGTTCATCAAAACATTAGGTTTTGTTCATACATTTTTTATTGAAAAATGAAAGGATTTTGTTCATTACGTAGTAAATTTGTTCATTACTAATTGCTAATTGTTCATCCAAAACCCGAATTTTGTTCATTGATAATGCGACAATTAAGAATACTATGCATTTCACCCTATTGCAACAATTATGTATCAAAAATCAATGATTAATGAGAGATCTAATTGGAAACATAGGTGCATGTCCTGCTGTTGTGTCCAAGCTTCTTGCATTTTGCACAAGTCCTTTGCTCCTTGTTTGCTTTCTTCATTGCCTTCTCTTTACCTCCCATAATATGCCCTTCTTTCTTCCTGCCTTTAGTCATTGCTCGTTCAGGAGGGTGTACCTCAATAACACTCGGTCTGCTTCCCAAGAATGTTTGGATTGAACTCTGCCTTGTTGATGTAGATGATTTTCCTCCCAATAAGCTCAAATATGTTTTCTTTTTTTTTTCCTTCAAGAAACATATCAGCTCTTTGAGTTGTTCGGTGTTGTCCCCTATGGCATTAATGCAAGAATGTACCTCGCCCAATAAATCAGCAATCAACAGTTTCTTCTCATTCATCACACCACATTGTTCAACTGTTGAACCTTCTATCTCAAAAGTAGGAGTCAAATTTGATGTCTTCGTCCATCTATTCTTGATGTACTTAGTTGGCACCTTCCTCAACCCAATGATTTTGAATACGTAAAACATATGGCAGCATGGAATCCCGATATTGATGAACTTATTGCACGAGCAAATGAACTCTTCGTTTTGAAGCTCATATTTCACAACATGTACCTTCACAAACTGTCCGTTGATGTGATACTCGTGAATGTTGTCTTCCTTGAACAAATTGCTTAGACCACATTCAAATACAGAAGCAACAATTTCTGTCTAGACGTCATAGAAGACATTTATGGTGTAAACAGATGCACAATGTTTCTCTAGATCCAATGGTGTCATTAGAGTGGGGGAGCTTGTTGACGTTTCAAAGTCTAACCTCTGCTTATTGTGACTTTGGGAATCAATTGCACTCTCAAACTGCATCATGAAGATAACTAGATAAGATGTGGATCCAATGAAATGCGAGAAGAAGAAGTTTTGGCTCTCAGACCTTGATGTTGTTCTAAGAAGTCCACCCATGTTTACATCATTGAAGTAAGCAGAGATCCATAAGTGACGTAGCTCAAACATCAGCGACAACCAAGTGTTTGATTCAAGTCCAAATTCAACAATAATGGAATGCCAAGTTTCTTCAAAATCTTCCCGGCTAATTTCATTGCTCCAAACAGGTTTGTTGAACTTGCTTCTGAATTGATCATTGTTATACACATCATTTGTAACCTTTGACGGTACCTTGAATATGATATGCCACATGCAGAAACGATGCACAGTCTTTTCAAAAACCTTTTCAATTGCCACTCTTACTGCATGATCTTGATCATTGAGAATGACAAATGGTTCATTGCCCCTCATTGCATCTTTGAATTTTTGGAATAGCGAAACATAAGATTCGATATCTTCTTTTAGAAGCAACGCAAAGGCAAAAGTAATGCTCTTCTTGTTGTTGTCAACCCCTGTGAATGGTACAAACACCATTTCATACCTGAAAGGCACAAAATTAAATTTGTTCATCAGTATATGTGATTTTGTTCATCAGTATGTACGATTTGTTCATCAAAAAATACGATTTGTTCATGAAAAGAATTAATTTGTTCATTGTAAATTCCTGAAGACATGTATTAATTTTGTTCATCAGTATATACGATTTGTTCATCAAAGGAATTAATTTGTTCATCAAAAATAAGTTTTTTCATACCTGTTTGATTTGTATGTTGCATCAGTTGAGACAACATCTCCAAAATATGAGAAGTTCTTCCTTGCTATAGGATCACACCAGAATAATTTGATTAATTGATGTTGTTCATCAACATCATATTCAAAGAAAAACGCGTCACGTCTTTCTTTTTTCTTGAACAAGTTGTCAATAACCATTTGAGCATCACACCCAATCATGAAGAAGTTCAGATCTCTTTTAAAATTCTTGAAATCAATTATAGTTGCACCAATTTTTGCATATGAACCAACAAACTCCTTGTAGACTGTGTATGACTTGCTTGTACCAATGTTTGCTCGTATGCAATTCATGATGAAATCTTCATGGAAGGAGGTCAGTTTCCTATTGCTCTTTGCAAAGTGTTTTTGTCCATCTTCAAACATAATATGGGTGTGACGCTCTACAAATTTCTTAACAACATATCCGTTTCTTCCAGAAAGTCTCATAGCCAGTTTAGCAATGCAACCACACCTTTTGGTTACTCTTTTTCGCTTTTTCACTGTTCCTTGTTGTCCTTCTTCCTCACGATTCTCTTCATCATCTTCTTCATCATTATCTTCATCATCTTCTTTGTCTTCTTCTTTTTTAGTTGAGTTTTTAAATCCTGCCCGATTACACAACATGTATTTCCAAACTGTAGTGTTAGTTCCATCTGAAGACTTTGTAATTGTACCAGCACGGGCTTGGAAACCATATATATTTGCGTATGCCTTGTAGAAATTTACTCCTTGTTCCCAGGTTTTAAACAACATCCCCTCTTTAGGTCTTAAGTTGTCATCACAAAATGGTATGTAGTAAAGTGTGTTTCCAACCGAGATCACGATCTTTATATCCTTTTTATCTTCTATTTTTCCTTCATTATAGGGAAATGAAACATGTAAATACACAACTGTATACACTACACGTACAATTGATATTATTGAACAAATGCATGATAGGTATGAATAAATCCGCGATATCTATGAACAAATGCTTGATATCTATGAACAAATTTTGGATTAAGAAATGTGTAAAATCAATGAACAAATCCGAGATATCTCTGAACAAATGTGAACTAATGTACAGTCTTCTCAAATAAATCATAGCAATGCCCCTCAAAACCATAAAATGGGAGTTTTCCTATTGGTAATGCTTAAACATAAACAAATTTTGACGATATATGCAATGAGACTTTTCAAAATCGTGTTGTATTAGTTTTAATCAAGGAAAAAATCTGAACAAAGCTCCTTTTCGAAGATCGTAAATCGTTGTGTTTAATCTGGGAAAAATTCATTTATTACCTGGTTCCATTAATCGTAATGAGTCAAATCTTCAAAATTGTAAATCTGAACAAAGCTCCTTTCTAAGATCGTAAATCGTTGTGTTTCAATCCTGTTTAGAAGCTTTATTTTCTCAGAGGAAGAAAGAGCTTTTTTGGTTTTGATTTGGAAAGAGAATAAAAAATTGTCTTTTCTTTCGAGTTAGCTTGGGCGACAAGTACATTTGGTAGCATTTAGTTTACACGCGCGCTCTTTTTTTATGAATTATTTGGACGCGCTTCGCGCGTCCAAATAATTCATGTTAGATCGACGGTTTAGATGCGTTCTCTTTATGCACCCTAGAGCCCATTCGCACATGATCCGCTCTCAATTTATAAGACCTGATCATGTTAAGTTTTGAAAGACTTCCTTATAAATAACATTAATAGTTGTACTTTGTGGTTGACTTGTAGAATCACATATTAAAATCTTCACCCCATTTTTTATAGTAACTCTAGATACTGCAACGTATAGCTGGCATGAGTGAATACTGGTCTAGGAAGGTATATGCCTACTTGAGAAAGCGATTGTCCTTGACTTTTGTTATTGATCATAGCAAAACAAACTATCAAAGTAAATTGCCTCCGCTGAAACTGGAACAGCTGTATAGTATCTAATGGTGTAAGCAACACTGGGTAAGTCGGGCCCGAGGTAGCTGGGTTTGTCGAACTTTCAAGGATTAAAAGTAGATCTTGGGCTTTTGGGTTCCTTCTCTAGTAGATTTAGGCTTTTCCACCCCAATTCAAGCAATGAGTGATGATCGGACTAGGATCGAGTGCTTTCGCCCTCGTTCCAACCACATCTACACCTCGATCCATGGGGAAATCCCCTTCGAAGCAAGGCTTTGAGATTGACACATGTTCACTTTCGCTACTTTGCCAATCTCAAGCCTTGATTCCCAACTTTTGCAAGGAATTGTAGCTCTATGTAGAGTGGTTTCCTTAGATCAAACACTCAAGGCTATGGAATTGGGGTTTCTAGCCCAAACCTAGCTAGGGTTTTCCCCCATAACCCAAGATCAAGGAGATCTATTCCATGTAGCAAGCAAAGAAAGCAAACAAATCAAAAGGGAAATCAATCAGCATCATCAATCTCAAAACAAAGCAAAGTTCCATTCAAATCAAAAGCAATCCACAAATTCCAATCAAGGGTTTTCAAATCCACAAGATCAAAAACAAAGCAAAGCTAAACAATCAACAAAACCTATCAAGCCTTCCTCTCTCTTGGCCGATTCTCTCTCTCTTCCTCCTCTTCTCCTTCCTCCTTGCTCTCCATGTATCCTCTTGGTTCCTTCTCAAGTGTGTGGAACCCTTTTGTGTGTGTGAGAGGGAACCTCAAATTAGAAGACAAGAGGGCCTTTTATAGATTAGATGAGGGGCAAAAGTGGAAGTCCACAAATTCGTACCTTGGAGCCCAAGTAGTCCGGTGACCGACTCGGACCGACACGGAGGACCTCGGGCCCGAAGTACTGTGCATCTCGGTCCGAGGTTGAAATCTCCCAAGTCGGGCCCGACGTGGTTGCAACTCGGTCCGGACCTCGTTCCACCTTCTTCTTGTTGGCTTTCCTCTTGTTCTTCTCCATGGCTTGCTCCTCTCTTTCCCGCTTTAGCTCGGCCTTTGCTCCATGTCTCGATCCTCCTTCAAATAGATCCTCGATTCACGCCAAATTACCTACAAAACACATAAAATGCGCGTAGTCTCCGAATCTCATAGAAATACGGAAACTAAGCTAAAAAGGAACAAAACACGCAAGAAAAGGGGAAAAAGAAACATATTTACAAAGGAAATCACATATGAAAACACCACCAAATAAAGAGACATCAAAATACCCCATACTTAAACTTGCTTGTCCTCAAGCAATAACAATGTAAGCAAGACCGAAACATAATCTTCAAGTAAAGCCTCGTATGAAAATACATTTTAAGCACAAGTGATTGATATTCAAGCAAGATTACATCATCACACATGATTATGTGTTCCAAGGAATAGAGTCAATGCAACAAAGCCTCACTTTAGGGATATGTGAATGTGTATCACTCATCATGTGTTTGGGTTTACCAATGAACACTCAAGCTCAAAATTCATGCAAGTAAGGACTTTACTATTGAAGCTAATATCACCAATTCCTCCACCTAGAGATGCCTAATGCAAAGTACAAAAAGAATTTCGAACTTGGCTCAATGGAGGTCCTCAAAGAGGTTCCATTCGGCCGGGTTGTAATGGGGCTTTTGGTATTTCTCAAGGTGGGAATTATTTGGTCTTGTGGTGCTTACAATGGGGATTGAACAACCTAAACTCTTACCAACTTCACCAAAATTCCACAATTACTTTCACACTCACCCAAAAGACTTAACATTTTTCCTTTCAACCCAAAATTTCACTTAACATTCCACTTCATCTTTGCTCTTAGGCTTTTTGTTGGATTTTTCCACACTTTCTACATTTGGACCGACTTTCTTATGACATCGGGCCCGATGTGGCTTGTAACTCGGTCGGACCATTTTTCTTTACTTAGGCCCTTTGCTTTCATTCCACCTTACATTTCCAACATTTTCTTTCTTTCTTTTCTTTCTTTGTTTCATTTTTGTACAACAAAGATGCACTACCCACATGATTCATAACACCATTCTTTGCCCTTAAACCCAAGAGAATCTCAACTCTTCAAATACAATCCAAACCTCTCTTCTAAAGTCCAATCCCATAAGGGTCAAGTCATATAAGGCTAGGAATAATATTTTTGAGGAGTTTCAAACAAAGGCTTAGGCTAGAACGGGGCTACAAACAAAGGATTAACTTCATGGTAGGATATGGAACATTTATGTGACTAGAAGAATAAAGTTCAAAATCAATGTGACAATGCTAGGACAAATCTCATGACGGTCTTGGAAAATAGATAAACACCGCAATAGCAAGTTTTACTAAGCATGAATGAGCTAATCACACAAGAAACATGAGGGATATGCAAATATGAACAAGCATCCCTAAAATGGCCAAAAATCAATCTCACAAGGGTCACTCATACTTAGTTGCATAAGAACTCATCCTAGAACTCACATATTCAATAAAACAAGCAAGATATCATAATCACATCAAAAGCAACATCATTTTTAGAGGCTAAACTATCCAAAAATATGTAAAGGAATTTACATGCTCACATCATCATTAGCTTTTATTTTGGCAATCTAAGATGGGAATTTCTAGTCCAAAACCTACAAAACACAAATCTTTTTGTTGTTTTTAACACAATTTTTCAATTTTTTTTTGGATTTTTGCAAAAAATTTCTCTAAAACCAAAAACTCATCCATTCAAGACCAAATTAATCATTCATGTCTTTCATCAAACCACAAACCAAGAAGCAAAACATCCCAAACACAAACTAAAAACAAATATCCTCAAAATAACAGACAAACATAATCAAGTGAAATCATGAACACACTTACCCCCACCCCATACTTAAAATTTTGATGTCCTCATCAAACTTAAAAGCAAGAGAGAAGAGTATGAAGAGCTCACAATTTCTTATTCTTCAATGGCTTGTTTAGGATCAATTGGCGAGGACGAGAGCCCATGAGGCTCTAACTTCTTTGCTTGGACCGGCCTTGTCATAGAACTTCTTCCCTCGATGACCATTTACTTTGAAAATATGTCCTTGTTCATCAATCAAGTCTACCGCACCATGAGCATAGATATGGTGGACCACAAATGGTCCGCTCCACCTAGTCCTTAACTTCCCCGGGAAAAGTTTAAGCCTTGAATTGAAAAGGAGAACCTTGTCACCGGTTTGATAGGTCTTTGGAATTAACTTCCTATCATGCCACTTCTTGGTCTTCTCCTTGTACAACTTGGAGTTCTCATAGGCTTTCAACCTCAATTCCCCCAACTCATGAAGCTCTAGAAACCTTTTCTCACCGGCCAAGTTGATATCCCAATTCATCTCTTTGAGTGCCCATTTTGCCTTGTGCTCAAGCTCTACCGGAAGATGACATGCTTTGCCATAAACTAGATTGAAGGGTGTAGTTCCTAGAGGTGTCTTAAAGGCGGTTCTATAAGCCCAAAGTGCATCATCGAGCTTAGAGGCCCAATCTTTCCTTGATCGAGATACGGTCTTCTCCAAGATAGCCTTGATTTGACGGTTGGACACTTCGACTTGCCCGCTTGTTTGAGGATGGTAAGGAGTAGCAACTCGATGAGACACCCCATACTTGATCAACACATTCTCGAAGCACCTCTCAATGAAATGAGGTCCGCCATCACTTATGAGAACCCTAGGCACACCAAACCTTGCAAAAATGTTGCTTTTCAAGAACTTCATCACCACCCTAGCATCATTGGTTCTTGTTGGTATGGCCTCCACCCATTTTGAGACATATTCTACGGCTACCAAGATGTACTTGTAAGGACCCGATGTGGGAAATGGTCCCATGAAATCAATACCCCATACATCAAACAACTCAACTTTTAGAATGCCAGTTTGAGGGGTCTCATTACTCCTTGATAGGTTCCCCTCTCTTTGGCACTCCTCACACTTCCTCACATAATCATGCACATCCTTGAACATGGTTGGCCAATAATAACCGCATTGAAGAATTTTTGAAGTGGTTTTGGAACTCTTAGCGTGACCTCCCGTAGGCAAGGAATGGCAATGGTGAATTATGCTCTCAACCTCTTCACTTGACACACACCGTCTATAGATTTGGTCACTCCCTTCCTTGTAGAGATATGGATCATCCCAAAAATATTGTCTAGCATCATGTAAGAATTTCTTCCTAACTTGATAAGACAAATTTGGTGGGATCACTCCCCCTACGGCAAAGTTAGCAAAATCCGCAAACCAAGGGGAAACCCCTCGTCTTACGACACTAATAGAAAGAAGGCAAGTGGGAGAGAAAGAATCAATCAATTGAGAACGAGAAGGAATGGAAATCGAGTTAGGAAACTTACTTTCTTCCACGGATCGACATTGAAGTGTACCGAGCCCGACATGGTTGGACGCCGGTCTAGCTTCGCAGACACACAGGTTACTCGGGCCCGACTCTGAAGGCCTCAGTCCCGACTCGCTCATACCTGCCCTGCTTTCGGTCCGATGTTCTAGACCTCGGGCCCGACTTGCTTGGTTCGTCGATCCACCTTTCCTTTCCTCCCTTCCGCTCATGAGAACTTCATCTGCTCTTGAATCATCTATAGTCAAACCATCCTCCATCTCCAACATGTACTCAATGGGCAAACGGGATAGATGATCAGCTACCACATTTTCCGCACCGGTTTTGTCCTTTATCTCATGGTCAAACTCTTGGAGAAGGAGCATCCACGTTAGAAGCCTCGGCTTTGCATCTTTCTGCTTCATGAGGTATTTGATTGCCGCATGGTCCGTGAAGACTACCACCTTTGATCCCACAAGATATGAACGGAATTTCTCAAATGCAAACACTATCGCAAGAAACTCTTTCTCCGTTGTTGTGTAATTGCACTGAGTTTCATCCAAAGTTTTGCTTGCGTAGTAGATGGCATGCAACTTTCCATCCTTCCTTTGCCTACGGCGAAATCACTAGCATCACACATTACCTCGAATGGAAGATTCCAATCGGGTGCCGCCATTATTGGAGCCGAGATCAAGGCATCTCTCAACCTCAAATCTTTTGGAAACTCCTTGAGTTCATGAGATGGTCCCGGTGGTGCTTGAACTTCTTCTTTCTCGGCCTTGAACACCTCCAAATAAGACATCCCTTCCTCCAATTGCTCATGCTCAATCATATTGAGGGCTAGACCTTGGCGCTCTATCTCAATTTCTCTAGGTGGTGGGGTGGCTTTCAACCTAAGCTCCCTTGGCCTTGTCTTCTTAGAAACGGCTTCCCATTGCAATCCAAGAGGAACTTGGATCATCTTAGCTTCCTTATGTACGGTCCCTTTTGAAGTTGGCCTAAAGAAAAACTCAATCTCTCTTCCTCCAATGTCAAGAGACAAGTGGCCCTTCTTTACATCAATGATTGCCACAACCGTAGCAAGGAAAGGTCTCCCTAGTATAATTGGTTCACCCGACACTTCTATCATGTCCACCACAACAAAGTCAATTGGGACATAGTGACCTTCAATGCAAACGGGGTAATCCTCGACGATACCAATTGGCTCGATGGACGACCCATCCGCTATCGTTAACCTCATGTTGACCGGAGCTATGAGACCCATGGATGTGGATTTCCATATGGTGTAAGGAATGATGCTCGTGCTTGCTCCAAGATCACACAAGGCTTGGAAGTTTTGAGACCCCACACCAATAGTGATAGCAAAGCGACCGAGATTGCGGTAACTCCAAGGTCTTGACCTCATCTTGCATTTCAACTATCGACCTCTTCTTGCTCAGAATCTCCTTTAAAAACTTGGCATAAGATGGCATCTCTCTCAATGCATCGGTGAACGGGATAGAGATGTTCAAACCTTGCAAGAGTTTGAGAAACCTCTTGAACTTGTTCTCAACAACATCTTTCGGCTTCTTCGAGGGATATGGAAGAATTGTTGCACCTTGAATCTTGCTTGAATCAACCTCCTTGGACTTCCCTACTTCACTTGCAACATTTCCTGGTTGGACCGACGTAGACACCATGTCGGGCCCGATGTTGTGAGTCTCGGTCCTGGGTAGAGGAGTCGGATCGAGGTTCGGGTACGTCGGTCCCGAGTTGCTCTCAAACTCGGTCCGGGGTGAAGGAGTCGATCTTCTTGCTGGGTCGACTTCGGGGAACGTCGGACCCGACTTGCTGGGTAAGTTGGTCCGACTCTCTTCATTCTTCTTAGGCATGGGTGGCTCGGGTAGGTTTCGGCCACTTCTCAATCCAATTGCCCGGACTTCATTTGATTGTTTTGAGCTCGAGGGTTCTCCTCGGGTCGGCCCGGAAGTCTCCCATTCTCTCTCGGGGCTTGAGTTGCAATTTGATCAAATTGATTGTCGACTTGCCTCCTCCATGCATCAAACTCATTGAATTGGGTCCTCATCTCCTTGAACCCGTCTCTCATCTCTTGAGCAAATGTTTGTAGCTCATTGAATCCCGGTGGTCTATATGGTGGTGGTGGCGCCCTTGGCTCATTTTGGTTGAAGTTGTTGTTGTAACCTTGAGCTTGACCGTTGTTCCACCGGCCATTACCACCATTGTTGAAATTGCCTCTTCCACCGAAATTTCCTCGAACATAGTTTGCCTCCTCAATTCGCTCGGCCAAGCGCACTTGGCTCTCATTCAGACAAACTTGTGTAGCATGTGCAAAGGATCCACACTCCTCACAAGCTCTAGCATTTTGCTTGTAGTAGTGGACTTGCCTCTTATGCTTGCTCACTTCACCTTCAAGGAATTGGAGCTTCACATCCCTATCAATGTCTTCTACCTTTGGATCATATAACTTCCTTGCACCTTCACCTTGAACTTTCACCTCTTTGCTAGCTTGACTCACCCTATACATGGCCTCATAATCGGATAGCTTGTCAAGTAGCTCCCAAGCTTGATCCGATGTCAAGTCTATGAACCCACAATCGGTGTGGAGATTGAGCTTGTCCTTCGTTACCGGATTGATGCCTTGGAAAAAGATGTCTTGAAGCACATATGGTTGTCGGCCATGAGTAGGACATTGGCGCAACATCTCCTTGAAACGGTCCCATGCTTCGAAGAGAGGCTCATTCGGACCTTGTTGAAAGCTTGCAATCTTCCTTCTTAGCTCGGTTGTCTTTGAGGGCGGGAAGAACTTCATCAAGAAAGCATCATAGAGTGTCTTCCAAGTTGTGATTGACCTAGGAGCTTGGATCTCGAGCCAATGTATGGCCTTGCCCTCAAGTGACCATTTGAACGCCTTTAGAAGCACATACTCCAATGTCTCCTCGTCGGTAGAGATCGTCTCACACATGTCCACAAAGCGTTTGACGTGCTCTATGGGACACTCATGTGGACGGCCCTCGAATTGATCACACTTGATGAGGGTGATGAATTGCGTCTTGATCTCAAAATTCATGGCAACCTCGGGAAGCACAATAGCCGGTTCGGGCACCCTCAACTCCAGATGCATGTATTGGCGTGCATTCCGGGGTAGAGCATTGAGTTGAGCCTCGGCTCTCATCCGTTGCTCCCGTTCTCTTCTTGCCACCTCCTCTTGATTGTCCCTCTCAAGTTGCAATCTAGCCATTTCGGCCCTAAGTTGAGCCAACTCCTCATCAACATGGAGAGCTTGATTCGCCATCCTTTTCCTTCTTCGGGCTTCCTTGAGAATACTTTCCGGATCACTCACAAACTCAAGCTCAAGTGTTCCTCGGGAGGAACGAGCTAGCATACACCTACAAAACAAAGACACAAACCAAAACAAATCAAAAACAAACAAAGGGTTTGGGCTATTCCCTCACCCAAATCACTACCAAACCACAAGAAACTCACCAAATTGACACTCAATGCACTTAGACTTCCCCGGCAACGGCGCCAATCTTTTGATCGCCTCTCGGTGCGAGGGTCTAGAGATACAATTTATAACCCGACCCCGTTGTAGCACGTGGTGGGTGTCGAACACTCGGGAAGTCTACTCGATCGATGTGCCTAGATACTAAAAAGCTAGAAAGGAGAGCGTAAAACAAAGGAAAACAAAGAAAATAAACGGGACCGACACTGAGGTCACGTCGGGCGCGAGGTTGGCGACAAGAGGAAGTCGGGACCGACACTGGGTAAGTCGGGCCCGAGGTAGCTGGGTTTGTCGAACTTTCAAGGATTAAAAGTAGATCTTGGGCTTTTGGGTTCCTTCTCTAGTAGATTTAGGCTTTTCCACCCCAATTCAAGCAATGAGTGATGATCGGACTAGGATCGAGTGCTTTCGCCCTCGTTCCAACCACATCTACACCTCGATCCATGGGGAAATCCCCTTCGAAGCAAGGCTTTGAGATTGACACATGTTCACTTTCGCTACTTTGCCAATCTCAAGCCTTGATTCCCAACTTTTGCAAGGAATTGTAGCTCTATGTAGAGTGGTTTCCTTAGATCAAACACTCAAGGCTATGGAATTGGGGTTTCTAGCCCAAACCTAGCTAGGGTTTTCCCCCATAACCCAAGATCAAGGAGATCTATTCCATGTAGCAAGCAAAGAAAGCAAACAAATCAAAAGGGAAATCAATCAGCATCATCAATCTCAAAACAAAGCAAAGTTCCATTCAAATCAAAAGCAATCCACAAATTCCAATCAAGGGTTTTCAAATCCACAAGATCAAAAACAAAGCAAAGCTAAACAATCAACAAA